>JAUDYJ010000010.1:10051563-10111563 GCA_030761175.1 Masticophis lateralis
CAGAAATCCAAACGCTTCTTTTTTTGTCAGTTTTTCAGTCTCACAGGGAAGACAAAGTGGATTTATTGCCCGTGACTCCTGAGAGGAGGACAAGAACCAATGGATGGTATCTTTGCAGCGGGAGATCCAAGACTGAAATAAGAAGGGATTTCTTGAGAGTAAGAGCTACTGGAGTAGTCAGCTTCATGGAGTCAGGGCTGCTCCAGTACTGAAAGTTTTGAACAAAATTTGGACAAGCATTTGTCTGTGATGAAATGAAGATTTCTGCACTGGCCATGAAGCTGGACAAGAAGACCTCCAAGATCTCTTCCATCTCTGCAATTCTATGATATACAGTATATATCGCATTGGGGTGGAGTCGGGGCAACTGAATGGAGCTGACTGTTTACTGGCCAGATGCCCTTCCTGTTGCCAATGCAGAGTTCGCAGCAGATATATTCTCATTGGGGCTGGAGAGATAAATATCTGCCTCTACCTAGGATCGAACTCACAGCCTCCTGATTGTGAGGCGAGAGCTCCACCTCTTGGCCACTGCACCATTCCTGTGAGGCTATGATATGAATGATTATTATTCAATATTATGACATCCATAGCAGTCTACTGGCATATTGCAAATTGGAATTTCCTCCATAAAAATCATGTTTATTTCCAACGATGCCATTGTGAACTATGTGGGCTATGAAAACTGTCTTGGAAATAAATTGACTTACAATGCAAGACTTGATAGTGGGCCAATTGCCCAGAATCCAGAACAGGTCTTGTCAGCTAGACTAGTATGTAGCAGAATAGACACTAGAGGAAATGATGGTTAAGACCATCCTTACTTCACCATCCAATAAACAGGTATTTTGGGACTTATCCAGACTTATCATGGCAGTCAATTAACCATACATCTTCCAAGGGGTGGGCTTCAGATCCTTTGGCAATTGGTTTGCTGCCCCATTGCTGGGTGGGTGTGGCCATGGTGGGCAAGCCTAGTCGGCCGCCTGCACCACTGCAGGGTTGGGGCATTTTTCACCCTCCCCAGTCTCCAGAGGTTTTCCTCGAGTCTCCGGGAGGTAAAAACTGCTTCCCCTGGGGTCCTGAGGCCCTCCGGAGGCTAGAAACAGGCCCATTTCTGGACTTCCAGAAGTTCTGAGAGGCCCGTTTTCTCCCTCCCCAGGCTCTGGAGGCTTTCCTTGAGCCTCCGGGAGGGCGAAAACAACTTCCCCTGAGGCCCTCCAGAGGCCGGAAACAGGCCCGTTTCTGGACTTCCGGACCAGAAACGGCCAGACCAGAAACGGTAGGCCTGGTTTTTGCCCTCCTAGACCCCCCACGCGGCCTCTGCACTTATCTGGAATGATGAACAGGCCACATGGAGACTCCTGGGAGAGGTGGGGTGGGAGGGGCAGGGTGGGCATGGGCGTGGGGTGGCATTTGGGGGCTCATTGAACCCCGGCGACCCTTGGCTAGAGGATTTCTTGAACCCTGCCAACCCCCAGACTTCTGTGTTGATCCCTTCATGGGTATCACTTTGTGTAAGTACCCACAGCAAGTTTCTCAAAATTGAAAATGTCTTAACTGACTCTAAAAAGATTTCTCGATTTTGTGACTTTCTTGACATTTTAAGCACCTGTTTTGCTGGACATCTATTGTTAAGCCATTTCTTATAAGCCATCTTCAGTGGTGTCTCTTTATGAAATTCTTTCCGAGCACACTGTTTTCTCATGAGTAATAATTGTTTTAAATTCTTAATCCTCAAATCTTCATATCCACCTCCATACTCCTTTCCTTTTGTCCTATGAAGTCTCTTCTCTTTTTTTTTTTTCATGGGTTATTGTAAATAATACATAATTGTAATGAGTCGTGATTAAACAAGGAACCTGCTGCATGTAATAAATACTAGACAATAAATTAGAAAATGTATATGAGGGATTATTTTTTTTTTACACTCGCTTAATGCAAGAGGAATGTAAATTCTTGTTATGACAAATGTAAGAGATAATCTTTTAAAGTGCATTTCATTTACTGTAATCGTAAGAGTTAGTTTATCGATGCCTAAGAGAACAGGGGTGGGGGGGGGCGGGAAACAGGAACGAATACGGGATAATTTAAAGCAAATAAATAGCATGATTAAATTCAAAGCATGGCACTCGCAGACACAATCCTGTTATCCTTACATATGAGTTAAAAAGAATAACAACAACAATAATAATGGGAATACCATTTTTTGATTCATGGATAAAAGTCTCCCCACATAATAGATATTGTTTAGAATCTGCTAATTTGCTGCCTTGAGTTTTCTAGATATTATGCAAAGGTATCCCTGAATTGGTGGCAAAGATAGGAATGTGAAGATTTTGAGAGGATGATGGGCAATCACATAACGAAATGAACTGTTTATCCAACATCTTCTTAAATATTTCCAGTGTTGGAGCATTGAGCATTTTTCCAATGCTTGTTTCCTTCCTTCCTTCCTTCCTTCCTTCCTTCCTTCCTTCCTTCCTTCCTTCCTTCCTTCCTTCCTTCCTTCCTTCCTTCCTTCCTTTCCTCCCTCCCTCCCTCCTTTCAATTTTCTTTCTTTCTGCAGCTATTCTAAGTCTATCATGACATGCCACGGTATTGCCCCATATTTATGGATAAATGCCCTAATAAACTATAACGCTACTATGCAAGTTTTCAGTACTTTTATTAGTGGGGTGTCAATGCCAAAGGTATCGACAGGATTGGAATAAAACAAACCAAAACTCTGTGGAAATGAATTATGTATGCAACTAAGAACTTGAAAGATTTCTGACTGTATTATGCAGCTGAAAGCACACACACACACACACACACACAATCTGCATTCTTTTGGTTTGGAAAGGCTTCATTTCTGCTTACTGACTTGTGTGAAAATCTCGCTATTGTGGTTTATTCAATAAATTACAATTAAAACTCATGTGGCTTAGCAAAATCTTTCCCATCTGCCAGAATACAATATATAAAACAATAGGAAAGCAATTATTGCAGAAAAACCTAGAGGGGAAAAAAAGTAATGCCCTCTGTCCTAATCCTAAACATATGATGGGCGTTTAAGTTCCTTGCAAGACATCAAGGGCATTAAGTGATAAATGAAAGTCCTCTGGATCCTTCAACCTGGAGCTGAAACTGCCAGGTTAGTGAAAGCTGGCCTACGTTGACATATTTTCTTACATAGTTTGACTCTCCCCTTTATCGGAGCATTTTCTTATGTAAAAAAGACCAAGAAACTACCCAACCACCTTACAATGCAAGATTTTTTTCAGCGTGTTTTCTATACACCTGAATTCTCATTTCTTTTTGGACCTCTTGGAAACCACATTCAAACCTGTCTGTGTCGGACAGGACTGTGGATTATGGAAAAATTGTTTGGAAAAAGACTTAACGTTTACTTGACTTCTCTCCAACTGTGCTTTTAGAATCTGGGAGGAGATTAAGGAGATTTGGTAAGATCACGCTTGGAATAGTGCAACCAATTTTGGTCACTACAATATAATGTGGAGATGTGGAGACTCTTGGAAAGAGCGCAGAGATGAGCGATAAGGATGATGAGGGGACTGAAGGCTAAAATTTATTTATTTATTTATTTATTAAATTTATATACCGCCCTTCTCACGAAGGACTCAGGGCGGTGGACAGCCAAAATTAAAATACCTACAATATAAAAGTTAAAATAGCTAAAATAAATTAAATCAATTGGCATCCCAATTTAAAACCCCACATCTATATAATTTAAAAGAACTAACCCATAAAACCTTTTAGGCTAGGCCAGCTTGATGGAATAAGAAAGTCTTCAGGGCCTTACGGAAAGTACGGAGGTCCGGGATCAGTCGTATTCTGGGAAGTAGCTCATTCCAGAGGGCGGGTGCCCCCACAGAGAAGGCTCTCCCCCTGGGGGCCGCCAGCCAACATTGCTTGACCGACGGCACCCTGAGGAGCCCCTCTCTGTGAGAGCGTATTGGCCAGTGGGAGGTTATCGTTGCAGAAGGCGGTCTCGTAAATAACCTATGAAGAACGGTTGCAGGAACTGGGTATGTCCAGTGTATGAAAAGAAGGACTAGGGGAGACATGATAGCAGTGTTATCCAATATTTGAGCAGCTGCCGTAAAGAAGCTATTCTCCAAAGCACCAGAAGGTAAGACAAGAAGCAATGGATGGAAACTGAACAAAGAGAACTGAACTAAGAACAACCAACCAGTGGAACAATTTGCCTTCAGAAGTTGTGGATGCTCTAACACTGGAAGCTTTTTAGAAGAGACTGGGCAACCCTTTGCCTGAAATGGTACAGGATCTCCTGCTTGAGTAGAGGGCTGGAGTAGAAGATTTCCCATCTCTTTTATTCTGTTCTGCTAAATTTCAGCTGTGAAAACACCACTTTCACCAGCTTCTTGCTCAGAGCTGTGACAAACCGCTTTGCAGTTTTGTTGATGCTGGCATATCAGCTGAAAGGGACATCTCACTTTTGTCCTTAATTCTAAAGAAAACAGGCCCACATTTATGTATCTATGTATTTTTGCAGCAATTTTTTTTTTGCTGCAAAAAAATTCCTAGTCCAATTTATACATTTCCTTTGACTTTTTAATTTTTTAAAAAAAGAATCTTTTTTTTTTCTTCCTGCCTTTTATATTTTGCTTTTCTGGTGGCTCTTACATCCTGCCCTGGCGTCTTCTCGTACGCTCCATATGGATTCAAGCTTGTGATTCCAAGAAATATATTTGCTTGTTTTCTCTGTGATTCTGAGAGAAGTCCAACTTCTTAAGATCACAAATTGTTCACTTGGCTCTCTTATTGTAGTATGTAGTAAGGTCCCCCACTTTTTAAAAAAAAAAAAAAAAAAGTAAGCATACTTTTAAAATATTAATATTATGACTTTTGTGATACTTTACTTTGGATGTTTAGTTCATTGCATACAAATGATGACGAACGTTAACCAGATAAAACTTCCCCTTGCCCATTTAGGAAATCAGCTTAGCATAATTTCTCATTTTTAAATCTTCCATTGAGAGATAGTAGTTGCATTTCACTAAGCCATCTCTCTCTCTCTCTCTCTCTCTCTCTCTCTCTCTCTCTCTCTCTCTCTCTCTCTCTCTCTCTCTCTCTGTGTGTGTGTGTGTGTGTGTGTATGTTTGTGTGTGCATGTGCGTGCATATGCCTTCAAATCAGTGTTGTGTTCTAGTGGTTTTCTTGGCAACATTTTCAGAAGTGGCTTTGCAATTGCTTCCTTCCGTGGGCTGAGAGAGAATGACTGGCCCAAAGTCATCCAGTCATCATACCTAAGGTGGAACTAGAACTCACAATCTCCTGGTTCCTTGCCTGGTGCCTTAATCAGTGGAATGGTTTGCCTCCAGAAGTCATGGGCGCTCCAAAACTGGAGGCTTTTAAAAACAGATTGGACAATGCTTTGTCTGAAATAGTACAAGGTCTCCTGATTGAGCATGAGATTGGAATAGAAAGCTTCCAAGATCCCTTCCAACTCTGCCATTCTGTTATTCTGTGAAATATTATTTGATGGGTCATTGACGCTTCACAAGATCAAGGACCAAACACCACGGGGATTTCAGAAATGCTAGTTTATTGTTTTTATAAAGGCGATCAAACCAGTCAGTCCTAGAGGAGGTCAACCCTGACCTTTAGAAGGCCAGATCCTGAAGAGGAAACTCAAATACTTTGACCACCTAATGAGAAGGAAGGACTCACTGGAGAAGAGCCTAATGCTGGGAAAGATTGAGGGCAAAAGAAGAAGGGGACGACAGAGAACGAGGTGCCTGGAAGCAGTAGGTGTCAGCTTAAATGGACTCCAGAGGATGGTAGAGGACAGGAAGGCCTGGAGGAACATTGTCCATGGGGTCATGATGAGTCGGACACAACTTCGCAACTAACAACAAGAACAACTCTATAGTTGAAGAGTACATTAAGAAAATCTTGAAAGTTTGTCCAAAATATTCATTGTTCCTTTTGAAGAACAACATGGTCCAGGTGGGGTGAATCTTTCTCACACTCTCTATTTTCCTTGAGCTGAGCAACTGTTTCCTCTGTCTCACTGATTCTCAAGGACAGAGCTAAATTATAGCATTAGCCATGAGAACTCAATGTTACGTCTACATTGGGAGCAGCCTGCACTGTACTCAAATGCCAATGCAATGCAGAAACATGGGAGAAGGATGTGTCCTCCTCTTCTTCTTATGAACTTTCAAGACTCATTTGCTTGGCACAATAAGAACAAAATGCTGGACTGGGATAGCAGGGATGTTCTTATCTTCATAATACCTAGATTTATTCATCACAACTAAGCAGGAAACGAACCAGACTTTGACTTAGAGCAATCTGTGAATCCAGCCGATATATCTGCAACGTTTTGAACAGGACATATGTGCTTGTACGATCGTTATATAGAGATGAGAGGATATCATCCTTTTATTCTATTGGCTTTGTCTTGTAATGTTCTCACACTCTCTTTCTGGCTCATCAAATAGTTGCACCATCTCTTGGGAACTTAAATCCATCAAGTTTCTTTTTCTGTTCCTGTTTCGCAACCACACCCACACATAGTGGTAATGCAGAAATAAAAGGAACAAAGGAATGGGGAGGGCAGGAATTGGAAGCTGTGTGGGATTAAAAAGTAAACGAACTTGGAATTCCTATGAAATGTTTCCCATTATTCCATTTATCAATATTTATCTCTTGATGCGGGTGAAGAAGGAGAGTGCAAAAGTTGGCTTGAAACATAACATTAAGAAAACTAAGATCATGGCATCTGGCCCCCTCAATTCCTGACAAATAGATGGGGAAGAAATGGAGGTAATTTCCTAGGCTCCAAGATCACCGCAGATGGGGAATGCAGCCAAGAAATTAAAAGACGCTTGCTCCTGGGATGGAAAGCTATAGCAAAGTTAGACAGCATACTAAAAAGCAGAGACATCACCTGCCAACAAAAGTGGGTATAGTCAAGGCGATGGTTTTCCCAGTTGCAATGGATGGCTGTGAAAGTTGGACCATAAGGAAGGCTGAACGCCAAAGAACTGAGGCCCTTGAACTCTGGTGCTGGAGAAGACTCCTGCGAATCCCTTGGAATGCAAGGCGATCCAACTGGTCAGTCCTAGAGGAGATCAACCCTGACTGCTCTTTAGAAGGCCAGATCCTGAAAATGAAACTCAAATACTTTGGCCACTTAATGAGAAGGAAGGACTCACTGGAGAAGAGCCTAACGCTGGGAACGATGGGGGGCAAAAGAAGAAGGGGATGACAGAGAACAAGGTGGCTGGATGGAGACATGGAATCAGTCAGTGTGAATGGACTCCAGAGAATCATAGAGGACAGGAAGGCCTGGAGGAATGTTGTCCATGGGGTCATGATGGATCAGACACAATTTCACAACTAACAACAACAACAAATCTCTAAACCTATAGATGGACCAGGGACTTTGTTAAGACAGCTAATGAAATTTTATGTCTGCAGAAGCTCAAGCTTCAGTTTATGTCAGCAACACACATAACACAAAGGAGGCCAATAGAAAGAGTAGGACTTATTGTAAAGTAAGGTAAGAGAGTCCCTGCAGATTTTACTCTGTTAGTTGTTGCTGTCTATAGGGGGCAATGCTTTTTCCAAAACATTTCCATGGTCACGTGGCCAGCATGACATCCTGGAGCACTATTATCTCCCCACCAAAGTGGTACCTATTTATCTACTCATGTTTGCATGTTTTTGACCTGCTAGATTGGCAGGAGCTAGGATGAGGACAGGAGCTCATGCTGTCACATGGCACTCAGGTCTTGAACTGCCGGTTTTCCAGCTGACAAGCCCAGCGTCCTAACCACTGAGCTACCGCACCGCCCAGGACTTAATGTACCATTGTTGAAGTCCACAGCTCAACAGGAGAACTTCAGATGTTGTTATTCCTCCTGTCTTCACCACATAATTTGTCTTAGAAATACTAAGTAGTCAGCAGTTGCCACTGCCTCTTCTAGCCATTCTCTCTGAACAGCAATAAAGATAATGATCAGAGATAGAGGGAACACCCAAACAAATAAAAGAAAAATTACTCATCATGGACATTTTAAATAGATCTCCAAAACTGGAACTCATATCTGGTAGTATAATGGATTGAATCCACAACCCTCGCTTGGAATTAATTCTTAGAAGAAAAGAAGAAGCTGGCAATGAATCTGAAATCTTTGGGTCACAATATTTACCAAACTGCCAACTTATATGGATTCTCATTACAAAGGTTTGAACAAGTCTTGAATGTTTATTGTAAAGACATCATCACCCAAAATTTCTTACCACTTACAGGGAGTACATATTTGTGGGACCTGGGGAAATTTCAGAAGTCATCCAAAGTTCAAAGTCGAAAAGGTTAGTATAACATTTAGCCAAACTTCTCCAGAGTTTTTACTGACCACAGTGTGTTGAAAATGTTTACTAGACTTTAAAAAAAAATCCTTAAAATACATCGAAGCAAGCAAAATGCATCAAGCTCTTTGTAGGTACACATGCATTGCCTTATTGAGTTCATAATTTACAAACTGGGCAACGTCCTTCCTATAGAAATGGATGGATGTTTTTCCTTTAACTTCAGCTGAATTATACTCTGTACTCAAAAACGGCATGCACTACATCTTGGGCCCATAATATATCATAGAGTGGAGAAAGGGCATCTGAAGAAATGCTATATAGCATATTGCAAAGTACAAGATTAAGTTCAATCTATAAATAGGAGAATGAAAGGAAGGAAGGAAGGAAGGAAGGAAGGAAGGAAGGAAGGAAGGAAGGAAGGAAGGAAGGAAGGAAGGAAGGAAGGAATCCTTTGATCGACAAACTCAGCGTCTTAGCCACTGAGCCACTGCATCCCCTTCATTAGAATAGACATTGTTAAGGAATTCACAGAGTAACCCTTGAATAGCAAGGGTTACTCTGAATAGAAAGTGTTTGTGAGTAGGTACAAATAAACACAGTCAACATACAGATACACTGAGTTGTGTTTACTTTCAGGAGATAGTAAGGCACAGTCCAATAAACAGTCCAGGTCATACACATATAAAGCAGGAGATAGCAAAACTACAGTCCAGGGATAATCTAATAACAAAGTCTTCTTACCAGTCATCGTAGTCATTCACAATATATAATTCATTATATATAATTAACTTTAGAATTCACTACATAGTTAATTAATAATTAACTATAATTTATACCTCCTGGTTCTTGGTATTACAGGTAGTCCTCAACTTACAACAGTTTGTTTTGTGACTATTCAAAATTACAACAGCACTGAAAAAAAGTGACTTATGACCGTTTTTCACGCTTACGACCATGGCAGTCTTCCCGCATATGATCAATATTCAGATGCTTGGAACTGACTCCTATTTATGACGGTCACAGAGTCCTTTTGGCGGCCTCCTGAGAAGCAAAGTTAAGGGGGACGCCAGTTTCACTTAACAACCATGTCATTAATTTAACAACTCCAATGATTCACTTAACAATTGTGATGAGAAAGGTCATAAAACGGGGCAAACTTCCTTAACAAATGTTTCACTTAGCAACAGAAATATTGGGCTCAATTGTGGTCGTAAGTTGAGGACCACTTGTATAACACGGAACTCCATCACTAGGTTTGAGCGCCATTTCCTAAGACTCTCATTTGTCTGTGTAACTTTGATTCCATCCTTTCCCACCCATTGCTAATTCCTCTGAAAAAGACTGGTGGTAGTCACAGGTCACCTAGGAGAGAAAGCCAGATACAATTTAAACTCCTTGCTGTTCTGCCCTTCACCCTTCATTCTAACATAGATGAGATGGTTCATCTCATCCTTTAGTGACTCTCCTTTTGAAAGATCTCATCACTCAACCAATTCCACGGAGACCTGCCTTTAAAGACAAAACAAAACAAGAAGACAAAAGAGAAGAAGACAAAGATGGCAAAAATCTCAGCAGTAACTAACTTTAAAACTACAAGCCCACAAAAATGGACTATTTTTTAAAAAATGGGTTTGCAAATTTGGTTGACCTGAACATATCTTCCTTCCTTCCTTCCTTCTTTCCTTTTTCCTTCCTTCCTGACTCCTTCCTTCCTTCATCTGTCTCCTTCTTTCCTTCCTTTCTTCCTATCTCCTTCCTTCCTTCCTTCCTTCTCTCCTTCCTTCCCATTTCCTTCCTTCCTTCCTTCCTTTTTCCTTCCTTCCTTCCTTCCTACCTTCCTTCCGTCCTTCCTTCCTTCCTTCCTTCCTTCCTTCCTTCTTTCCTCTGTCTCCTTCTTTCCTTCCTTTCTTCCTATCTCCTTCCTTCCTTCCTTCCTTCCTTCCTTCCTTCCTTCCTTCCTTCCTTCCTTCCTTTCCTCTGTCTCCTTCTTTCCTTCCTTTCTTCCTATCTCCTTCCTTCGTTCCTTCCTTCCTTCCTTCCTTCCTTCCTTCCTTCCTTCCTTCCTTCCTTCCTTCCTTCTTTCCTCTGTCTCCTTCTTTCCTTCCTTCCTTCCTTCCTTCCTTCCTTCCTTCCTTCCTTCCTTCCTTCCTTCCTTTTTCCTTCCTTCCTGACTCCTTCCTTCCTTCCTTGGTCCCAATCATAGAATACATTGTAAAGTTTTTAAACCAGTCAGGGGTAGGTATGCGTGGAAATGGTTGGGCTGATTAATAATATAGGCCCTTCCTGAGATGGGCTTATCCTCCTCCTCTCCCTGTAATGCGGGCTGTTTGGGTGACAAATATGTCAAATTAATACATCACCAGGTATGAAAGCACTGTTAGAATTTGACTGAGGTACTTCCAGCCTGGGAAAGGGAACGATTTATCAATGCAAACTTAATAACATCTATTTGAATCTAACTAAAAATCAATATTTCATTACCAAATTGTTAGTGAGAATGAAGAAAAATTGCGGAAGTCGGACCGTTGGGTGGAAGAAAAGCATCAGGAGTTCAATGGGAAGACGGAATGATTCATGAGGCTAAGCCAGGAGAAGGATGAAGGAGGACGAATGCGGGAAACTTGGAGGGGGCCCCTTTTTCTTATGACCTTGGTAGCGAGGGGGGAGAAAAATACAAGAAAATGAAAGTGACTGTCAACTCCCAACAGAGATGGGTCATGCTATAAATCAAGCCCAGCACAGGAAAAGGGGGGGGGGGAGAAGAGAAGAATTGTAGGAGGGGGTAGTCTGTTGGAGTATATGTGGAGGGGCACAGCATTAAACAGAGTTGGGAAGATGGTTAATTCAACTCCTTTTCTTTCGAGATGAGCAGGAGCAGGTAGAAGGCCTGTGAATCACTCCTCTTTAAAAACCAGAGTTTTACATTAAAACGAGTGCCAGGGCTAGACAGATGGAGAGGCATTGCTTTCTATTGGCTGAGATTTAAAACACAGATCCAATAAGCATTTCCTTCAGCTCTAGAAAGAAGAAAAATGGGAGAGCCAGATTTACCAGACGCATAACTAAATCAGGAAGGTGGGGAAGCCCAATTCTTCTGGATGATTCTCTGGCCCCTCCGCGTAGACACACAACCCCACCCCCCCTCTACTTAAGGACATTAATACTGGTTTTATTAAAACTGTATTGATCTGCACCAGCAAGGCAGAATCATTTGTTTAAGCCTTAACTGCATGTGACCTTTAATGGTTTTCGGTTTTTATTTTAATTTAACTTCTCCTATTTTCTCCACGATAAGTATTAGCGTTTTGGTGTTATAGTAGTATCTGCTTTCTGACTACATGGTCCTTTGCCCAGAAGGACACTAAGCAAAATAGAGAAATTTGTAACTGTCTTTTCGCCCGACAGATAGCAAAGAGATGGTTTCAAATATGAATATCGCACCTCGCCACATTAAATTAAAATGTATTCTTGGGGAGTAGATTGTTTGCTAAATTGTGACACGGTGCCCTGCCTGCGTCTATCCATCAGGCGTTTCTTTTTGTTTTTTTTTTGTTTTTTTCTTTTACACTTGCTCTGTCTTTTCTGATTGAGTCTTTTTTATCCTTCCTAATCCATCAGCATAAAAAGAACTTGTGTTTCTTTCATGAGGCAAATGAAAGGGCATCCATTTCAATAGCCAGCCCTGGAAAGTGACCCTCATTCATTTACAACTAGAATGGATGGTTTCTTCTGGGATGAAAAACCCTAGCAAAGATAGCTTGCACGGCAGATATTAGCCGATATCTAATACCGCTTTGGTGAGCATAATGTGGCCCTAACATCTCTTCTGGGACATCTTACCAAATTAAGGAAATAGGACGGCTGCTTTCCAATTCAGGGGCAGAACACACGCCCTTAAAAACCATCATAATGTTCTGATCTAGGCTTCCTTAGAAAGCACGAAGCAAAGTCTTAATTCCGGCCAAACCTCTTTTATTTAAATGACTGTGAATTACTGTCATTCACAGTCAACAAGTCTTTGGCAAACAGTCTTTCAGAGGAATGTTTATCAACACCCACCATATCTCACTTGGAACGCTGCCAGAGAACCAATTTCCAAATGCAGGCCAAGGCCAAACTTGGCACAGATTCTATTAAAATCACGAACAGAACTTTCCAATCTTGAATCGACCAAATGAACCAATTGCTTCCTGCAAAAGACCACGTCCCATTCGCTCCTCTTTTATGTCCTATGGGAGGGGCCAATTATCTCCAAGGTGTGGCCTTACTCCCAAGTCGATCCTGCTTTCTTAATTGTTCTTGTCTTCTGGCAGCTCTGCACATGCGTACACTGGGAACGGGCTCCAGCTCTTCCTCTGTCTTGCTGTTGTCTATCTCCCTCTCTGCCTCCAATGCAGAGCCCTCATCCGAGCTTTCTCCAGCCCCCAGGACTGACCCAAGTTCCTTCCCAACCTCCATACTGTCTGACTGGCCGCTGGTGGGCCACAATACATAAAATCATGGTTTGGCCATAAAAGAAAGCCAGTTGCTAGCACCAAAAATGTGGTCACGTGATCACCGGAGGAAATGGCACAACATTTTCCTAATGCAAAAACTACTTTACGGGCTGCAACAAACAGTTCTGGGCCCATCGTATTTCTGAACACTCCTTAAGCAAATGTTCATAAGTCAAGAACTACATTTATATGTTTTTCTTAGGCTCTTCCTGATAATTAGATCCCATCCATGGCAGGCACTAACTCTGTTCTTCAGGGAACATGAACCTTAACATAGAAAATAATTCCATTCTTGACTGAGAGTTTTGGGTTAAGGTGGAATATGTTATCTGATAAAAACTAGTAGCTGTTTGCAGAGAAATTCTTTCATATGGTGGACTGGATCCTAACCTTCTCAGGGACCCAAAGAATGATATCAAAGTGAACTAGAGATGATGTATCTTCCATTGGCATTAAAGAAAGCCAGATACCCAGACAGTAACAAGAAGAAGGTACTTTGCTGAGACGGGGATGCGCTGAGTAGACATGATAATCAATGTTGGGTTTAGTTTTACCTAGTCCTCAGACAATCTAACTTTACACAGACAATCTAATCTGCAGGAAGAGGCAGAGAGGGCAAATAATTTAATATTTCAACCTCAATTTTGAGACTCTGGGAGTTTGCCAATGGGAAAAAAACCATGCATGAGGAATCAGGATTACATGTAATTTCTAGTTCAGAAGATCTATTGTTGAAGCTTCTGGTCAATTGATGGTCAGCACTAAATTGGTATAGGTGTTGTGGTCCACCAGCAGCCTGTGGAGCTGGCAGCAGAGTCGGACAGTGGGGAGGCTGGGGAGGACAATGGGCCAGTCCTGGAGTCTGGGGAATGCTCAGACAAGGGCTCTGCGTCAGAGGCAAAGAGGGGGCCAGGGCCATCTGGGAGTTATGTGCAGACTCCGGAGCTTCCAGAGTCAGACATCAGAAAGGCAGAGGAACAGGGGGAGTCTGTTCCTAGTGCACATACGCGCAGAACTGCCAGAAGGCAAGAACAGTTAAAACAAAAGGGACGACTCGGGAGTAAGGCTGGGAGATGTTTGGCCCCTCCCATAAGACATAAAGGAAGAGCAAAGGCACGTGAGCCTTTCCAGGAAGCAACGTTGTGGATGGTGTCGGTTTGTACTTTGAAGCTCCATTTTTGACTCCGTGTTTCCATGTGGCCTTGCCAAGATAATTGCCAATTAAGTCTTTGGCAGCATGTCAAAGAAGATAAAGGTTTTTGGGACTAATTGTGTGCTTTTTACTATGTCAGGAAGCCTAGGTCAGAACAGTAGATAACAGTTAACGGAATTCAAGGGGTGTCTGGAGTTGTTGGAGCATTTGTGGGCACGTAACAATTCTAGGCTGAGTCCGCTCTCGACTCCACCCCCCTCCTTGCTCTTCTTCTACAGACCAAACCAAAGGCACTCAACCTCCATCCTAGTCCAAGACCTGGTCGAGCAACTATGTTTCTCACAATATCACAATTTTCAAAATTTTAAAAAAAGATGGAATTCAGATGGATCTCTGGAGGGAATCTGCAACAACATTCCTTTTCCATGACCAAGAAGACATGCTGTCTGAGCTCTCCAAGACGATGCTGCTTAATCAGTGGGATGTATGTTAATGTCACCATGAAGCTTCCCTCCTTGTGTCTGCCATCATGGCACCATTTACATAATCGTGCCACTTGTGCTATGATCTCTTGATGATAATTTGAGATCACTGTATTTTTTTTATGGACACTGTTTGCCGTCTGAATTATTTCCAGCTTCTTCTCTAAGTGGAAAGCATGAAAACAAAGTCCTTGTTTAGGAAGCTTTAAGTGAACCCAGCCTTTTAAGATAATATAACCGAAAAGATTTTCTACTTCTTCGTTTGAGTTCCATCTATCCTCTCATGCCATCAAATTCTCTGTGGAACTCTGAGATTCAGCTTTAATTGCAGTCCTTTTAATTTCCCACCTTCTGCTGTACATTTGGCTGCAAAAATCCTATACACAGTTAGACTACTTTTAACACAGTCAAATCAATGAAATTTAAAAGGTCTGGCTGTGTAGGATTGCAGCCATAATGTTTTGATCAGTCAAGGAGACGATGAAGAGACTCCAGGAAAATAGGAGGGAAAAAAAAAAGAAAGGAAGGAAAAGATAAAGAAGGAATGCAATTGGAGTATGTGAGAAATAGCTTTTGTCTTTTTTTTTTTAATCACCACTTTCTTGTGGTGCTTACAGAAAAAAATATTAATGCATTGTAGAGATTGCCATGAAAGTGTGATCCTTTTACTTTTCTTTTAAAAAGAAGATTCTTATCAAAACTCCAGATGGTCTACATGTGATCCAATCGGCCACGGGCAAAATAGAATAGTCCTTTGCATCCAGATCAGATTTCTTTGCCAAATCCTTATTCTTTCTTCTGTGAGTGCATATTCATTCTTTTATCACTTAGATATACTTTTTTTAAAAAAAAAAACCCATAAGGATGCTCCCCATATGTTCACAGTCAATGAGGATAATTAAAAGCACCATAGATGGTTTTAATTGTAAAATGCATTAGCATTGTGGCTGGTTGGGATGAAAGCTTCATTTATTTGTTGGGCTAAAACTTTCTCCAATTTCAAACATGGGGCTACCCAAATATCAGATTCCACTTTGCAAGGGTGAGATTCAGAACAAGGTCCAGGCTCCCAATTGTAGCATATAATCAAAGTCTGATGACAAAATTGGTTTAACAAAATGAGCAGAGCTAAAGGGGGATTGTCTTTCCTTGTATTGTATCCCTTAGTTTATTTGAAAAGGGGAAGGGGAAAAAAAAGAACTATTTTCATTTGCAGAATTATAACTGGATCACAACCTTTTAAAAAGAATTAGCTGCCAAATTTAACAGCATCCTTCTCAGAGAGAATCTGTTCTCATCCCTGTACTATGGTTAATTTTTGTCCCTGAAGATGAATACTTAGTATTTAGCTGTGTTTGATCCTATGTAGTGATGGGATCTCTGTGTGTACACGCAACAGCCTAACCCCTGGAGAGATTCATAGGATATTTCTGTATTCCTGAAAGGATTGGCTACACATCCACAGCCTTGGAGTCTGAATTATGAAGCTCTTGACTTCTGGGTTCAGGTTGACAATATGCATTAAAGTAAAAGTGAAGCTGTTGACAAAGAATATCCCATTTGATTCGCCATCCCTTCGAATTCTCCAAAAGTCTTCTTCCCTTACAAAATCACCCTGTGCCCCAAACAGTTCTATTAGTGACCTAATGTTTGTATTTTAAGTCCTGGATCATTTACTGTTTTTCCTTCAAATCACTTCAAATTTAGTAATATTGTTATGATTTGCTTGAACAAAAAATCAGTTCTGTTGCTGTAACATGTCAACTGTAAGAAAGAAGGGCAAAGTTCACACACACATACGCACACAATTTATATTTGCTGATAAAGAAATAAAGGGAGACTAGTATAGATCTATTTCAAGCTATTTAGCTCTCATCAGCTAGCCATACCTTCACTCGGATTTGAACTTGGGCTGCCTGCATGTTAGGCAGTTGTATTAACTTCTGAGCCACAAGTATGCTCCCTCCTATATTGGGGTAGACCAGGTGCTTCAATAAAAAAACCCACAATATATATATTACTATATATATATATATATATATATATATTACACACACACACACACACACAACTATACAGTATATATGCCAACTTGATCAATGATGTATAAAGGTGAATATCTCTTCAATGGTACTTTTTACACTCTGATAATGTTAGCAGAGGCTAACGAAAGCTAAGTGGTTAATATATTTTAAGTTTCGGAGATCGCGATGTCTGTCTCTTCTTTTATAGCTACATCTGGAACTTGTATTTTTAGGGTAGTTTTATATATATATATATAATTCAGTGAAATCACAATCCACTAGTTTCTAGGCTTTTTTTTTTCCTGGCAGCCAGCAGACCCTCTGCTGCCCATTCGGAGACTAAGATAGATCTATTTTGGTCTTATAAGCCCTCATCAGTTAGCCACACCCTCATCTCATGTATCCTCCCTGTGAAGATACAGTATTTGTTTTCTTTCCTTTTCGTAGGCATTATGCATATTTCTCTTTAGCCAGGTTCTTCCTACATAAATATATTTGCTTTCTTCTCTTATCGTAGGTTTAAAAAGTATGTAATTTTCTTCAGCCAGGTATTTTCCTACGTAAACCAAGTTTTTCAAATTGCAGCCATAGCTCAGTGAAATCACATCCACTATCCTAGGTTTCTTCAGACACACATATATATGTTCGTACATGTGTATGTGTATGTGTGTGAGTATATGTATGTGTATGTGTACATGTATATGTATATGTATTAACTTTGCCCTTCTTTCTTACAATTGACATGTTACAGCAACAGAACTGATTTTTTTGTTCAAGCAAATCATTACTATATTACTAAATTTGCGTGTGTGTGTGTAATGCATATAGAGCTAGAGCTAGAGAGCTAGAGATAAAGATAAATATGCAGGCATAAAGTAAAATTGTGTTGGGCCACAGGACAAGAACAAGCCCATTTGTGTCTGAGGTATTTTGTGCCATAAATTCCCATAATAGAAACAGATGGTGGCTACGCTTTGTAGTAAAGCTTCTATCGTTGCTTATGAAAAGAATGAAGCCTAAAATAGATACATTTGGCTGCATGCCAGTCATCTTACATAGTTCAGAACTTGGTAGTAGCAATCAGCAAAGGATTATGATGGTGGCCTTCCTGGTTTAAGAACCTTTTAGAACAATGGAAACATTTGGTTGGTGGAGGGGGAGGAAGGAAGGGAGGGCTTTGTGCTTTGTTTAATCCTTAAATGACAAAAAGAGTTTGTCTGGAGAAGAGATGGTGGCACTGCCAGTTGTCACAGTAAATCTTATGTAATGAAAAGAAGGATGTGTGGGAGAGAAATCCCCTAATCTTCATGTCCGGGCTGTATAAAATGTCAGCTAAATCAGCAGCTCAAGAGAGTTTCAGACATCAAAGTTCATAGATCCTAAAAGCAACTCTATTGAACAATCAAGAGCTAGAAAATTTGGCCCATGATGCAGAAGTTGATCATAGCCAGAAAAGACCCAAGGAAAACCGTTTGAAGCTGAGGGTGATGATATCCCAAAGTTGTTTTTTTTCAAGAGGCAACTGGACTTTATTTATTTATTTAGTTATTTATTAGTTCCATTATTTATTAGAGACTCAGGGCGGCTTACAATGCATTATGCAATAGCCTTCAAACTTTTGTATATACCTGCTTAGTAGGGCTTTCGGCCCCACCAAGCGGTGTTCTTTTTATACAAAGTCAGCTTATTGACCCCACAATCCGGGTCCTCATTTTACCTACCTCAGAAGGATGGAAGGCTGAGTCAACCTTCAGCCTGGTAAGATTCGAACTTGCAGTAATTGCAAACAGCTGACAACTAAGTGCTACTTTAACAGCACTTAGTCCACTGTGTCACCAGGCTTTGTTTTTCCTTGAAGACATTTCTCTTCTCATCCAAGAAGCTTCTTCAGTTCTTCAGCTCAGTCAGAACGGAAGGAGCTTCTTGGATGAGAAGCAAAACATCTTCAAGGAAAAACTAAATCCAGTTGTTTTTGGAAAAAACAACAACAACAACAACACTTTTAGGATAACTATGACCTGGATCAGGGCTCTCCAACCTTGGCAACTTTATGACTTGTGGACATGCGCTGGCTGAGGAATTCTGGGACTTGAAGTCCACAAGTCGTAAAGTTGCCAAGGTTGGAGACCCCTGACCTGGATGACTGAGAATCTCCATAGACATAATGTAATGATGTGATCCATTCAGTTGTCTCCACCTCTTGGCAATTCTATGAGCCCAGTCTCTCCACATTGCCCAATCTTGCACTATTTCTTCCAGTTGTTCTATGCGCTGGCTGGTGTCGGTTTTGATGGTGTCCAGCTATCATGTTCTTGGACAGCCTGGTTTCCTTTTACTTCCCCAAAAGAAATGCTTTCTCTAGTGAATTTCCCCCTCACGACATGGCCAAAATAAGCGAGACAGAGTTTTGTGTGGTTTTCTTTTGAAACCACCCTATTGCAATTCGGTAAACACGTGGCACGCAGTCCTCGGGAGCGCATCTAAAGTCTGGGGTGGCGAAAAGGAATTTTATTCCTCTCTTAAAAGCAGCTAAAAAAGCAACTGGTTTGACTTGGAGCTGCTTTAGCTAGTTTTGCAGGAGCGAAAGGAAACGTAATGCGAACATCGCAGTGGAGGGGCAGCTGAAGGTTAGGAATGAAATATCGCTTTCTTCAGCATTTGGTCTCCATCTGAATGTTACCTACATTATCATCAGGACTCACTGTCAAAATGGGAAGACCTTGTCAGTGGAAGGAGGTCACCTAGAAGCTGGAAGAAAAATTGTGGTGGACAAGTCTCAGTGTGATCAACTATGCGAGAAGCAATGCTTCATGAATCTCTGCCCCCTATCTTTCCATTACAGTGTGTGTGTGTGTGTGTGTGTGTGTGTGTGTGTGCTGTTTTGACAGCAATAATTTATTGGTAAAATACTTTTCTTTCCCTTGTCTTGCTAGAATTCCATTGGATAGGGCTCTCCTCGGACTCTCTGACTTTCCAAACTCTGAGCTGCACTGAAAAGGCCTTGCATAGAACTCCAACCAAATGAGCGCCAGATTTGAAGCATGAACAAGGCAGGGATCCAATAAGAAAGTCTAGAACCTTTGAGTCCCCGAATTCTTCAAATTGAGGAAGGACAGAAGTGGAAGCATCAAATCCATACCCAATGTTAAGGATATTATTGTTGTGTAACAACTAGCAGAGTAAAGTGCACAGAGAAACGTTGCTGAGAGCAATGAGATAGGAGATACATACAAACTGGTGTTATCAAAAGTTTTCTTTATAGTGGAAAATAAACAATCTCGTAGTTTTCTAAACAGTCCAAGTCTTTACTGGTTAAATCCAAAAAGCTTCTTACCAAACAAACAGTAGTTGGTTCACTCTGGTTCACAAACCCCGGATGGTAGCAGATCCACCGACACACGCACGCGATGATAGCACAATGGCAGCTTATCATCAACTGAATACATTACAGTACCTTTCTTAAATACGTTGTTAAATTACAACTAATTATAGCATGACTCAGCATTACAGCATGATGCAGCATTAAAACTTAAAGTCACAGAACACATATATTGCCTGGACAACTGTTAGGCCCAAATCATATCCTAACACCCAACCTGCAAGTTAGTCTAGAAGCGTGAGGGTGAACCTATGGCACGTATGCCAGAGGTGGTGTGCAGAGCCCTCTCTATGGGCATGCGCGATGTCACCAGTGGGCAAATGAGGCATCGCTGGAAACCAGGGGCGCATATGCGTGTTGGTCAGCTGGTCTTCGTGCACACGGAGCCTTGGTGGTGCAGCGGACTAAAGTGCTGTTAAGTAGCACTTAGCTGCCAGCTGCCTGCAATTACTGCGAGTTCGAATCTCACCAGGCTCAAGGTTGACCCTTCCTTCCATCCTTCCGAGGTAGGTAAAATGAGGACCCGGATTGTGGGGGCAATAAGCTCACTTTGTATAAAAAAGAACACTGCTTAGGGTGGGTCAAAAAAGCCCTACTAAGCAGGTATATACAAAAGTATGAAGGCTATTGCTTAACTCATTGTAAGCCGCCCTGAGTCTCCGGAGAAGGGCGGCATATAAATCGAACCAATAAACAATAATAAATACGGGAGCACCGGAAACCCGAAGTCCAGCTGGCAGGTGCCCATGCGCACACCTGCCATCTGATCTTCAGGTTTATGATGCTCCGGTGCATATACGCACATGCATTCCAGTTTGGGTACTCAGTGCCGAAAAGATTCCCCATCACTGGTCTAGAAACTGTAGATCTAGAAACTTGTACAGTGAAAAGAAGGACTAGAAGTGACATGACAGCAGTGTTACTGTTTCAATAGCCACAAAGAAGAGGGAGTCAACTTATTTTCCAAAGCACCTGATGGCAAGACAAATAACAACGGATGGCAACTAATCAAGGAGTGATCCAACCTAGAAATAAAGAGAAATTTCCTAACAACGACAATTAACCAGCCTTCAGAAGTTGTGGCTGCTCCATCACTGGAAGGCTTTATCATTTCAGACGAAAGACTGGATAGGCTCTTGTCTGAAATTGTATGGGGTCTCCTGTTTGAGCAGGGATTAGACTAGAAGATTTCCAACTCTGTTATTCTATTAAAATGAGGTCTAGAAAAAAAAAAGCTTTGTACTTCCATAATGCATATCTAGACAAACATACGTATCAGCTGTAGCAAAACCAACCAACCAGCCTACATACCATAATTACAGAAAAATGATTGAATAATGATTCCATTATTCTTTTTTTTTATTTATTTATTTTTTAATTTGATTTATATGCCGCCCTTCTCTGGAGACTCAGGGTGGCTTACAATGCGTTAAGCAATAGCCTTCATACTTTTGTATATTTATACAAAGTCAATTTATTGCCCCCACAAACTGGGTCCTCAATTTACCCACCTTAGAAAGGATGGAAGGCTGAGTCAACCTTGAGCCTGGCTAGGATTGAACTAGGATTGAACTCAAAGAAATTACAGGCAGCTGGTGTTAATTGCTGCCTTTAATAGGAGGCATTAGCCCTCTACGCTACACAGGCTCCTGATTTTTTCATTTGTCACTGTAGAACCAGTGGTGAAATTCATCCATTCTATCTGGCTCAGGCAAACTGGTAGCAGCGGCGGGAGGCTCCGCCCACCCATCGGACATCATCACGTCCCTTTTTTACCCTCCACGCATGCGCAAAAGGCTCTGTGTGTGCGTGGAGGAGGCACACATGATCACATTTGCAAACCGGTAGCGAAAGTAACTGGATTTCACCCCTGGGTAGAACTATCTACAACGGTGACTAACCTGAAGTAAGAAGAGCAAGATTAACAGATCTGAGTTGCAACAATTCTGACATCCAAAACCTAACCCTTATACTTCTGTGTAGGAAGGACCAAAGTGCTTCCATGGTGAAAAGATTTGCTGGTGACACCACAGTTGCTCAAGGGATGCCCAGTTGGGGACTTCTTTCATGTCCCCATGAAGTTGCCCACCAAAGTGTAACCCGTTTATCTACTTCACAGTTGTCTGTTTTCGAACTGCTGGGTCAGCAGGAGCTGCAGCGTCTGACGGGAGCTCACTCTGCCCTGTAGGAGCAACGCATCTCCAAACCCTCCAAACCCTCCAAATCTGCTACTGCTAATAATCTGACTACAGGTGGTTCTCACTTAATGACCAGTTGTTTAATTATGACAGACTTTTCCAGAGCTACTTAGAATCCATTTTTGAAGTACAAATTGCGGTCCCCACCACATTTTGCATTACGTCTATTTGCAGCGTCCCACGGTGATGCAACCTTCATGATTTTCAACCATGTTTGCCAGTTTCTGGCACTTACTTCTGGTTTCTGACAACATCCCCATGGTCATGTGATCAAAATTCAGATGCTTGGCAACCAGCTCATATTTATGGCAGCTGCAGTGTCCTGGGTGGTCATGTGTTTATTTTTTGCGACCGACTGACCAGCCAAGTCAATGGGGGAAACCACTTAACAATTGCGTTACTCTCCTTAGAACAGAGGTGGGTTTCAGCAGGTTCTGACCAGTTCTGGAGAACTGGTAGCGGAAATTTTGAGTAGCTCGGAGAACCGGTAGTAAAAATTCTGACTGGTCCCGCCCCCATGTATTCATAAATCAAGGATCACCTGTACTGAGCCTACATCTAGAAAGTCCTAATCTGGGCCACATTCTGCAGGCGAATGAAAGGAAAATGTCTAAACACTTCTCGCAAGTGTTGCTCTCCATCAAGCTTTGAGCTTCCTTCTAAAACTGAGTAAGGCCCATCTTTTTTTGCAGAATTAAACCATCTCTGCTTAAGAAAAAGAAAAATGCCTCCTGAGCAGTGGTGAAATGTAAAATTTGTTACTACCGGTTCTGTGGGCGTGATTTGGTGGGGGGTGGGGAATGTGACTGGGTGGGCGTGCCCAACTTTTTTTTTTTTTACTGTTAAAAGCATTTTTTTCTATAAGCTCTTCGGCTGAGGAGGTTGTAGAAAAAATGCTTTTAAAAGCCTCTGACGATCCCAGCTGAGCCGCGCAATCATCAGAGGCTTTTTTTTTACTTTTAAAAGCATTTTTCAGCCATAGAGGTTGTAGAAAAAGTGCTTTTAAAAGTTAAAAAAAAAGCCTCTGATGATCACACTGCTCAGTTGGGCATTTCACCCCTGCTCCTGAGATATTTCAGTTCTGTTCAGTCCCATAACTTCTTTTTAAAGAGTTTGGGTGAACTGTTGAAGATTTGCCACATTCTATTTACTGAACCACACGGAGCAGCTACTACAGATTCCTTCATAACACTTGCCTCAACTCCAAACGATTGCGGCCCTTTATGTGAACTAACACTAAGAATAAAATCTAAGGCAGCACGACTGCTTCCCTCACTCCCCAAGATCTAAGCAAAAAGCTAAAAATGCACAAACCTTTCTCCGAACATTATATTTTATGCAGTCCAAAATGTGACACATGGGTCTTTAATAATTCACTGCTTGTTAACATTAAACAACTGTTAACATGCTCAAATAATTAGTTATGCTTGCTTGACATGTTTGCATCTTTAATAATTGATGCATTTATCTTAATTACTAACAGTATTATGCTCGTAATATGCATCTTTTTTTCTATCTTAAAATTTAACAAAAACTGACTTTTTGCCAAAAATGATTATCTTCTAAGTTTTAATTACTTGCATAATTAAATTGCAAGCCACAGATTTTTTTTTTAAAGAAAAAAAATCCTTCATGGAAAAAAAAATTAATGGAAATGAGGTGATTCGTTGTTTATGCATCACAGTCGGTAAATATTTCATAAGTCTCATATTACCCTTTCAAAGTGGATATTGAAAAGAAATGAAAACCCAGATATTTTTAATAGGAGGTCCAATTTTAAATCTGCTAGACAAGCCCAACTGTTCCCTCTCATGAAGATCTGCAAATGTAAATGAGAAATAGAAAGTTCAACAGGGAGTAGAACACAATAATTCAGATAATAAGTCGAGATACTTGAAGGGCTGCCACAAAGAAGAGAGGGCCAACTTATTTACCAAAGCCCCTGAGGGCAAGACAAGAAACAATGGATGCAAACTAATCAAGGAGAGAAGCAACCTGGAACTAAGGAGAAAATTCCTGATAGTGAGAACCATCAACCAATGGGATGACTTGACTTTTGAAATTGTGGGTGCTCCATCACTGGAGGCTTTTAAGAAGAGACTGGACAACTATTTGCCAGAAATAGTATAGGTCTCCTGCATGAGCGGGGGTGGGAGATTGGATTAGATGACCTCCAAGGTCCCTTCCAACTCTGTTGCTGTTACTGTGTTGTGGCCCATCAGCAGCCTGTGCAGATTGTAGCTGATTCCGACAACGAGTAGGCTGGTGTGGTGCTGTACCAGCAGCCTGTGCAGCTGGCGCTTGATCAGACAGTGAGAAGGCTGGAGAAGAATTGGTGCCAGAGGCAGGGATTCAGCCAGGGTCTTCAGAACCTCCAGAAGCTCCTTTAAGTGAAGAGGACAAAGAGGAGGAGTCTCTTCTCAATGCATGGGTGCACAGAGCTGCCAAAAGGTAGGAGTGGCTCATCAGAAGGAGGTCTCCTCGAGAGTAAAGCTTAGGGCTAATTGGTGACTCCCTTAGCCTATTTAAGGAGGAACGCCGATTGCAGCAAGCTGTAGAGAACAACTTTAGTTCACTTTCCTTCGCGTCTGGATTCTCTGCAAAATTGCTTCTGGGCTTTCTGCCAACTCTAGTAAGACTGTGATTACCTTATCTTAGAATTCCGGTAGGCTGTTAAGACAGTTTATTAACAGCCTTTGGTTGATAAAGACTAAGTTATTTGAGTAAAGTATAGAGTTTGTGTGTGCTGCGTTCTTTGGGATCCTTAGCTGGGGCAGAACATACTGTTAGATATAGAGTCTTAGTTATGCCTTTTATTTTGCATAAAATGAAGTTGCATCTCTGGGATAAAAATAGGGGGGAAATCTTTGTCAGCACTCATCTCCCTCTTTCAGACTGTTAATAGCAGTCGCAGAAGAGATTTGTGGATGATCAATTATAATGACTTACAATCCTCTGTTTAGTGACCATTTGAACTCATAACAACACTGGAAAAAAAGGCGATTTATAACCAATCCTCCATTTATAACCAGTTGCAGCATCTCCATGATCTCATCATGCTTGGAAACTGGCCATGTATTTATGACAGTGGCAACGTCCCGCGTGTTGTCATCATCCTTTGCAACTTTCCCTTTGGTCTAGTGGTTAAGGTGCTGGCCTAGAAACCAAGAGGTTATGAGTTCTAGTCCTGCCTTAGGCATGAAAGCTGCCTAGATGGACCAGCCCATCTCTTTCTCAGCCCAACCCACATTAAGGAGTGTTCTTGTGGAGAAAATAGGAGGAAGAAGGAAGGAACGTTATATATGTTTGCTGGCTTGAGTTATAAAATAATAATGGTGGTAAAAATAAAATAAAATAAATAAAAGTAAATACCTTGGGATACATCTGTCAAGATAAATATGGGCAAACGAGATAAGAATACTTAAAAATACTGGAAAAATAATCACACTTATTCTTCTAGTGGGTTACTGCATTTTTTTTTCTTTTCCAATTTTTAGCTTTCTCCAAAGAAGCTTATGTAAATTCCCCAATTTTTGTTTATTTCATTTACCACCTTTCTACAGAACACAATACTCAAAGACAGAAAAACGTAACTTTCAATTTGGAACAGAAAATTAAAGTTGTACATATTCCATACGGAATTTCCCCTAATATATATATTTTATATCTATGCAACCTCTCTTACATACACAATATTTAAGCACTACTTAACTCTAACATTCTTTTTTTTAACCATCTCTTTCCATTCCCCCCCTCTTTTTTTTAATTCTATGCATTCAGAGTTTCATTCTGCCAACAATTAAATGCCTCCTCATCGCTTTAATATCTATTTTTTAAAAAGATATCTGGGCAGCTTTAGTCTGAAGACTTAAAAAGGAAAGCGGGGGGAAGGAGAGAAGGGGAGAGAATTCTAATTTTCCTTCTCTATTGCCTTAATGTCTATCCACTCCATTTCAATAAGAATGTAGGAATATTATATCAGAGAAGCGGTTAGTTAAATGCTTGCACCTTTTTTAATGCTTCAGTTGCCATCCTAGTCAAGCGTATTTATTTCTTCTGGAGCTAAGTCCAAGCTGCAGTGTTCATACATCCATCAACTTTAAAAAAAAAAAAAAAAAACCATATCTCTTTCTTACCTCTCCACACACCACTTTTGTGGTAACTTTGATTTCATCACAATACCAGGGAGTCAAAAATGTGGATAAAAAGTTTTCCTCCACAAATGTCTTTCTTTTTAAAAAATAAAATAAGATAAAATTATTATCTTTATGATTCTTAAAGTCCCAAGGGATGTACACAACTTCAGATAATGAACTATAATACAAGTAGTCTTTGACTTATAATGATTCACTTTGTTGTTGTTGCGAAGTCGTGTCCGAGCAACCTCATGGACAACGTTCCTCCAGGCCTTCCTGTCCTCTACCATCCTCTGGAATCCATTTAAGCTCAGCAGCCTGCGTGGATTGTGGCTGGTCACAATGAGGAGGCTGGCATGGGGTCACGCCAGCAGCTGGCGCAGCCGGTGCTCACATCAGAGAGTGAGGAGGCTGAAGAGGATGAGGAGCCAGAGGCAGAGTCTCAGCCTGGGCTTTCAGAACCTCCAAAGGCTCCTTCAAGTAGAGAGAGTGAAGTGGAGGAGCCTCTCCTCAATGCTCGAGCACGCAGGGCTGTCCAAAGGCAGGAGTGGCTACTCAGGAGGAGAAGGTCTCCTCAAGAGTAAGGTTTGAGGATAATTGGCCACTCCCTTAGCCTATTTAAGTCGCACGCAGTTAGTAATTTCTTGCTGGAAACAACGTGTAATTATTAAAGAGCATTTTTGAAGAGTGAGTGTCTTATCGTATCTTGTCTTCTGGGCTGGTTGCCAACCTTTGCCAGACTTTGTTTATTCTTGGTACGTTATAACTTTGATAAGGATGTGGTATGTGTCACAATCCGGAATCCGGATTCTGGGAATCCGGAGCTGGGGCAGAACAGCTTCATAGTGCTTTACAGCCCTCTCTAAGCGGTTTACAGAGTCAGCCTCTTTCCCCCAACAATCTGGGTCTTCACTTTACCGACCTCGGAAGGATGGAAGGTTGAGTCAACCTTGAGCCAGTCAGAATCAAACTCCTGGCAGCAAGCAGAATTAGCCTGCAATACTGCATTCTAACCACTGTGCCATCACGGCTCGTCCACTATCCCCTCTGTCGTCCTTTGTGTTTATAAATTGTTATGGTCATCTGTCTAAATACAGCTCACAGCAATCTTGTAGCCTTTTTTTTTTTTTTGGCTTATTTTTAACATCTTTTGACCATTTGATATCCATAAAGAAGAAGGAAGGGCTGGAGAATGTTGGAGCCCTTGGTTTGGTTATTGCATCTGGACCAGGGGTGAAATTCAGCAGGTTCTGGAGAACTGGTAGCGGAAATTTTGAGTAGTTCGGAGGAATCAGCAAATACTGTGTTAGATTCAGTGATAGAAGAGACGGACACAGTTCTTCAGTAACAACAGCTCTTTAATAGTAGACCAGTTCAACGCAACAACTTGCTTGTTTGGCAGTGTCCTCTTTTATAGAGGGCTGTCCGATGGCTTAGCCAATGAGATTCAAGTATTTTCACCTGAGTGAAGCCTGCAGCTCGCTTCCTTACTTCCTTATATGGTATATAACATACCACCTCTGGCTGGCCCCAGAGTGGGATGGGAATGGGGATTTTGCAATATCCTTCCCCCAAGAGTGGGGAGGGAATAGGGATTTTGCAGTATCCTTCCCCTGGAGTGGGTGAGAATGGAGATTTTGCAATATCCTTCCCCTGCCACACCCACCAAGCCATGCCACACCCACCAAGCCACGCCCACAGAACCGATAGTTTTTTTAAAAAAATTGAATTCCACCACTGATCTAGACCAAATTTGTATTTCTTACCGAATGTTGCTCAGGGACAATTTACAACTGACTTTTTACCAATGTTTGTCTTTGGTGAGTTGGTTTTGATTTTGATATAATATACAGTTTAGATTCAATTCAAAATGAGATTTTTTTTAAACAAAAAAACATTTCAGAGGTATTTCAGAGGTAGCACTGTTGTGCTTCATTATCTTGAGCATTATATAAGAAATGTTTTCCTTCCCAGATGTCCTATTCCGATCCTATTGTGAAGAAAAACTTTGCATAAAAATAAAATAAATGACAATTGTCTCTGGTTTACTTGGTGACATGCGATTCTGAAAATTAGAAAAAAATACTTGCCTGGACAGATTTGCAAAATGCGGAGATTTAATAGATGATAGCATTTATCAGACTTTATGTCAGCATTTTTAAAATTGTTTCTTAACCCAAGCCTCTGTGAATAGGTTGGGTCACACAACTTGAGAGAAATTCAAGTATATTTGCTGCACAATTAGGGATTAGAAGTGGCATGCAATCAGCACTGAGATGATCCCACTGTGAACCAGCCTACAATGCTTTTCAGCTAAATAAATGCATTTTGTGGCCTTCCTTTTCTAGTTGGCTTTCCTGGGCTCAAATTAAATCTGAATTCCTGATTATCCAAATGTTTAAGATGTCCTTCAGGCTTTGTGGCTAAATTAGGCTGCACCGTATATTTGATTGTAATGAGATTTGCAACAGTCTTAGCATCTGTGAAACAAACTTTTGTTTGTTCCCCCCCTCCTTTCTCTTCTAAAAATAAAAGTAAAAAAGTAAAAGAACAAGAATAGAATAGAATAGAATAGAATAGAATAGAATAGAATAGAATAGAATAGAATAGAATAGAATAGAATAGAATAGAATAGAATAGAATAGAAGGAACCTTGGAGGTCTTCTAGTCCAATCCCCTGCTTAGGCAGGAAACCCTACACCACTTCAGACAAATGGTTATCCAACATCTTCTTAAAAACTGCCAGTGTTGGAGCATTCACAACTTCTGGAGGCAAGTTGTTCCACTGATTAATTGTTTTGTCAGGAAATTTCTCCTTAGTTCTAAGTTGCTTCTCTCCTTGATTAGTTTCCACCCATTGCTTCTTGTTCTACCCTCAGGTGCTTTGAAGAATAGCTTGACTCCCTCTTCTTTGTGGCAGCCCCTGAGATATTGTTACACTGCTATCATGTCTCCCCTGGTCCTTCTCTTCATTAAACTAGACATACCCAGTTCCTGCAACCATTCATCGTATGCTTTAGCCTCCAGTCCCCTAATCATCTTTGTTGCTCTTCTCTGCACTCTTCCTAGAGTCTCAACATCTTTTTTACATCGTGACAACCAAAACTGAATGCAATATTCCAAGTGTGGTCTTACCAAGGCATTATAAAGTGGAATTATTTTCTGGAATGCTGACATAGTGGTGGTATTCAGCCGGTTATATCCGGTTCGGGCAAGCCGGTAGTGGCGTCTGCGGGAGGCTCCACCTACCCGCCTGGAAGTCATCACGTCCCATTTTTGATGCTCTGACATGTGCGGAAGGCCTTCTGTTCATGCGCTCACTCGCAGTTGCGGACCGGTAGCAAAGGTAAGCGAATAACACCCCCCCGATAATGAGTGAGTTGAGGTAATTATGGTTTCTTCAGCAAGCCATGGTTGGCCAGGCAACAGCTTAGCCTAGTGTGGGAAGCCGGTCCCTTTTTTCCAAGCTCAAGAAGGAAACGCAAATGTTTGAACATGATGTGGCAGATGTGATTCAGAATGAATGACATGAGCAATATAGGAAATGATATCTTAAGCTAGATAAGATATCAAAAGCTAGATCACTAGTTTTTTTTCTTCTAAAGTAACAGATGAAGCAACTTTAGGTCAACAAATGTGAAGTCACACCTCTAATGTGGTGCTGATGCCTAACAATTGTTATCTAGCAGGTTTCAGGTTGCTTTAACTTCAGATATTGCAAGCTGTAAACCTGTTCTCTCTTTTTTTCTTTAAAGTCATGCAGACACAACTGTATGCATTGCTAATTTTCTTACCTACTGTAACCTGAGCTGCGCCATTTTCCCTTTTACAGGTTCGTCAGGTGAAACAATCGAGCTAATATTCCCTCCCTTTAATTAACTTTCATTTGAAATGACTCTCCGATGCTTCTAATCAACCCAATGTCATGGAGCAGGTTTGAATAGGTGCTTAAGGCTTTGTGGGGCATCCTAAGTTGAGATGATGAGACACAATCTCTTTAGCATGTGCTTTGGAAGACTTTTTTGGGGGGGGGGGGGTGTTAGGATTCTAACATATGCATATTGGTGCGCTGATTCTGTGTTGGAGGTCACGAGCATCGAAAAAACCAAACCAAACCAAAATATCACATATTTTTACTGTGTGTACAGAGCTCTCCCATTATGAACAAAGTGCAATCATTTTTAACTTTAGTGGTTTACTAACAATGGACCTAGACCATGCTTCCAGCCACATAGTAGCTCAAGAGTTTTAACGCGGCTCCCAAAATTATGTTTTTGTATCTCCTCCCTTCCTTTAAACTCTGCTGGTGTTCTTGCTGGAAATTGGCAGCTTAGGTTCCAGCCACTTTGATGCTAATGGACATTTTAAAATGGATTGAACCCTTTTAATCAATGGAAGAACTCCAGAGGACTCTAGTCTAGAATTTAACAATCTCTGGTGATCTTGCCTCGTCTGTGTCTTTTGCAAAGCCAGTGTGGTGTTGCCCCTTCCCCAAAAATGTTAATTTAAGTGGCTTCATTAGAGAAGCCTTCCCTTTCCTCCCTTCCCTTCCCTTCCCTTCCCTTCCCTTCCCTTCCCTTCCCTTCCCTTCCCTTCCTTTCCTTTTCTTTCCTTTCCTTTCCTTTCCTTTCCTTTCCTTTCTTTCCTTTCCCTTCCCTTCCCTTCCCTTCCCTTCCCTTCCCTTCCTTTCGCTCAAGCTCCATCCCATATTTGGGTAGATGATTGCCCTGATATAGACCATTTCATTGAAATAAATCCACTTTTTCCCCCTTTCCCACTTTTCTTTTCCTTCCTTCCCTTTCCCCCCTTCCCTTTCCTTCCCTTCTTCCTTTCCTTTCCTTTCCTTTCCTTTCCTTTCCTTTCCTTTCCTTTCCTTTCCTTTCCTTTCCTTTCCTTTCCTTTCCTTTCCTTTCCTTTCCCTTGAGCAGAAGCAGTATGCTCCATCCCATATTTGGGTAGATGGTTGCCCTGATATAGATGGTTTCATTGGAATAAATCCACTTTTTCCCCCTTTCCCTCTTTTCTTTTCCTTCCTTCCCTTTTCCCCCTTCCCTTCCCTTCTTTCCTTTCCTTTCCTTTCCTTTCCTTTCCTTTCCTTTCCTTTCCTTTCCTTTCCTTTCCTTTCCTTTCCTTTCCTTTCCTTTCCTTTCCTTTCCTTTCCCTCGAGCAGAAACAGTATGCTCCATCCCATATTTGGGTAGATGGTTGCCCTGATATAGACCGTTTCATTGGAATAAATCCACTTTTTTTTTAAAAAAAAAATTGATTTATATGCCGTCCTTCTCCGGAGACTCAGGGCGGCTTACAATGCATTAAGCAATAGCCTTCATACTTTTGTATTTTTATACAAAGTCAGTTTATTGCCCCCACAAATTGGGTTCCCCTCCTTTTCCCTCTTTTCTTTTCCTTCCTTCCCCTTTTCCTTCTTCCCTTCCTTTCCTCCCGCTCTCCTTCCCTCCCTCCCTCCCTTCTTTCCCGCCCCACGTGTGCAAAGGGATGTTCAATGGCAGCTCCTGCATCATTTTTTGAAATGGAAGCCAAGCTGCTTCCATTTCCCCCAGCTAGAGAGAGTGAGGAGTCCAGCAGGCCGGGCTCATCTTTGACGCCTGGCAGACCGTTTGCATCTATATCTAGCTCCAAAGCGGCTGAATGGCACAGAAGAGTGTCGGGTTGAGTTTTAAAATGCCACAAATAAGAGATTTATGGATTTTTTTCCCTCCTAAATGCATTATTTTAGCTTGACAGCATTAATCATTCATGCTTCCTTCTTTCATTTTTCTACCTGCAATGGATTATTGGAACAGAAAATAACAACGGGAAGGCTACAAGCGGTATCAAAATGTCAAGTTTGTACTTACAGTTGTACGCACGTCGACGAGGTCAACAGCCTCAATTACTTGTATATGTACACAGTGGTACTACATGAAAGGTTATGTCACCTGCAGCTATTTTCTTGCAGATTTAAATAGGACTCATATTCAACTGTACATTCAGCCAGTGACATGGAACATGGACTTGTAAAATACTATGAACTCCCGTGGCAGGACCTAAAATATGAACTGGGTGATTGCAAGGTGTAGCTGTGGGCAATCCCACATATCATAGCCGTGTGAGTCCTTTAAATTACTTTGTCTTATCCCTGACCTGTTATTTTCATTTAAACATAAGCTAGAAACGATATCAGAGGATTTTTTTTTGGCTTCATGGACTGGAGGTTTTTTTTTTTCTTTTTCTTTTCCTTTTTTCTGTTTTGACCAGAGGGAAAATAGCAAAGTTTACCTTTTGAGCAAAAAAAAAAAAAAAAAAAAAAAAAAAAAGGTACTTACAAATTTTCTTCTAAATCTATGTATTGCACAATTTGTTACTTTGACAGATAAATGATACCCTATTGATTTTGTGATAGATAGGTGGGAGTCCCTGCGGATTTTATTTGGCTAGTCATGGTCAACTCCAGGGAGCGATACCTCCATTTCAAAGCCATTGAAGCCAGCACTGTCTGAAGATATTTCTGCCAGCATGATGTCACAGAGCTCTGTTACCTTTCTACTGAAGTGGTACCTATTTATCTACTCGCATTTGTATGCTTTCGAATTGGTAAGTGGGCAGGAGCTGGAGCGAGGACAGGAGCTCACCCCATTGTGTGGCTTTCAGGACTTGAACTGGACTGCTGGCTTTTCAGCCGAGAAACCCAGTTTCTTAACCGCTGAGCCATCATGTCACCCTTATTAGATACATAGTAAGGTAAAGGTTCCCCTCACAAATATGTGCTAGTCATTCCTAACTCTAGGGGTCGGTGCTCATCTCCGTTTCAAAGCCGAAAAGCCAGCACTGTCCGAAGATGTCTCCAGGGTCATGTGGCCAGCATGACTAAATGCCAAAGGTGCACAGAATGCTGTTCCCTTCCCACCAAGGGTGGTCCCTATTTTTCTACTTGCCTTTTTTACATGCTTTCGAACTGCTAGGTTGGCAGAAGCTGGGACAAGTAACAGGAGCTCACCCCGTTACACGGCTCTAGGGATTTGAACCGCTGAACTGCCAACCTTTCGATCGACAAACTCAGTGTATTAGCCACTGAGCCATCACATGACTTAGATACATAAGTATACCTAAAACACACACATGGCCCATACAGTATGTCTAAAATGTCACCTAGGCATTTCGGAAATTAAATGGATTGATTGAGGCTGTAAAAATTATAGAGATTAGATTCAATTGCCACATAGAGTATAGAATGAACTATACAGTTAAAATCTCTTTCTAATGAAATTATAGAATAACTCTGAAGAGCAAAAATCTACAAGTCTCCCCAAAATCAGCAAAACATTTGGTTTATTTCCTTTCTAATGAAAAAATTAATACCACATTATCCGTATTCTACTTACCAATATATAAAAAGTTATAGGAAGCATCTTGATCAGCAAAAAAAATAAAATAAAAATGAATGTACACACAGATAGGATTTATGCAAACACGATTTAGATTAGTTTGTTTTCATCAAAATAACTACAGGCTTTTTTTTACTCAAGAAAAAAAAATTATGTATCTAGGGATAACCAATAGAGAGAGAAATTGATAAAGAAGATACCGTATTTTTTGGAGTATAAGACGCACCATAGTTTTTGGGAAGGAAAATAAGAAAAAGGCTGAAAGGAAATTCAAGGAAAGGAAGAATCTGAATATTATCTGGTCTGGCAAAGGTGGTATCAATGGTTAGAGGAAAAAAAGAAAGAAAGAAAAATCAAATAAAAGGAAGATATCAAAAGAGTAAAATAAATTTCTATATCAAATGAAATTTAATAAAGAAATACCAGATATCAATAAAATAATATCATTATATAAGGTGAGGGAAAGAAGATATACTGAAGAATATAGGTTATTGATATTGTAATAATTCAGACATTACATTTAGATGCTTGTTGTATATTGTTTTACTTGTATTTATAAATGTATTTTGTGGTTTCTTAAATTAATAAAAGTTTACAAAATTAAAAAAGAAAGAAAGAAAAAGGTTGATTGGCAAGTGGATCAGCCTCCCTGAATATCCCCAATCAGCTGTTCTCAGAAGTGAATTTTAGCAACAGGTTCCTTGGTGGTGAGCTCTGTGCCTTTTTTTTCTGCCTCTGTTTCAGAAAAGTTTTTTTTCCTGCCCCTGAAAGCCTCTGAAACAGCTTCAGAAAAAAAGCCTCTGACGCTCTGTTTTTTTCTGAAGCTTCTTTTCTGATGCTTTTTTCAGCCTCTGAAACCTCCTTTTGAGAAGCCAGGTGGGGCTACATTCGGAGTATAAGACGCACCCAGATTTTCACCCTCTTTTTTGGGGGGAAAAGGTGCATCTTATACTCTGAAAAATACGGTATATTTACAATTCTTTCATTGCTACATTCTTTGGCAAGATAAAATCATATTTTGCCAAAACTCTAAGAGCACCACAACATTAAAACTAAGTTACTATTGATTAACAGGACTCCTGTAATATTGGTAAATACTTTTTTCCAGTTGGTTTAAGAATAGCTGTAGTTCTTCATCTTTTCATAAACTCCGAGTATTATAAGGACTTCCAAGATTTCACATTACATCTCGAGGAAGATTGTATAAACTGCTAGTTATTCTGCCTATCTGATCACCCTATCCTCCCAAATCTAGCATTATGCAATAATAATAATAATAATAATAATAATAATAATAATAATAATAACCATGTAGTGTATGATCGCTATGGTGATTAATACAAACTAAACATAACAGAAAGGAAGCGAACCTAACTAGTTAAAAATCCATACAATATCCATTTGCATCAACATGGAATTAGTCCAAATCATTGGGTTACAGCTACTAAAATTGTACCTATACATTTACACATACTTAATTCAACATACGGTGTTGTATTTCAAACGAAAATATATATTCAGGTATTTTTTTTCAGTTTGTATGTATTTTAAATCCTGGTTTCCTGTGGTTAAAAAACAACAACGATGCTACAGAGCACTGCACATCAGAACAACTAGACACAAGAACAAGTTTTTTCCCAAATGCCATCACTTTGCTAAACAAATAATTCCTTCAACACTGTCACTAAATCTGCATTATTATTACTATTAATCTTCTCATTGTTCCTATCACCCATCTCCTCCTACTTATGACTGCATGACTGTAACTTTGTTGCCGGTATCCGTACGATTCATATTGATATTGTTTCCTAGTATGATTTGATTGCTTATTTGTACCCTATGACTATCATTAAGTGTTGTACCTTATGATTCTTGACAAATGTATCTTTTCTTTCTATGTACCCTGAGAGCATATGCACCAAAGACAAATATCTTGTGTATCCAATCACACTTGGCCAATAAAGAATAAAGAAAGAAGTAATCTATTGTAGATTCCAGAGACAGCAAGTAGATTTGTTTCTAATTGGTAATATGATCTTATATTGCTAGTAATGTAATGCTGTATAACTTCGATCACCTTTTGTAGTTAGCAATAATTATCCAACATTATTTACAATAATGATTATTAATGATGATCAACTATCAATAGAAGATAATATTTGAACTCAGGGTTGAACTGTGGGTCCTTGATGTTCTCTGAGCTTGGTTTCTTGCAGATGCTTTTCTTGCAAATGCTTCATTACTCAACTGGGTAACTTCATCAGTGATAGCAACCAAGCTCAGAGAGCACCAAGGACTCCACAATTATCAATGATCAATAATGATTATTATTGATAATAATCCATAATTTCATTAGCCTCTATAAATTACATTCTGTATCAATTGCCACCACATCCTTAATCCAGTGGTGGAATTCAAATAATTTAACAACCAGTTCTCTGCCCTAATTATTTCTTCCAACAACCAGTTCACCAAACTGCTCAGAAAGTTAACAACCGGTTCTCCCGAAGTGGTACGAACCGGCTAAATCCCACCACTGCCTCAATCCCTTGAGATTGTCTAATGAGAATATGAGCTATGAGAATAGTTAAGACTCAAGAATCAGATTAATAATTAAAGGACCTAGGAGGAATATCTGATGTGTGCAAAAGCATAATTTAATGAATGGAGAAAGAGAAGCATTTACTGAACACGGGGTTAAAATACCAAATTATAATCCAAAAAAAAAAAGTTGATGGAAACCCATATCTTATTAGAACACTCTGCATAAATTCAATCTGAACCATATCAAAGACATTTTCAGCATCTAATGAGATTCAAACAGCCAATTCTAATTTACCTGCCCAGTTCCAATTTATCTGTCCAAAATATCGATCAGCAGCCACGTGCCTCTCTCAAGAAGACACATCAGGAAAATAATCTGTTTTAAGACAACAGGAGCAAAATCTTGAGTTTTGAAATCAACTCGATCGTCATTCATACGTTGCAGTAATTTGCAACTTTGAAAGGGACACTTCTTTCAATCCTGCCATAACAAGAAGGGAAGAACATGAGGTGTTTTAAAAAGTAAACTTTGCTTTTCTTCTGCAAACATCTCCCTTCAGAAGGAGTTCACTTGTGAAGCCCGACTTTACCGATGAGAAGAGACAGTTACAGCTTTGGCCTTAAGAAGTTTTGGGTCACGCTGGTTTTCTCTTGAAGGTCAAGTCCATAGTTCCTCTAGTTACTCATTTTGTGCTGCTCGGCTTGCTGAGTTGCTTTTTCTCTGTCTTTTACCTGTTGGTGCCTTGACTATAATAACAGCATTTCTGTTTGAAGTAAAGAACTTTGTAAATTCCTTTAGTCAAAGGGTAGCGGTGGTGTTACCCTTAGAGTGCAATACTGCAGGCCACTTCTGCTGACTGCCAGCTGACTGAAATTTGATAGTTCAAATCTCACCAGGCTCAAGGTGGACTCAGCCTTCCATCCTTCCAAGGTGGGTAAAATGAGTATATAATATAAATTTATAAATATATAAATATATAACTGAGTAATCTTCCAGGGGAAGATTACTGCAAAATCCCCATTTCCTCCCAATCAGCTGGGACTTAGGAGGCTGAGAATAGATGGGGGCGGGGCCAGTCAGAGGTGGTATTTGCCAGTTCTCTGAACTACTCAAAATTTTTTCCAGAACTGGTCAGAACCTGCTGAAACCTACCTCTGCTCCTAAGCCTATTAGTCTGTTATCGAGATGATTTAATAGCATCCCCTGATCAAAAGGGGATCATCTTGCTCATTCCCATCTCCGTAAAGAAAATAAAGAACCTGAGAAGAAATTAAGAATTCTTAACTTACACTAAGAATAAAAGAATTCTCAGACCTAAAAGGTTGGTGGAAATATAAGAGTTCCCTGCAGCCCCACTGCTGTTTTTCTGTTCCTTGCTTCAATGGGAAATTTTCTTATTATACTTTGGGGCAATAAACACAGCACATATTAGCAAAGGTACCAGCTGAAGGCTGACATCAGCACAACCCTGCAGCAATGTCATAATTTTGCCCAAAAGGCTCAAGCACTGGTAGATACCTTTGAAAGCCTCTTTTTTCAGGTTTACATGAGCTGTTCCCATTGCCTAACTTGGTGCTTTCTTAACAGCGTGACAACAATCCTTGATGATTTGATTTAAAGACACTGTCTGCAAAGTTTTCTCACTCTTCTCATTGTTTTGGAAGAAATATAAACATGCATATTAGTGGTGGGTTTCAAATTTTTTTACTTCCGGTTCTGTGGGTGTGACTTGGTGGGCGTGGCATGGCTTGGTGGGCGTGGCTTGGTGGGAGTGGCAGGGGAAGGATAATGTAAAATCTCCATTCCCACCCCACTCCAGGAGAAGAATCTCCATTTCTTCCCGATCAGCTGGGACTTGGGAGGCAGAGAATAGATGGGGGCGGGGCCAGGCAGAATTTTTACTACCGGTTCTCTGAACTACTCAAAACTTCCGCTACCAGTTCTCCAGAACTGGTCAGAACCTGCTGAAACCCACCTCTGATGCATACCCATCTTCCCAGATTATGTAATTTATGTTAAGTCCTAGAATTTAGCTGAACCCAACATTTTAAACTCTTGAGCAGAAGGTTATGCCCCCATATTGATCTCAAAAAATTTCTGGGGATGTGTGGATTCCACAATTAGCTTATCTTTTGATATTATTGTAACACACTGTCCATATTTCTCAGTTCCTCCTCCCACCTTATCATTCTTAAAGTAGATTAAGGATATATTAGCAAAAGCTTCTTTTCATTCCACCCCCCCCTCCCCCAGGTTTCCCCAAGTTACCTTTTCCCCAAAATAGTTCCTATTAAATATGCTGTATGTCAATGCAGCAGTGAGCTGGTTAATTTTGACTGGATATTATGCTATATAACCATTTGGCATTTAACTTGAAAAATGACTTTCTGCTTCACCTGTCAGCAGCCCCGTTCTCATCAAATAAGTGACTGAGAAAAATTTTCAAATTTCAATTTCCTGATGCTATTAGACACTACTTCTTCCATACTTAAACAGTTTAGTGGCGCACGGATATGTTTTTGGTATTCATGCCGTGCGTTGCACTACATGCCACTACAATGGCCTTTTTTTTGTTTAAAGGGTAAAGAGATGCATGGATCTTTATCTTGGGGTTAGAAAAATGCATTGCGGGAACATGGCAAATCAGGTTTTTGAATAAGGTTCTAACATCCTACTATAACCCCGACGCAGTGCTGGGAATTTCAACTATTTGGTGGCTTTGACTTTTGGGAAAGCACCTGCTATGACTCAGATAGCTCGACAGGCTAGATAGCCTGTTATTAACACCCAGCTGTCTACAATTATGCGAGTTCGAGGCTCAAGGTTGACTCAGCCTTCCATCCTTTCTAAGGTAGGTAAATTGAGGACCCAGTTTGTGGGGGCAATAAGCTGACTTTGTATAAATATACAAAAGTATGAAGGCTATTGCTTAACGCATTGTAAGCCGCCCTGAGTCTCCGGAGAAGGGCGGCATATAAATCTAATTAAAAAAAAAAAAGCACGGGCCACAGCTAGATTCTGAAGCAACGTTGAGTTTTTAGGGATGCCAACCTCCAGTTCAGAAGGAAGGAAAGCTCTGAACCAAAAGCCTATATTGTTCTGTGCTTAAAATATGCCACTCAAAAATAAATGCATGTTATTTTAAGCCATAAACAATATCCCGATGGAGGAATGCCCAACTCAGACATACAAGCAATAGACAATAGCCTAATCATGGAACTATTAAGAACACTACCAAGAAGGCGGAGAGGGCAAGCGATTTGTACAGAAACAGAGAGCAAACTTTAGTACACACACTTGAAGGCAGGATAAGAAGCAATGGAAGGAAACTAATCAAGGAGAGAACCAACCTAGAAATAAGGAGAAATGTCCTGACAGTGAGAAAAAATAAATCAGTGGAATGGGCACTCCATCATTGGAAGCTTTTAAGAAGAGATTGGATATAGCCTGGGGTGAAATGCTCCCGGATCGGACCGGATCGCCCGATCCGGTAGCAATTTTTCCCTGTGATTCGGCAATCAGGTAGCGATCGCCACCCGGGTGTCATTACTTCTTTGTTTTAACCAGGAAGTAATTTTTTACCTTCTGTGCATGTGCAGAAGGTTTTGTGCATGTGACATGTGCACGCAAGCACGCACGAGCGAAGCAAGTGCTGAGCGCTGTGAGTGCGTTTCCGAATCGGTAAGGAAGGTAAGTAGATTTCACCCCCGGATATAGCCACTTGTTTGAAATGGTATAGAGCTGTGATGGCGAACTTATGGCATGTGGGCCAGAGGTGGCATGCAGCGCCCTCTCTGATGGCCCGCGAGCCATTACCCCGGTTCAGCGCTGCTGCGCATACACATGCATCTCCTGCCAGCCAGCTGGTCTTTGGGTCTCTGCCATGCATCTGGGGGAGACAGGCCACATGGAGGGACACACACATGTGCATGGGGGCAGGGCATATGCATGGGGGCTGCGTGCACATTGCAATTTTGGGGGTTCGCACATGTGCTTTGGGCACTCAGTCCAGAAAAGATGCTAACCAAAGGTGCTAACTCTATACCGTCACTGGTATAGAGTCTTCCTCTTGAGCAAGGGGTTGCAGTAAATGACCTCCAAGGTTCCTTGCAAGGCTGTTATTCTATGTTCTAAGCGGGGGGGGGACAACTAAAATTTCAGCTGTTCAATCTATCCATTGATTTCAGTTTGAAAGCAAAGGGAATGCTTAGATCTTGGGCCACGAATAAAATCAAGCAGTTTAAAGAGCTTTGGTGGCGCCGCGGACTAAAGTGCTGTTAAGTAGCACTTAGCTGCCAGCTGCCTGCAATTACTGCAAGTTCAAATCTTACCAGGTTGACTCAAGGGCTCAAGGTTGACTCAGCCTTCCATCCTTTCGAGATAGGTAAAATGAGGACCCGGATTGTGGGGGCAATAAGCTGACTTAGTAAATATAAAAAAGAACACCGCTTAGGTGGGCCCGAAAGCCCTACTAAGCAGGTGTATACAAAAGTATGAAGGCTATTGCTTAACACATTGTAAGCCTCCCTGAGTCTCCGGAGAAGGGCGGCATATAAATCGAACCAATAATAAAATAAATGACTTAACTTTTGTGGGACATGTTTTATTCAATCATTTTGCTTAATTTTATTCACATTTATGTTCCAAACAAATAGCTGAAGCTCATTATTTCGATTGCTGTTTTGATTCTCAATGTATTTATGCCTCCTTACCTGACCAGAAAGATGTTGATTGTTTCTTATTCATTTGGAATTTCTGATGTATAGTTTTGTAAAATTAATTATCATACGGCTATTTGGTAAGAAATCTAATTCCCAGGACAAAGGCAACCACAAGAACTAGTCTGCGCTAATTAGACTTTCCATTTTTAAAAAATGTCGTTTGCTTTTGTATTGATAAGTGTAACGAACATTTTTTTTTCTCAGAAAGAAATAAATGTAACTGTGCATAGAATTTCCTAATTCCACCTCGCTTCATTGTTGTAGTTAGACATTGAATCATAGGGCTGGAAGGGAGCTTTTGAGGTCTTCTAGTCCACCCCTTCCCGAGGCAGGAGACTAACACTGGACGTTTTCAAGAAGAGATTGGACAGGATTAAAATATGGTGGGTTATGCAAAATATTCTGAAGAAAAAACTGCATTTTTCTCCTCAATTGTTTTTACTGGGTATAGTTAAGGATTCCTCAATGACTGAAACAAAAATGATATTATACATGGTCACAGCAGCTAGATTATTGATTGGCCAATATTGGAAAAAAGACTTTATGCCTACTATAGAAGAATGGACTTTGAAGGTGGCCAGTTTTGCAGAAATGGCGAAGATATCAGCATACTTAAAAGACCGGACTCAAGAAACTTATATGTGGGAATGGAAGAAATGGATAGATTACGTGCAGAACAAATATCAAACAAGGAAGTATCAGATAGCTTTTAGTTGAACGTTATGTAGAAATTTATAGTGTAGACAGGGGTTAGAGTTGTAGGAATGTGCAGAACAAATATTAAACAAGGAATTATCAGATAGCTTTCAGTTGAATGTTATGTAGAAATTTATAGTCTTCTGCCGTCAATAGCCTCCCACAGGCCAGTACGCTCGCACAGAGAGGGCCTCCTCTGGGTGCCGTCGGCCAGACAGTGTCGGCAGGCGACCCCCAGGGGGAGAGCCTTCTCTGTGGCGGCGCCCACCCTCTGGAATGACCTACCCTCAGAGATACGCAGGATATCAGACCTCCGGACTTTTCGTCGGGCCCTTAAAACCCATTTGTTCCATCTAGCTGGGCTGGCTTGATCCCATCATCTGTTTTAAATTGAAATTGATTTTAAATTGGACTGTTTTAATTGTCAGCTGAATATTAATTTAATTAATATTAATACCAATTAATATTTTTAATTGGTTTTAATTTTTGTATATCATGTTTTATTCTGGCTGTTCACCGCCCTGAGTCCGCAAGGAGAAGGGCGGTTTATAAATTGAAACAAATAAATAAATAAAAGAAATAGCGTAGACAAGGGTTAGAGTTGTAGGAGGGTACTATACGATATGGTATGATTTGGATTTCACCTTGGGAAGTCGTGGGGGGGGAGGGGAGGGTTGGAGTGGGGGGGGAGTGGGGGGGAATTTGTGTTTGTAAAACTTTTTCAATAAAAAAAAAAAGAAGAGATTGGACAATCATTTATCTGAAATGGTAGAGGGCAGTGATGGTGAACCTTTTCGGCACCAAGTGCCAAAAAGGGAGCATACGCGGCACCAAGTGCTGAAAAGGAAGCACTGATCATCTGGCCAGCACACGTACTCATGCTCTTCTGGTTTCTGGCACTGACGCAAGCACAAAGGCCAACTGATCATCGTGTGCGCATGCGCGGCAGAAACACGGAAGAGGAACGGGCGACACCCAAGGGCGGGTTCCAAATCCCGTCGCTACCAGTTCGCTTGTGCGCTTGTGTGCGTGGTGCTTCTGTGCATGCATAAAAGCTTTTGCACATGCGCAGAAGCATCCGGGCAGGTGGGCACAGCTTCCTGCCACCGCCACTACCAGTTCGTCCGATCTGGTGTAAACTAGTAACAACCCACCACTGCCGCCACCGCACTTGCCAGGTGACACGGCTCCATGTGCCACTTTGGGCATGCGTGCCATAGGTTCGCCATCATGGATATAGGATCTCCTGCTTGGGAAGGGGATTGGACAGGGGTGAAATGCTTCCGGTGTCCGAGCGGAGTTGTTTAAAAAGAAATAAATTGCCTCTCACATTTCGATAATAAAGAAAAAAAACCCATTTATTTATTAGAACAATGTCTTCACGAACTCATATTTAGCCAGGAAATGACCTCTGCTCCAACCTCCCTCCCTTTCCTGGCTTTCTCCCTTATTCTTATTGGTCATTTTCTAAATCATTCTACTGCAGGTTTTCTTACTAATCTCACAGGAATTTAACACCACCCCCCCTTTACTATGTCAGCCCTGAACGAAATGCAACTTGAGAGGCTGACATCCGGTAGTGATGGAGGCGGGTGGTTCGGAGAACCGATAGCAAAAATCCCTGCCCACCCGCCCCCCTCATGCCCAGCTGAGCCACACAATCATCAGAGGCTTTTTTTATTTTTTACTTTTAAAAGTATTTTTTCTACAACCTCTTCGGCTGAAAAAATGCTTTTAAAAGTAAAAAAAAAAAGCCTCTGATGATCACGCGGCTCAGCTGGGATCCTCAAAGGCTTTTAAAAGAAAAAAACCCTTTTTTTTCTTTTAAATGCCTCTGAAGATCCAAGCTGGGTTACCTGATCAGCAGAGATACAAATGCATCTCAGCAGATCAGGCAACTCAGCTGGGATCGTCGGAGCCTTTTGAAAGCATTTTTTTACAACCTCTTCGCCAAAGAGGTTGTAGAAAAAATGGTTTTAAAAGTAAAAAAAAAAAAAAAAAATTGGCCACGCCCACCCAGTCACATTACCCCACCACCACCACCAAGCCACGCCCACAGAACCGGTTAGTAACAAATTTTAGATTTCACCCCTGCAGTTGGATTAGAAGACCTCCAAGGTCTCTGCCTTCTCAGTTATTCTGTGGGTTTTCAAACGGCAGGGAAAAAAAGTTGCTAATTGTCTTTAGAAAGGCCCATGTTTGCTACCTGCGGCTATGAAAAAGCACCGTTGGTGTTCAGCTGAAATTAAACTTGCATGCATGTGCACAAAACTGCACTTGTTATGATCTGTGTCTTAAATTGCTGAGTCCTGGTCCTTTCCTGTTGTGACTGGTGTTTATAGAACAAACAAACAAAAAATTCAGAATGCTTTGGCCATCATAGCCAATACGCCGTTCCCTAGAAATTAACTTAGTATTGAAAAATGATTTTCCAGCATGATTCCAGTGTCACTTAGCCCCATATGTTTGGGTTAATTATCTGGTGGGTTGCAGGGGATATTAGAATTTTTTTTCCCCCTGCTTTCTTTCTGTATTGGGGTTTTTTCCTTCTTTTTTTAAGGAGGACTTTGATAATCAAGCAAATCATTTAAATGAAATTTTTCCCCTACTCCTTCTTTCTGGGAATTCTTCAGCAAATGGAGCTTTTTTGCAACAATAACCATTATAAAATCGCTCCCTGCTGTTTGATTAATATAGCTGTCCCACGTTTTTATATGTACTCTGAATCTGATTTGTTTTTAAGGAAATTAACAAAACAAATACCGAAGTGCCGGTTGGTGCACATTCAGCAAACTTTAGGAAATGCACCGAGTAGGAGGGAGAACAGGCCCTTTTAAATCGCTATCAAACATTATTTCAATGATATCGAATCTGTGCTCAAATGCTGCTTTGATCTCCATTCAGATACCAAATAGCATCTTACTGTTTGTCATGGTTTTTAAGTATTTCTCACTTCCCTGAGCACTGAAAATCAGAGCTGAATTACAGCAGGAGTATCTGAGATTTTATGTTTGCTTGTTTCAAAGATTCCCATTCTCTTCCTTCAGTGGATCCCAGACTATGTGGCAAGAAGTTAAAAAATTAATGAAAGAAATGAGAACAAATTGTTCAGATGCCTTGAAATAAAAAAAAAATGCCATAAAATGTTCAACAGATTGAAAGCAACAGAAGAATGAACAAGTCTAGGAAAATGATAGGATAGATAGATAGATAGATAGATAGATAGATAGATAGATAGATAGATAGATAGATGATAGATAGATAGATGATAGATAGATAAATAGATAGATAGATAGATAGATAGATAGATAGATAGATAGATAGATAGATATAGATATAGATATAGATAAATATTGAGATATTGAGATATACATATAGATAGATAGATAGATAGATAGATAGATAGATAGATAGATAGATAGATAGATAGATAGATATAGATAGATATATAGAGGTAGATGTTGATAGAGATAGAGGTATAGGGTTAGATATATAGATGGGGTATAGGTTAGATATATAGATGATATATATATATATATATATATATATATATATATATATATATATATATAGAGAGAGAGAGAGAGAGAGAGAGAGAGAGAGAGAGAGAGAGAGAGACGGAGAGATAGAGATAGATAGAGATAGAGATAGAGATAGAGATAGAGATAGAGATAGAGATAGAGATAGAGATAGGTATAGGTATAATAGAGATAGATAGATAGATAGATAGATAGATAGATAGATAGATAGATAGATAGATAGATAGATAGATACATGGATGGATGGATGGATGGATGGATGGATGGATAGATAGATAGATAGATAGATAGATAGATAGATAGATAGATAGATAGATAGATAGATAGATATTGAGATATATTGAGATATACATATTGATATATATATGTAGATATAGATATAGATAGATAGATATTGCCCCCCAACAATCTGAGTCCTCATTTTACCAACCTTGGAAGTTTGGAAGGCTGAATCAACCTTGACTCCATCAGGATCGAACTCTTGGCAGTGGGCAGAGTTAACCTGTAATGCTGAATTCTAACCATTGCACCACCACAGAAGGAAGGGAGGGAGGGAATGAATGAAGAAGGAAGGAGGAAATGAGGAAGGAAGGAAGGAAGGAAGGAAGGAAGGAAGGAAGGAAGGAAGGAAGGAAGGAAGGAGGAAATGAGGAAGGAAGGAAGGAAGGAAGGAAGGAAGGAAGGAAGGAAGGAAGGAAGGAAGGAAGGAAGGAGGGAGGGAAGGAAGGAAGGAAGGAAGGAATAGCAATAGCACTTAGACTTATATACCACTTCACAGTTGCTTTACAATCCTCTCTAACTGGGTTTACAGAGTCAGCGTATTGTCCCCAGCAATCTGGGTCCTCATTTTACCTATCTTGGAAGGATGGAAGGCTGAGTCAACCTTGAGTCTGGTGAGACTCGAACTGCCAAATTGCCAAATTATATCCAAATTGTCTTCGCCAACACTTCCATATCCAATATATTGCAGTTATCTAATTTGGACACTAATAGGGTAGGTATCCATGTCCATTTCACATTGTGGCTTGGACCCCAACCTGGCTGATGGACAACATTTTGTGCATGGGCGATATACACTTACCTTTGCTACCCGTTCACAAATGGGAGCACACGCGCCACCTCCGCGCACATGAAGGACCTTCTGTGCATACGCAGAGCGTCAAAAACAGGACGTGATGACATCTGGGCGGATGGGCAGAGCCTCCTACAGCCGCCACTACCGATTCATCCGAACCAGATAGAATAACACCACTGATTTTGTGGCTCTATAGCAACTTGGTCTACCAATGATAAAGACGGATCCAAAATTACAAGGACATTCCTTTGGAGAAGTCGTATATGTATTTATCTTTATTGGCTCATCTACTCTTCATGGATATCATAATCTTTTTTGAAATAGCGTATATGTAATCATTCTATGTGTTTATGACTGTGTTTTGCCTATTTATATCCTTTTATTTGTGCCAATTTTTTTCACGTGTCCATGTCTATGTCTATACTGTTACTTGTTTCCTTATACTTGTTGACAAACAAACAAACAAATATTTTGAGAATGGAACAAAGGTTAAATTACAATAAATCGACTTCCTTCAATCTTGGCAGATTGGAAAACAGAAATTAAGTTCTGCTAATCTCCTGTAGAAGGCACCAGAGTAGGAAGGCCACAGTATATTTCTCTAGTTAATAACCTGATTAAAAAATATATACTTTTAAATGTTTGCTGCTGAAGCCCATCAGGGCACTGCAGTTTTAGAGAAGTGGTTTGACACTGCCATCTTCCCAATCTGGCCTATAGTGATGGTATTTTCTGGAAGTAAAATCCAGAAAAATCTAAATATTAACCATATCCAAATCCTGCTGAGTTTCTGAACCTAACCAAATTCAGCTGGATGCATTAAGTGATTTACATTTTTGTAAATTAAGATGAAACTCTGAAGCTTTTTAAAAAGAAATGTTCCTTTGTATGGGAAAATCTATTAGTATGTTGATTTGAATGCTTTAAAGGCTTATTAAAATGCAGAGCAAAGAAACCCCCTGTCACTTTTGATAAATTTGATTTTCTGGGTCAAGAATAAGGGAAATTTAATGCTAATTGAGAGTGTATTAATTGTGGGTGTGAGTATCTTATGATCATTGTGTTTACTCTTTGTGAACATTTTTTTTTTGTTCTGTCTATCAAAAGGTCATGTAGGCTTCTATTTTATATTAAAATTGCACTAGATCAAGTGATTCATTACACCAATACATCTGTCTATCTATTCGTGGATAAGCCCTGTGTACTCAATTTACCTAGAGCAGGTGTCTGCAACCTGCGGCTCTGGAGCCACATGTGACTCTTTTGTCCCCTTTCTGTGTCTCCCTGTCCGCTGAACCCACCACTGGCTGGCCCCGCCCCTCGCCCTCCCCGTCACTCCTCGCCTGGCCTAAGAAGGTAAGGGCAATTACCTAAGGTTACACCAGGAGGCACAAAACCTGGGTAAGCGTGGCTGGGGTGTATGTCATGTGACTGGGTGGGAGTGAGTGATATCAAGTTGGCCACGCCCACCCAGGTTTTGTGACTCCCGGTGATTTGATTGTTTAAAATTGCACACCCCTGACCTGGAGGCTACCGAAGACAAGAGCTTTAGGTTTGTATCATTTTTATTCACCCGTATTTTTGTTCAAAAAATGCACAGGCTGGTGTGGGTTTTGAACATTTTGTCAGGGGATGATGGGAGTTGAAATCTAGCTTGTCTGGAAGCCATTTGATTGGGCTCTGTTCACTTTGCACTGAATTTGGACGTTCAATTCTGTGATTTACTATAAATACAGCCGGCAAAGTTAGTTGTTAAAAGAAAGAACCAGATGGAAAGATGATTTACTAGGCTGAAACTTTAAGTGAATATTAATCATCAGAAAGAAACTTTGCGTAAATGAAGCAGGTCGTACCCCCAGATAGAGTGCGGGTGATATGTGTGGGTCTGTTCCCACTGAAAATGTGGATTCCTTCACAGCTTACTCTTTCAAAGTTAGCATATCCCTTAACTTGCAGCCAAATCTTGTTTTCAGCCAAAAACTGATTAGATTTTTAATGCTACGTTTTGTGTCAGTCACTAACAGCGGGAAGCTTTCTCTTATTATAAGATTTAAATTAACAGATTTTATTTACCACAATAGTTATCTCGAGACATATCACACTTCTGGCTAAAAGAGTTTTAAATTAGCAGCTTTTATTTATCACAATTCTATGCTCCTGGGCAATTGCAATTCTCCAGAACATTACTTACGTATTTACTCAGGCCATCAAGCCACACACACACACACACACACACACACACACACACACACACACTCAGATGGTGACAACTGACTCAGAAACAACATATCAAACTTCCAACAATGGAACAGCTCTTCAAAACCCTAGATTGTCACGTAAAAACATAACAAAGTTCCCGTTGGAACCGAGTCAGTTTTAGAATGCCACTGATTCAGATCAGTAAGTAACGGCATCAGCTTCCTGCAAGCAGTGAAATAATAGATCATTTGTTCAGCGACACCATTAACGTTGTGCTTCTTGAAAACCAGTTTAAATAGGCTTCTAGAATCTTCTCACGAAAGCGAGATCACCTAAGGCGGAGATTGTGTGTTTGAAAACGGGGCTCGCATAAAATACAGTTCCCTTTGGGCCATATGCATATCAACATTTCTTTTCATGTCTTGTGTAGAGTCCATTGAAATTTGTTGGGAAATCCTTAAACATCCTGCCAGTTTTGGGTGAAAACCAAAACTAAATATCTGAAAGTAAAGTCATTGACCATCTCAAATATTCTTCCACTGTTTTTTCATTGTTCTGTCTAACCAAGGACAGAAGCAACCTAGAGATATTGGAACACTGCTATCTTCTCTCCCCTAGTCCTTCTCTTCATTAAACTAGAAATACCCAGTTCCTCCAACCATTCTTCATAAATTTTAGCCTCCAGTCCCCTAATCATCTTTGTTGCTCTTCTCTGCACTCTTTCTTGAGTCTCCACATCTTTTTTACATCATGGCGACCAAAACTGAATGCAGCATTCCAAGTCTGGCCTTACCCAGGCATTATAAAGTGGTATTAATACTTCACGTGATCTTGATTCTATCCCTCTGTTTATGCAGCCTAGAACTATGTTGCCTTTTTTTTCGTAGCTGCTGCACACTGCTGGCTCATATCTAAATGGTTGTCCACTAAGACTCCCAAGATCCCTTCTGGAACCATAGTAGAACCGTCATTCATGATGACCCAGAAAGTGAATAAGTGGCCAAGAGAAAACCTAGGATCTATGATTTACAGAAGAGTTCCACAAGCAGCGAGCTTCCAGATTGCAAAGCCTTTCATCAGATTCAGTTCTGAGAAATGCTTTCTGATCCATGCTGATACAATTACCAAGCTTTTATTGGCAATTTAGTTCCTCTTTCAGGGGCATTTTAGAGCAAATAATGTGCATGTGTGTTTGTGTGCACAAAGAACTATTTGCTATACCTTTGGGAAAGGTGGAAATGAAGTCACAGGTTTCAGTAAATATCTGATTGATAGAGATTTTTTTTTTATTCCATATGGAATACTTTTTATTCCATACAAACTAAGATATGGAAAAAAAAAAGGAGGGGGGATTGAGGAAATCTGTTCAGTTTTGCAGCTAAATGGTCATGCTCCATTTGGCTGTGAAAGTGAGCAAGTGATTGATATATGTACATGTATATCTATATCCATATCCATAACTCTCTGTATCTGAAAACACACACGCCCCTATGTGAGCCCTCCTGCAGGTGCTGTATTCCCTCTCTTCTGTATGTGAGGAATGCATTGAGATACTCCCTTTTCACTACCCTATAATCCCTTAATTCATAGTAGAGTCAGGGTGACTGGATGGACCTCAGCATTTACTGGCCGGATGCCTTTCTATAGATTACAGCATCACAGGTGAAGATGCTCACCTCCCACTTGGAAATATCTTAGCAAATATTTCTTTCCTGGGATATAAAGAAAAAAGAACTCAAGGAGAGAAGCAATGTAGAACTAAGGAGAAATTTCCTGACAGTTAGAACAATTAATCAGTGGAACAACCTGCCTCCAGAAGTTGTGCATGCTCCAACACTGGAAGTTTTTAAGAAGATGTTGGATAACCATTTGTATGAAGTGGTGTGGGGTTTTCTGCCTAAGCAGGGGGTTGGACTAGAAGACCTCCAAGGTCCCTTCCAACTCTTCTATTCTATTCTATTCTATTCTATTCTATTCTATTCTATTCTATTCTATTCTATTCTATTCTATTCCATTCCATTCCATTCCATTCCATTCCATTCCATTCTTATTAAGGTTGGTTTGAGGAATTCATTACTGAATTCCTTGACTTTTTAAGGATGTATTTATAGCTTGTCTGTTTAGGGGTTCTTCAAAAGGATTCCCTTTAGAAAAGGGAATCAAGTAATTCCACACGATGAATCTCACAGTTGATCCACACCTTCCCGACAGATGAATGGGTTGGAACTTAGTTATTTGCTATCTTTGCTACTTTCAGGATATACAGATGGGTCTTCGTTGCTCCTTAGCCAAGAAATTGGGGCTGAACAATGCATGACAGCTTTGTTGGCTAGTTCAGTTGGTAAACTATATAGTAAATCAAATCAATCCCCATTACAGTCATATCGTAGCATAATGTAAACTGCACAGAGCTTGGAGCTGTAGCTAGCTAACAATAGTCTTGATAACCCAGTGTGTATTCCAGGACAGGAAAAAAGAAAGAAAAGAAAATAGAAGAACGGCCAAACCATTTTTTCGTTTCTTTTCTTTTTTTACTGAAAAGGTTTATTATTCCCAACCCCCCCACCCCCATAAACATATCTTAAATGTACAATTTCTTACTTAACATGCATATTTTCTTTCAATTTTCCTGCTAATACAATCTTCATCCTAAACAATTTAAATATATTCGGGGTTGCTCTTCTACCATTTTATCTCCCTTGTTTTACAACAATCTTTTTTACAACAAAAAGTGGATGGAGGCGTGGAGTAGCTGTTCCGATGTCTCCGAGCATATCAGTCCTAGTAGTATACCTCCAGGATTTAGCCTACCCCGACACATATGGGTGGCATATAATAGAATTAGAACAACTCATGGGGTGTGTGCTGACTCCCTGTATAAATGGGGAAAGACACCTTCAGCACAATGTGATTGTGGGGCCCCTCGACAGACTATCCAGCATATAGTGAGGGAATGCCCTAACAGAAGGTATCCAGGAGATTCTAGGGACTTCCTCTGCATAACAACGGCAGCTACTTACTGGATCTCCAAACTCGACATTAAACTTTGAAACGTTATTTCTGTTTTTCTTTTAGGTTTTTTTACTGCTTTTTAATTGTTTTAATTGTTTTTTAATCTGTAAAAATGAAGTGTTTTAATACTGTGTGTGACCAGCCATGCACTAAATAAATAAATAAATAAATACAATCCTTCTTCTCCCTCTCCTCTCCTCTTTCCTTTCCTTCCCTTCTTTCATCTACTCTTCTATTTTCTTCTTTCCTCCTCTCCTCCTCTCCTTCCCCTTCCTTTCCCCCACTCCTCCCCTCTTCCTCCCTTTCTAACCTTCTCTCCTACTCTTGTTTCCCCTCTCTTTCTTCCTCTCCTTTTCCCTTTCTTCTTTTCCTCTCTCTCTTAGGCTAAACCATTTTCATGGTGGCAAATTTAAAAAATAATATTGTGAAAGATTACTCTTTTTAGATGTCTGTGGATATTTTCAGTCATCCAGCTCATGGTTGTCCCAAAGATGCAACTGGAGGCAACTGGACTTCCTTTGTTTTTCCTTGAAGACATTTTGCTTCTCATCCAAGAAACTTTTTCAGTTCTTCCGAACTTGAGAACTGAAGAAGCTTCTCGGATGAGAAGCAAAACGTCTTCAAGGAAAAAGAAAGTCCAATTTCCTTTTGAGAAAGCACCTTTGGGACTGCTCTTTTTAGAACAATAAGGGATCTGGAAATCCATTTCAATTCCATTTAAACATTGATTTTTCTTGTTTTGAATGAGAGGTTTGGATCTTCAGAAGACTTGCTATGAAGATTTTCCAGGTCTCAGAAACTCTCTTTTCACCATCATTTCAAACAAGGCAGGTATTTATTTATTATTATTTTTTTTGGTAAATTAATAAGAATTAAGTTGTACATTAATAGTTACATTGCCTTCTTTGTTCAGCTTCAGTGGTTCTACAAACATTCGACAGACAAACGCATATATAGTATTAATATTTAAGGAAAAGTAAATTCCATTAAGTCACTGTTTGATAGATGCAAAAGTAGGTACTTATCTTTGAAATATTAAACTCCAGACATTTATACTCATGGGGGGGGGGAGTTTCCTTTCATTTGATGAAAATTATGTGCCCAGCACTAATAAAATATTAAACACCAATTTAAAAGATAAGTATCTTATCCCCTTTTTTATATCATAAAATATGTTATGGCGTATTTGAAGGCTAATATGCATGAGAATTTCCATACAATACTGTATTTACAAACTTTTCTGAAAGTTCCATGAATACATTTGTTAGTTGCTGGCTTTATGAATGTTTATTATTCCTCATAATGACTTCTTGTGTTTTCAATAATGCAAGATGGGAGGTGGATAAACAGGCCATATTTCTGCAACATTCTCTTCCTCGGATGCAGGATAGCGCTCTCTGTTAATTAACTGTCGATAGCCACTAAAACAGCACTACTTCTTTCTGCCCCTATTATATAAATTAATGTCAAACCCGTGCAGTGTTTCAGGAATAAAATATGAGATGAAAAGACAAAACAAAACAAAATTCCCTACAGTCTTATCCCAATTTGACTGTATATTACCTTTAGCTTTTCTACTTCCCCCCTTAAATATTTTGCAAAGGTCCAAAGAGCAAAAATGTTCAACCAAATTTCAAGGGATCAGGGCCAGCCTGCTCTGTGGAACGGCACGTGAGGGAATAAAGGAGTGACATTTGAAATGAAAGTTGTTGGGGGGTGGGGGGCAGAGGAAAATCGGGGTTAACAAGATAAAATGCATAGCCTCATCCACTTGTGGGGCTGATACAGCTTTCCATAGGTATCCTTATGGAAGAGATGTGGTGGGTGGGCAGAGGAAAGGTTCTTTTAGCTCATCTTTCTTGGAAGAAGAATGGATTACTCTAAAATACTGCATTCCAATACTTGTTCCAGAGAAAAGTTTGATATTGCAATGATATTAATGTATGGGGAGGAGGAGGAGGAGGAGGAGGAGGAGCAGGAGGAGGAGGAGGAGGAGGAGGAGGAAGAGAATAAGAAGGAGGAGGAGGAGGAGGAGGAGGAGGAGGAGGAGGAGGAGGAGACTAAGAATGAGAAGGAGGAGGAGGAAGAGGAAGAAGAGGAAACTAAGAATGAGAAGGAGGAAGTGGGGGAGGAAGGAAGAGGGAGGAAGAGAATGAGAATGAGGAGGAGGAGGAGGAGGAGGAGGAGACTAAGAAGGAGGAGGAGGAGACTAAGAAGGAGGAGGAGGAGAAAGAGAAAGAGAAAGAGGAGAAGAAGAGGAGAAGGAGGAGAAGGAAAAGGAGGAGAAGGAAAAGGAAAAGGAGAAGGAAAGGGAGAAGGAGAAAAATGAAGACACCATCAGCTATGAGAATGGCAATTCCCCATTGAGAATATCTGTGATGTATTCAATTCTGGAAACCATGGAGCCCAAGAGCTCCAAAGTGGCCACACACCATTGCAAGAATTTTTGTTCACTGTGTTTACCCCACAATGCTTATGCTAAAAGTTTTGGAGAGAGGAGAAAGAGAAAGCAAGAAAGATGGGAGAGAAAAAACAACAACAACTATTTTTGCAAATGCCTTTAGATATAGTATTGATGTATAAAAAAGCTGTTATTATCTAGCTCTTTTTTTTTTTTTGCAATACATTTTTCCCTACCTGGCTCTTACTACAATTCATAGGCAACCCCTCGGGCACACTTCCTTGCCTTCTCTTCTATGTCGAGAACTGATTGTTGAAAATAAAACAAATCCATAAAAAAGTGTCAAAATCCAATCAGGGCTCAAGAAAGAAATATTGGGATACCGATTGCCTGCAGTATTCACCGTTCTTTTGGTGGCCTTACATTTCTGGTTTTTAAAACAGAATCCGTTACTACTCAAAGTCCACAACTTTGGGAAAGTCATTGAATTAAGATAATAATGTCAGAATAGAAACGTGCCACAAAATTAATTTAATCAATGTAGGATTAGTGAAAGAAACGGGAAAGGTGCATTCTATTTGTTTTCAGTAATTTCTCTTTTTGGTGGGGGCACTTTAATACATTTCTTAGAGTTCTTGGCTTACAACCATTCCTTTAGTGGCCATTCTAAGTTACACCAGCCTGGAAAGAGTAACACATGATGATTTTTTTTCACATCTGCAACCATTGTAATATCCGCAGGGTCACGTGATCAAAATCCAGATGCTTGGCAACTGGCATGTACTTATGATAGTTGCAGTGTTCCAGGATCATATGATCTCCTTTTGCGACCTCCTGTTCTGCCCCAGCTATGGACCCCAAAGAACGCAGCACACACAAACTCTATACAAAGCTTATTTTACTCAAATAACTTAGCCTTTATCAACCAAAGGCTGCTAATGAACTGTCTTAACAGCCTACCAGAATTCTAAGATAAGGTAATCACAGTCTTACTAGAGTTGGCAGAAAGCCCAGAAGCAAGTTTGCAGAGAATCCAGACGCGAAGGAGAGTGAACTAAAGTTGTTCTCTACAGCTTGCTGCAATCGGCATTCCTCCTTAAATAGGCTAAGGGAGTGGCCAATTAGCCCCAAGCCTTACTCTCGAGGAGACCTCCTCCTGATGAGCCACTCCTGCCTTTTGGCAGCTCTGCACGCCCGTGCATTGAGAAGAGACTCCTCCTCTTCATCCTCTTCACTTATGGGAGCTTCTGGAAGTTCTGAAGGCCCTGGCTGAATCCCTGCCTCTGGCACCACATCTTCTCCAGCCTCCTCACTGTCCTACTCGAGCGCCAGCTGCACAGGCTGCTGGTGCAGCACCACACCAGCCTTTTCATTGTCGGAATCAGCTACAATCTGCACAGGCCGCTGACGGGCCACAACACTTCCTGACAAGCAAGTCAATGGAGAAGCCAGGTTCACTTAACTATGTTGCTAACTTAACAACTGCAATGGGTCACTCAGCGGTGAAATGCACTTACCTTCGCTACCAGTTCGGGAATGTGAGCATGCGCACCTCTTCTGCACATGTGCCAAGCCTTCTGCACATGCACAGAGAGTCAAAAATAGGATGCAATGACGTCCCGGTGGATCAGCTGGATCTATCCAGCTTGCACAAACCGGTAGAACCGGATCCTGGGGTGGGCAGAGCTTCCCACCATCAGCGCTACCGGTTCGTGCAAGCTGGATAGATCCATCTGGATTTCACCGCTGGGTTCACTTAACAACTGTGGCAAGAAAGGTGGCAACATTCACTTAACAACTCCTTTGCTTAGCTGCAGAAATTTAGCATTCAATTGTTATTGTAAGGCAAAGACGCCCTGAAGGTTAAGTCTGAGTTGTCACACAGAAAATCAAGCTACTCAGCTTCTCTGGAGATCAACCTGTGACCAGGGGTGAAATTCACTTACCTCACGCTCGCTACACCCATGTGCGCCTCCTCCACGCATGTGCAGAGCCTTCTGCGCATGTGTGGAGGGTCAGAAACGGGACATGACGACGTCTGGGCAGGTGAACAGAGCCTCCCGCCACCGGCGCTACAGGTTTGCCCGAGCCAGATAGAACTGGCTGAATTTCACCACTGAGTCTATCAAGAGCTCCCTCTCAAATTCTCCTCATTGCCGTTTTTTATTTTCTTCTCTGGAGGACATTTGGGGATGTCTCCGTCTTTCACATTGCACGGCATTGCTTCTGCCTTTGGGAAGGGATTTTTTGTCAGCGTCGAGTTGTTTCAGCAAAACACCAGATCTTATACTACAGTTTTCTTTTTGTTTCCCTGCTTTCCCGCCCCCTGGCCCCCCCAAAAAACCCCACCACGGCTGCTTCTATTTTTTGATATCCTGGAAGCTTTCCAATTACTCCTTCTGGTCTCTTTGGAAGTGAATCGTACGGAGATCATCCCAGAGTTACAGTTCAACATTGTTAAGCTTATCAATATAAATACAATGTTAAAACCCTTTTTAGATAATTGGGGCTATGTGTGAATAGGCGTCCAATTTGCACATAAACTGAGACTATGGTGTGGAGGGGTGTTGGCGGGGGGAGGTTGGATCTTTTTTCTCTTCACCAGATAGAAGTATATCCTTTGTGAATTTTCCTGGATGTTCCTTTTTCAAGGATTCTACAGCAGCCAGCACCCCTTAACTATTGATTAGGATCTTATGTTACAGCGCAGCATCATTCTCACCTGATAGATAGTTACGCAAACAAAAATTCATTCAAGGGAAACAACTTGTCATTGGGGGCCTTTTGAAGCCAGTGAAGGATCTGCACTCTAGCAAAGGGAGGTGGGGGGTAGCAGGGAGGTGGGGGAGAGGATAGCGTGAGGGCTAGGGAGTTTCAAACATTTTCCCACCTGATGTTTTTTTTTGGGGGGGGGTTAGATGGTTATAAAGTGAGATAAATCCAGGACATATGAAAGGCATTGGATTGCAATGGATGAAAAAATGAAATTGTTTATTACAGGAAATCCCCATTGTAGGGTGATCAAGACTGTATCAGAATAGAATAGAATAGAATAGAATAGAATAGAATAGAATAGAATAGAATAGAATAGAATAGAATAGAATAGAATAGAATAGAATAGAATAGAATAGAATTCTTTATTGGCCAAGTGTGATTGGGCACATAAGGAATTTGTCTTTGGTACATATGTTCTCAGTGTACATAAAAAGACAAGATACATTCATCAAGAATCATAAGGTACAACACTTAGCGATAGTCATAATCAATAAAAAATCATGTCCTTATGGGAAATCTTTAGCAGATGGCATTTTTCCACTATTGAACCCTTCCTTCCTTCCTTCCTTCCTTCCTTCCTTCCTTCCTTCCTTCCTTCCTTCCTTCCTTCCTTCCTTCCTCCCCTCCCCTCCCCTCCCCTCCCCTCCCCTTCCCCTGCCCCTCCTCTTTAAAAAAATCTACATATTCTTTAATTGAACTCTTGTCATTTCTAATCTGACCCTAATAATTTGAGTTGTATCCTCATCAACAAAAAATATTCATTATGACACTAGTTGAAGATAGCTACCACTGAGTTTTCTTAATCCTTATCTTTTTCTCCCTTATTTTAATACACCCAAATTCAACTTTTCCCTACAAGATTTTCTTATACAGGCTGCTCGTCATCTTTGTCACTGGCCTCTGGATAACTTCAAAAGAATTCTCAGGTTTTTCGTAAACCTACGGAACAGGTCATGGCCATTCCAATGATTTGTGACCAAAATAAACTTGAATAATATCAGTATATGTACTTCTGTCAAACAATGTGTTCCCTCTTGCTAGAGTGAATGCATCTGATCCCTTCCCACACCATGGAGAAGTTTGCCCTATCGTCATTAAATCTGGTTCACTTAAATTTATGGCCTTAAATCTGGACCAGTTCTCTTTCTGGTCAGTAAATCTTGTCTCTACATTTGAAAGGTTTAGCAGCTTTTTCCAATCTGACATGGCCTACAAACAATAAGTTCATTGTCTATTGTCCCAAGAAAGCTGCAAGTCACATCATCTTTTAACCATTTTTGGTAGTTAGGAATGCACAAGTGGTTTTATTTTTATAACAGGACATATGCACGACTCTCTTGCCTCTCTTTGAAATAATTTTGAATTGAGTGAACTCAATGGGAGTTCAGTGAGAGCTCGGGTGTTGAGGATAGATTTAAAAACATCTAAAAAATCTAACGGGCTTAAGGACCATCCTTAAAAAATTCTTGTTGGATTTATGATTAAGAAATCCTTCTTTCCTGTCCCAATGAAATTTCAGTGTAAAGCTCCAGATTTTTATCTCTTCTCTTCTCTTCTCTTCTCTTCTCTTCTCTTCTCTTCTCTTCTCTTCTCTTCTCTTCTCTTCTCTTCTCTTCTCTTCTCTTCTCTTCTCTTCTCTCCTCTCCTCTCCTCTCCTCTCCTCTCCTCTCCTCTCCTCTCCTCTCCTCTCCCCTCCCCTCCCCTCCTCTCATCTCATCTCATCTCATCTCATCTCATCTCATCTCAGTTCTTATCTGAAAGACAGCACATTCCTAAGAGAAAACCAAATTGTAGCTAGAACAATTAGAACAGTTAGAACAATTAATCAGTGGAACAACTTGCCTCCAGAAGTTGTGAATGCTCCAACACTGGAAGTTTTTAAAGAAGATGTTGGATAACCATTTGTCTGAAGTTGTGTAGGCTTTCCTGCTTAAGCAGGGGGTTGGACTAGAAGACCTCCAAGGTCCCTTCCCACTCCGTTATTCTATTGTCATTCTATTGTCTAAAATTGTGGCTCCCCCCAGAAGGAAGAATGATATGTATCATATCCCTACCACACATTTTGCTCTAATTGCTCAGGTATTGATCATTTTAGATATTGCTTCATCTGTGATGACTGATAAGATCTAACATTGACGGGGGAAGCATATATAAACAGAGAACAAACCCCACTCTCTTCTAGCATTGATGATGTTACCTAGTTGGGTAATGAAACGTCTACAACAAAACAACCAAACTCAGAGAGTATCAAGGAGCCCCATAAGATCTAAGTTCAAGATGGCAATGATAAAAGGGTTGGGAGAAGCATGTCATGTCCAAGATATAATTTTTCTGAACTAATCCACCCAACCTGGCACTAGATTTCTTTTTTTAGCCATACACCAAGAAAGCATTTGAGATATTGTCTCCTTGATGTATCTGGCAAATGTCTTGTCAAAAGCAAAATTTAATCTGATTTATTTAGACCCTATGGTTCCTCCTCTTCATTCAACCCCTTTCCTTTTCACACCTTTAAAAAAAAGTTGGATTCGTTTAAATTGCTAGAAAGTTGCCCATATTTTTATATCTGTACAAACAAGCTCCTTACTTATATTCACAGGGTCTAAACTGTATTAGCAGGAGATTAATAAAAAAAACTGTGCTTTCCTTTGTCAAAACATGCACCTATCTTTTAAGGTGAAGATACAACTGTTTAAGGAGGCAAAACCCATTCAGAAATCAACACAGTTCTTTAAATAGAGAGGTTCTGCCTATCATATGTTCTTTTCTTTGAGAAAAGGGTTTTGCATTTATTATAAACTGGGGGAAAAAGCTATTTTTGAAGATGATGGATGACTTGAGTGACAGTGTTATCACCACACCTATCTACATTCCTGGATTCTTAGTACAGTTACTATAAAAATATTTGCATTGCTTTCTTTCTGATCGGATAATATAAAAATATGCCCACCTTGTTTGCTGCTGTTCTCTCTCTCTCTCTCTCTCTTTTTAAATGTGGAAAAGCTACTTGAAATAGGATAAAATGTTAAACCAGTGGTTCAGCTTCAAAGAGTGCAGAGAAGAGCAACAAAGAGGATCAGGGGACTGGAGCATATGGAGAAGGGTTGCAGGAAGTGGGTATGTCTAGTTTAAAGAAAAGAAGGACTAAGGGAGACAGGATAGCAGTGTTCCAATATCTCAGGGGTTGCCACAAAGAAGAGGGAGTCAAGCTATTCTCCAAAGAACCTGAGAGTAGGACAAGAAGCAATGGGTGGAAACTAATCAAGGAGAGAAGCAACCTAGAACTAAGGAGAAATTTCCTGACAGTGAGAACAATTAATCAGTGGAACAACTTGCCTCCAGAAATTGTGAATGCCCCAACACTGGAAGTTATTAAGAAGAAGTTGGATAACCATTTGTCTGAAGTGGTGTAGGGTTTCCTGCCTAAGCAGA
>JAUDYJ010000010.1:10114063-10371563 GCA_030761175.1 Masticophis lateralis
CATCCTTACGACTGTAAGGATGAAAAATGCATCCAGCATCCCCACGGTCACGTAGTCAAATTCAGATTCTTGGCAGCTGACTCATATTTATGACGGGTGCAGTGTCCCTTTCATTTATTTATTTATTTATTGGTTCGATTTATATGCCGCCCTTCTCCGGAGACTCAGGGCGGCTTACAATGCATTAAACAATAGCCTTCATACTTTTGTATATTCCTGCTTAGTAGCGCTTTTGGCTCCCACTAAGCGGTGTTCTTTTTTATACAAAGACAGTTTATTGCCCCCACAATCCGGGTCCTTTTATGGCCTTCTGACAAACAAGGTCAATGGAGAAACTGGATTCATTTAACGACCATGTTACTGACTTAACAGCTGCAGAGATTCACTTAAAAGATCATAAAACGGGGCAAAATTCACTTAACAAATGTCTCACTTGGGCTCAGTTCTGGTCATACGTCGAGGACTACCTATGCTATTTTCTGGGTTGGTCCAAGAGCTTTTATTCCCAAAGCTAAAAGGATAAAATAATCAACCACATTTGAGGAGAAGGAAAAACTGCTTTTTAGATGTGGGACATATTGTGTCTGGTTTTGAAGGTTCTTCCCAGCTCTGAAACACCTTACATTTGAGGCACACATCTCTTCTACCTAACACAGGAGTCAGCAACCCGTGGCTCTGGAGCCGGATGTGGCTCTTTCATCCCTCTGCTAGGCTCCATCACTCAAAATATGCGTCACAACCACCAATGTGTGACACCCGCTGGCATGTGATTTATTGAGCTTTTCGACCTCCAGTAGGCTAATCATAGATAAATCCAAGAAAAGAAAAGTTTCAGAAAACATAAAATTTAATTAAACTACATAAGCTAGTTTTGTGGCTGCTCAGGAAACAATCAGGCATGGGAAGGGTTTTGTGGCTCCCGGTGTTTTCTTTTCTGTGGGAAATGGGTCCAAATGGCTCTTTGAGTGCTAAGGTTGTTGACCCCTGACCTAACAGTAAAGCTGATCCAGAAGTTTGTCTCCAAGGTTTTTGTTTTTTGATAATATCCTTAATATAATATCCTTAATATTCATAATATTCTTAATACGCACACCTCTGTTCTCTTTGAGGGAAAAGGCCTGTGCAAAGTGAGTGGAGGTTGGCCAGCCTATTGTATGCTATGAATTTATGTATATAAGATGCTGTGAATGTTTAATCTGCTGTATATTTATTATAGTGAAGAGTAACAAATTACACCAGAAAAGCTTATGGCATAACATTATTCTTAATTAATAGGAAAGTGCAAGGATTTTTTTTTTTTAATTTATACTGGAGAAAAATCTAGTTGCTAATTTGGTTGCAAATGCATCTGTAAAAATGAAATACAAAAATGTGTGCCCATTCACTTTGTTAATTTAATACTCAAAGGTGCTTTGCTTTTCGTGTGGGGATCTGCATACTTGAAGAATTCATTGGATTGCTGAGTGAAATACGCTCAACTCTTCTTAGATATTTCACAAGGTGTCTAATTATTATTGTAAATTCGATGCAACTTGCAATGTCTAATGAAAATACCATGAGGCTCCCCTCTCTCATTGATTCTGCTTTGCATGTGGGTCTCTCTGTGTGTGCACCTGTGTGTTTCTGTGTCTGTGTGTTTTACACTATTTCAATAGCAGTGCTCTGGTCCAAACATTAATTAATACACAGGGCTTGTTTCCAAACGCTCTAACCGTTCAGATTAAAAAATTCTGCATAGATGTCCCTCTGGACAAAATGGGATGGGGCATAGAAGAGAAGAGGAGAAGAGAAGAGAATGAAGAAGAAGAATAGAGTAGAGTATAGAGTAGAGTAGAATTATATTATTATATATTATTATGGGATGGGGTGGGGTGGGGCGGTGTGGGGCTTAGAATAGAATGGAATGGAATGAATGGAATGGAACGGGGTGGGGTGGGGTGGGGCATAGAATAGAATAAGAGGAGAGAAGATAATGAGGAAGAAGAGTAGAATAGAATAGAATTATTATATATTATTATGGGATGGGATGGGGTGGGGTGGGGCATAGAATAGAAAAGAATAATAGAAGAGAAGAGAATGAGGAAGAAGAGTAGGGTAGAGTAGAGTAGAGTAGAGTAGAGTAGAGTGTAGAGTGTAGAGTAGAGTAGAATTATATTATTATATATTATATATTATGGGATGGGATGGGGTGGGGTGGGGCGGGGCGGGGCGGGGCGGAGCATAGAATAGAATAGAAGGAGAGGAGAGAAGAGAAGAGAAGAGAAGAGAAGAGAAGAGAAGAGAAGAGAAGAGAAGAGAAGAGAAGAGAAGAGAAGAGAAGGAGGAAGAAGAATAGAGTAGAGTATAGAATAGAGTAGAATTATATTATTATATATTATTATATATTAAATATAATATATAACATAACAAACATAACATAACAAACATAACATAACATAACATAACATAACGTAACAACATAACATAACATAACATAACATAACATAACATAACATAACATAACATCATAACGTAACGTAACATAACATAACGTAACATAACAACATAACATAACATAACATAACATAACATAACATAACATAACATAACATAACATAACATAACATAACATAACATTGTAATTACATATTATTGTATATGGCATATAATTACCAGGCTAAGTAATATCTTCAGAAGAGTTTGAAACAAAACTCTGGCAACGAAACATTCAGAAACCAACCCACAAGCTCGGAGAATGAACCTCCACCCTCAAACAATCTCATTTGCCCCTCCTCTCTAAAGGATCATGGTTCCCCATTCACATCAGGCTCCTATCCTCAAGTCATTATTCAGGATTAGTCCTGTTTAATTCAGTGGAACAGTTCTGCTGGGATGCTGTTTAAAGTTAGTCATGCTTCAGTTGGGCTAGGCATAAATAAGTCCTGGATCGGACCCATTATCTTAAGAAACAACAGACGGCAGCTGCTGTTGATCAAAGTTGCAAAGACTGCTAGAAATGGATGACTATTATTTTAAGGAAGCTACACGAGATTGTGGCCTTGGCTGTGACATAAATGAAACTGTAGTCATTCTCTGCGCGGTGTCATGCATCTTTCTGCTTTTTATCTTTCTGTCACCTCGAAGAAGGCTGAAAATGATTGATAAAAGGCAAAAGAGAACTCACAGCCATTATCGTAGTAGGGCTCCTTAATGGTACAGGCTCCCTCAAGTCAACTAGAGACTCCATGGTCAATCGTTTTATGGACAATTTAGAAGTGGTTTAAACGTTGTCATCTTCGGGATTGGTTTTTTTTTTTTAAACAACTTTCCAATCTAGGCTATGGCCTTGGGAGATTTCCTAGCAGTTCAACCATATTCAGCCCAAATCAGCTGATTGATCCTGCTATCTAAGTTGATTGAAAGGCTACTTCCATGTGGCCAACACAAGAGAAAGGGCTCCATAGAAGCGAAGACAAAGAATATTGTTTGCTATAATATTCATGTATTGCAGTTTCGTTTGCTAGGTTCTTGTGCAGAGGGAAAGACTATAACTTAAACAAAAGTATAACTAAGGCTCATTTTATGGAAAATGGCTGTGATCAGGTGATCAGCAAACTATAGGCTCAGTCTGAACAGAGAACGGCCTTGAGCTTAAATGTGTGTTGTGGCCCGTCAGCGGCCTGTGCAGCTAGTAGCTGATTTCGACAGCGAGGAGGCTGGTGTGGTGCTGCGTCAGCAGCCTGTGCAGCTGGCACTCGAGTCAGACAATGAGGAGGCTGGAGAAGATGTGGTGCCAGAGGCAGGGATTCAGCCAGGACCTTCAGAACCTCCAGAAGCTCCCATGAGTGAAGAGGAAGAAGAGGAGGAGCCTCTTCTCGATGCACGGGCATGCAGAGCTGCTAAAAGGCAGGAGTGGCTCCTCAGGAGGAGGTCTCCTCAAGTGATTGTCTGATCGTGTGGATTGACACAGTCCAGGTTTAGCAAGATCTTCATTCCAGATATCTTCTACAACCCAGGGCAGCAACTGATACATTTAGGCCATGAAGCTTTCTGTTTCAGGGATTTCCCATAAAACAAGAGAAAGACTGTATTTCTCTGTCAAATTCTCGTCTGTGCCTTCCCTGAAGCTCTGTCAATGGGTACAGCAAATCTGGCGTTGGTGAGGAACCAAGACCGTCTCATCATCACCATATGGCGAACGTAGAGTAATAAACAGTTTTCAAATAAAACACTCTGTATATTTCCTGATGTAGGTATGATTTCTGACAATCTTAGGGAAAATATTGTTGGCAGCAGACCCAGAATTCTTGCTGTAGGGGTTCCAAGATTTTCTGTTTGGTGTGAGTGAAGTTTCTTAAAAGATTGAAAAATAATGTTCTCTTTCCAAGAAAGGAAGCTGCCATATTTCTGTGAAAACGGCGCTGAAGATTGCTTTATCGTTGCATTGGTAAAAAAAGAAAAAAGACAGAGCGCTTTTCCTGAAGTTCGTTTGGTTTTATTTTTAACTCCCTGGATTTTTTCTTACCTCTTCACTACGTTGTGTGAATGCAGTTAGATGCAGGGTTGAAGGGTTTAATAGAAGCGTCAGAAAGAAGCATTCAGCTCATTTTCATAGCTGAAGTTCAGATTTTCCTTCTGTTGAGTATTTACTTGGAGAAATCATGTCTTCTTGTATCTTTGAGTGTGATGTGGTGGAGAGAGTGGAGAGACCCAGATTCAAGTTCCCATTTGATCTATAAAAGCTCTAGATAATTCATTGATATCCAAGTCAACGAGGACTAAATAAAGGGAGATTAATATGGAATAGAATAGAATAGGAGTAGGGTAGGACAGGACAGGACAGGACAGGACAGGACAGGACAGGACAGGACAGGACAGAACAGAATAGAATTACAGAGTTGGAAGGGACCTTGGAGGTCTTCTAGTCCAACCCCCTGCTTAGGCAGGAAACCCTACATCAATTCAGACGAATGCTCCAACATCTTCTTAAAAACTTTCAGTGTTGGAGCATTCATAACTTCTGGAGGCAAGTTGTTCCACTGATTAATTGTTCTAACTATCAGGAAATTACTTCTTAGTTCTAGGTTGCTTCTCTCCTTGATTAGTTTCCATCCATTGCTTCTTGTCCTTCCCTCAGATGCTTTGGAGAATAGCTTGATTCCTTGGGTGAAATCCAGCAGGTTTTTAGTTTTTAGGCGCCAGATTCTTCTAAAAAAGAATTCAAACAGATAATAATAATTCAAAAGGAGAGTGAGGCAGGTAACGGTAACATCAGGTCCCTACCTCCAACTCCAAGTGGAAGAAGGAAGATGAAGAAGATGGAATTGCATTTAAGGCTAGGAAGGGCCATCTTTTAAAGAAGATTTACTAGTCTCCCTGTCATTTCTTTGACCTTTCCCCCTAACAGATTAAACCTTAAATTTTAGTTTAGAAATAACTGCAGAGAGTATGACAGCACCCTCCTCCATTTCTCTAATTCAGCAGGCCAAAAGCCACAAAGGATAGACATGTTCCTTTAAGGTAAGAGGGGTTCCTTACACACCACTGTGAGTGTAGATATTGCTTCAGCGGCTTAGATACAACAGGGCAAGCCTCTCCAAGCCCAACCTGACCTTACCCAATGATGTTGGGTTGACTGTTTGGATGGTGTGGAAAGACCGAGGCAAAAGGGCCATTACCAGAATGCGATAATTGAAATTCGACAGAGCCGAATTTGAAAAGAAGGCGGCTGTGTATTTGTAGGTTGAGTTAGTACACAGCTCATTCCTTGAGCTCCCGGTGTACGTATCTTGCTATCGCTTGGAAGTGACTGTGTACAGGCAGAACATAATTGGCAGCCTGTGACATCCCTGTCTGCAAGTGTCTCTCTAAATGGAGCGTATTTCAGCCTTTATCTGGTGATGGCTGTTACCTGAGAGGAGCTGAAGGCCATCTCAAAGGGCTTGTAGTGGCTAATGGTGCCTATTAGGACTAGCAATTAGCTGGGGAAACTCTCGACAAGGTACCTTCCAGCTCTTTTCACTTCCTCTCAGTTAACTAGCTGTGTCTAATAGAAGAGACAAGGAACAGGTAAGGACAGTGTGCAATCACACCAAGGCAGAAATGTGGCGATGCAAGGGGGAGGGAGGGAGAAACAGAGACAAAAGAATCAAGGAGGAAACAAGAGCTGGGGAGGGGAAATGATAGAGTTGTCGGAATGCAGAGAAGAGAAGAGAAAGAAGGGATCCTACTAGTTATCCACAAATCTGTACTCGGGGCCTCGATTTCCTTAAAACTACTGCAGGACCTGACAGTCTGTTTGCTCCATAGTTTGGGGATAACAATGCAACCTAATTAGGTGGTGTAGGTCATAAAGAGAGAGAGACACACACACATATCCCTTTACATATGGCTGCGGATGGTTACCATGGTGCGAACAATGGTCTCGATAGAAACGTGGAACCGAGCATCAGAGAATTAAGATAATAAATTAGTTTCATTGAATAATAAAGGCTTGCACTTACCCATTAATTAAGGGTAATCGTATGCCATAAGCTTTTGTGTGCTATAAGTAATTTGTTACACTTCACGATAAATATATAAAGGATTAAAAATTCAATACAGCTAACAGGAAGTGAATTATTTCAATATATGTTACAAAAGACGTGTGTCTGGTATTCTTCATTGTAAATTATTCTTGTTATAATGAGAGGAAGAGGGACACGACACTTGTCAAGGGTTGCATGTATGTGCATTTGTAATGTAACTTTTTTGATAAGCGTGTGTGTATTTACACACATACGCGTGTATACATATACACATACCCTTTCTCACACACACGCCCCTACAAATTTTTCAAAATTTCATGAAAACCTTAAAATATCCATAAAACCCATCCAATGAATATATCGGAATGATAGATTAGTTCACCGATAATTAATACATCGTTCTTGTAGCATGCAATAAAAGAATTACATAATGCTCCGAGATCCCTTAATTGTGTTACAACCTCAACAAATGTATTTTTCCCCCCTCAGTCATAATATGTACCACTCATCTTACGAAGAAGGCGTGTTGTGAAGAAATGCCTTAAAACCAACATTGACTGCAGAAATATTATTTCGGGTTTTTATTTTATTTTACTCCAAGACTACGGGACAGAAAAGTTAAAGACTTAAAATTTGGATAAGTCGTGGGATCCAAAAGTTAATCATGAGAGACTATAAGCTTTTAGTCTATCTTAAAATATAAGACAGATTTAAAATATAAGAGTCTTAAAATATAAGACTCAATTTTCACTGAGTACTGCATTCTAAAGCCATTGAGGTGCTTGCTTGCTTATTTCCTTATTTATTCCTTAGAATGGCATTTTCCCTTTTGCATAGCATCCACAGAAGATTACTTAATGATTCCCCTTACTTTACTGTACCTTTTTAAAACCAGCACGACCAATTGTATTATCTCCAGGCTATACCTACACAACTGATGAACCAGCACATCAAATAGATTTAACAAAGAAGTCCAACTGTCAAATTCTACAATACCACAGTAATGGCTTGGTCCTTCAACATCTCTTTCAGGGTCCCAACAGCCCCACAGGAAAGCTGGAATCCAAGTGTGAACTAGCAATTCATTTTGTCTCTCAAACCTCTCAAATTCCTTCTTCCAAAGAGGTTCTGCCCTTGCTTTGTTTTGGAGTAGTAAAGGTAAAGGTTCCCCTTGCACATATGTGCTAGTCGTTCCCGACTCTAGGGGGCGGTGCTCATCTCCATTTCAAAGCCGAAGAGCCAGCGCTGTCCAAAGATGTCTCCGTGGTCATGTGGCCGGTACTCAATGCCAAAGGCACACGGAACGCTGTTACCTTCCCCCTATTTTTCTACTTGCATTTTTTACGTGCTTTCGAATTGCTAGGTTGGCAGAAGCTGGGACAAGTCATGGGAGCTCACTCCATTATGTGGCACTAGGGATTTGAACTGCTGAACTGCTGATCTTTCAATCGACAAGCTTAGTGTCTTAGCCACTGAGCCACCATGTCCCAGACCTTAGGTTTCCCTAATGAAGCCTGACAGGTGTGGCATTCTCCTTTCTAAACAGTCACCTGTTTTGCTGTCTTGAATAGATGGAATTTAAGAACCACCACCACAAAATGTTGGAATGAACTAAAAAATCCACCCGCTATTTCCAATAAACAGGGTGGATGTAACAGTGCCCTTCCTGTTTGTTCTAAACAACGGGTAATTGGTGGCATCCAGCCTTGAATACTGGAAGTAATTTATACCTGTCATGAGTCTAGTTACTGATACTCTTATCCACCTTGAAATTGGCTAATTAATCATTTTTAAAGGAACTAGGTTAGTGGCCACTAGTCTAACTAACAGTTGCAAAACATTTAGCTAGATACGTTGCAAAATACCCCAAGATTCATCAAACGTTTGGGGGGAAATGCTAATAAGATAATTAGTGGGAGTAAAACATTAGCTGGTTTGCTTTGAGTAGATGGAACTACCTTAAATATTGGTCTGTGCCTAATTTCAATCCTTTGTCTCTGTCCTCCATTCAGGTATAGACCTTCCTCAACCTATGGAAACACCAGAAGGGCAAGCTTTAAATGAAACTACTTCAACTTCCAATGGTGTTTTTTTTTCAAAAAGCAACTGGACCTTCTTGGTTTTTCTTCAGTTATGGCTGAAGAAGCTTCTTGGATGAGAAGCAAAACATCTTCAAGGAAAAACCAAGAATGCCCAGCTGCCTTTTGAAAAAGCACTTTTGGGACAACCATGATCAGGATGGTTGAGAATCTCCATAGACACTCAATTTCCACAATTTTCAGCAATGAGTGTGTCAGATGCATAATTTTTTGGAGTTGACATCTATGTATCTGGATGATGCCAGTCCTGTTTCTTTCTTTTGCGTCCCTTGTGATTCAGTTTGCATTTATAGAAGAATGTTGAAACTGGACACTTCAGGTGCAGAGAATATATTTTTGAATTTGAATCAGTGAAATGCCAATCAAGTTACTGGAATAACTTCCAGAGTTCACTCAAAGATGCTTTTTCAAGAGGCAACTTGACTTTCTTGGTTTTTCCTTGAAGACATTTTGCTTCAAAGAAGCTTCTTGGATGAAAAGCAAGATGTCTTCAAGAAAAAATAAATAAATAAAGTCCAGTTGCCTCTTGAAAAGCACCCTGGGGACAACCATGACTTGGATGACTGAGAATCTCCACAGACACGTGCTAAGTTCAGTTTTGGTATTTGAAGTTTAGGGCATGGTTTGAAAATATTGAGAAGTAGTGGGAGAAGAAGTAGTTATTTTATTTATTGTATTTAGTTTGTCAAACATGTACGAGATAACAGGTATAAGTATAAACATGGACATGAGCACAGGTAATGACTACAAATAAATGGTGACTGTAGGACAGGGACGGTAGGCACATTGGTGCGCTTATGCATGCCCCTTACAGACCTCTTAGGAATGGTGTGAGGTCCACGGTAGACAGTTTAAGGTTGAAGCTATGGGGGTTTAAGGATGTAACAATGGAGTCAGGTAGTGCATTCCAGGCATAGACCACTCTGTGGCTGAAGTTGTATTTTCTGCAATTGAGTTTGGAGAGGTTTACCTTGAGTTTGTACTTATTGTTTGCCCGTGTATTATTGTGGTTGAAGCTGAAGTAGTCATTGACAGGTAGGATGTTGTAGCAGGCAATTCTGTGCACTATGCTTAGATCAGACCGTAGGCAGTGTAGTTCAAGGTTATCCAAGCCCAAAATTTCAAGCCTGGTGGCATAAGGGATTCTGTTGCGAGTAGAGGAGTGGAGGACTCTTCTTGGGAAATACCTCTGGACCTACTCAATTGTATTAATGTCTGATATACAGTGTGGATGTCAGGCAGATGAGCTGTATTCAAGGATTGGTCTGGCAAAGGTTTTGTATACCCTAGTTTGCAATACAGTGTTACCGGAGAAGACGTTTCGCAAAATTATCAACTCTTAATGCCTTTTTGGCAATGCTGTTACAGGGAGCTCTGGGTCTTAGATCATTTCAGATGAGTACTCCTAGGTCCTTGACAGAGTGAGCGTCGTCTACGAGGTTGTATCCACCCAGCTTGTATTTGATGTTCTGATTTTTGTTGCCAACGTGTAAGACAGAGAATTCGTTAGTTGAGATTTGGAGTTGCCAATTGTTCGACCATTCTGACACATAGTTAAGGTCGCTTTGTAGGGCAGCAGTATTGTCCGTGGTGTTAGGTGAAGAGCTCATCATTGCTCTGCATAAAAACGCCATCTGTAATTCCCAAGAATTTTGAGGATTGCATTCGTGCTCAATGCTTCTGTTTAGAAGAAATCTACCAGAGTAGATTTAAGAAACATGCTTCCTTCTCATGCTGTGAATGGACAATGCACAAGCAACTCAATCCCCTTCTTCTGTGCAGGAAATGTTTCAGGAAAGAAGTGATTAGCACCCTCCTAAACCACCGTCTTAAGATATTAAGCAGAATTTGAATGATCGTGGTCCAGAACACTCGAAAACCAAAGACATAAAAAGGGGTTCAAAGAGGAATTAGGGAAAAAAAAATCATTTCCAGCAGAAATGAACACCGTCTCCAAAACGGCTTCCAAGCAAAAATAATTAAACAGCAATATCTGAGTCTCTTCTCTTCCTCTGAAAAAAGAAATTAAAAAAAAAAACCCTTCTCTAACGTTAAATATGACCTTTGGATTTAAGAACTACAAATGTTCGTAGGAAGTTGAAAAACATGCTGGATGGAAGAACTAAAGAGCAGCAGGCACAGATGCCATGGTTTGGCAGACAGTGGAGAGAGAGACAGACAGAAGAAGAACAGAAAATGGTTTTGAATGAGAAAGGCATTTGCTTTAAAAAAAAAAAACCCCAAAACCCAGTTTTGTGGTCTCTTAGGGAGATTAAGTTTTATTCTGCTTGGGATCATATCTGCTTTGGAAGAAGTGAAAGGGTTGGGGTAGATGAAGAGCGGGGTCTGCCAGAGGTGGGTTTCAGCAGATTCTGACCAGTTCTGGAGAACCGGTAGCGGAAATTTTGAGTAGTTCGGAGAACCAGTAGTAAAAATTCTGACTGGCTTGCCACCATCTATTCTCAAATCCCAGCTGATCGGGAGGAAATGGGGATTTTGCAGTATCCTTCCCCTGGATTGAGGAGGGAATGGAGATTTTACAGTATCCTTCCCCTGCCATGCCCACCAAGCCACACCCACAGAACCGGTAGTAAAAAAAATTGAAACCCACCACTGGTGTCTGCCTGTTTTAAATGTTACCAACCTCGGTGCACCAAAATGTTAGAATAACAGGATAAAAGTCCATTGTACTGTATGCTTTGCAATAGACATTTGTCAGAATAAGAGAATAACAGAATCAAGGAAGGGACTTTGAAGGTCTTCTAATCCAACCCGAACTCTATCATTTCATACAAATGGTTGCCTAATCTCTTCTTAAAAACCTCCATTCCCTCCCCACCCCAGGGAAGGTTACTGTAAAATCTCCATTCCCACCCCACTCCACGGGAAGGATATAGTAAAATCTCCATTTCCTCCTGATCAGCTGGGACTCAGGAAGCAGAGAATAGATGAAGGCAGGCCCAGTCAGAGGTGGTATTTACCGGTTCTCCGAACTACTCAAAACTTCCAGAATGGGCCAGAACCTGCTGAAACCCATCTCTATACACACCGCTTTTGAAGGCAAGCCGTTCCACAATCCTTGTCTCATAACAGTTACATAAAATGTATTCCTATGAAATTGGGAGTGTAGTAATGTAGGGATGTGGTGGCTCATTGGCTGAGACGCTGAGCTTGTTGATCGAAAGGTTGGCAGTTTAGCGGTTCGAATCCCTAGTGCCGTGTAATGGGGTGAGATCCCGTTACTTGTCCCAGCTTCTGCCAACCTAGCAGTTCAAAAGCATATAAAAATGCAAGTAGAAAAATAGGGACCACCTTTGGTGGGAAGGGAACAGCGTTCCGTGCGCCTTTGGTGTTGAGTCATGCCAGCCACTTGACCATGTCTTGTCGCCAGACAGTGCTGGCTCTTCAGCTTAGAAACAGAGATGAGCACCACCCCCTAGAGCGGGGAACGACTAGCACATATGTGTAGGGAACCTTTACCTTAATGTAGGGATAGGAGACCCTGTAGGAAAGAATTCAGCCCATCAGTCATTAGTGTCAGATAGCTTTTTAAAAAAAAAATGAAATCCCCTTTTCCTTCTACAGCCCTAGACTGGACATTGTCTAACACTGTAAAGTTTTGCAGAATATACTCAAACAGACTTTATAGTAAGGCGGGGTGGCTGGGGGGGGGAGAAACTAAAGGTAAAAATGAATGAGTATCCTGCCTGTAATGAATCTCTATTATATCGCCTTCAAGTCTCTGTGTGAGAGATGGAAGCTAGAGAGAGAGAGAGAGAAAAGGGAGAGGAAAAGCATCAGCAGCCACAACACAACCTCCTGTACCAAAATTTTAGTCACTAATGAAAAGTATGTGACCTTCGTTGTTGGTTGTTTTTTTCTACTATCAAAGTTCATCTGGACCTTCGTAACCTCCTCCAATATACCGGTTTCACCGCTACGGCAGTTTAGTAGTCAAAACTGTAGGGAAATTGAATGTACACTTACTGTATAAAAATGATATGCTTGGTTAGTGATAGTTTAGCAGAAATAAGTACATCAATCATAGGCTAGGAAGATGTCGGCAAGTACAGCATCGGAGAAACAGCGAACAAAAAAATAAAATAAAAGTGATGAATGTTGGGTAAGGTTTACAAAAGTCCTGTGCCAAAGATGATGTAGAATAAAGCTTTTTCTATTCTTTTTTTTTTCTTTACAAGGAAAAAAAAAAGAATCTTCTGAACCAAAGTTCAATAAAGACCCTGTAAACATCCTACTCTCCATTCTGACGTGTGGGCAATTACAAATGCATCCTCATTTTTTTGTTTGTTGGTTTGTTTTCCATCGGGATGGAAGGAGGCATATGCATAATGCCATATTACCATGAACATGGAGAAAGCTAATTTTTAGCATTGCCTACACTTGGAGCCCAGGAAGGATTTAGACCAATGGTTTTCAATCTGGGATCTGTGGAGCCTGGGACAGTCATGATGTTATCATTTAAATCTTGAGTGAAGTCTTGGGGGATCCATGGCCATAGCCCATGGCCCTAAAAAGGTATTTATTTAAAGGGTGGTCCAGGGTGAAGAAAAGGTTGGGAACTACTGATTTACACAATCTGTTCCAGGGGTGGGTTCTAATATTTTTTTTTACCAGGGGTTCTGTGGGTGTGGTTTATTTTGTGTGTGTGGCTTGGTGGCAGGGTTAATGTGACTGGGTGGGCGTGGCCAACTTTTTTTTTTTTTACTTTTAATTTTTTTCTTAAGAGGTTTCAGGAAAAAATGCTTTTAGAAGCCTCTGACGATCAGGCAACTCAGCTGGGATTGCCAGAGGCTTTTAAAGGCATTTTTTCCCCCTACAATCTCTTTGGTCAAAGAGGTTGCAGGAAAAAAATGTGCCAGCTGAGCGGCGCGATCATCAGAGGCTTTTTTTTTTTTTTACTTTTAAAAGCATTTTTTGGCCGAAGAGGTTGCAGAAAAAATGCTTTTAAAGTTAAAAAAAAAAGCCTCTAATGAGGTGGGCAGGATAAGCAAGTGGCGACTGGGTCGGGGACCAGTTCGGGGGTGTGGCTAGCCAATGTTACTACCAGTTCTCCGAACTACTACAAATTTTTACTACCGGTTCTTGCGAACCAGTGCGAACCGGGAGCAACCCACCACTGATCTGTTCTGACCTAGGTCTCCCAAGATCATGAAGCAGACTCCTCATCCCGATAAAACATCTTTTATTTAGGTTAAAGGGAATTCCTCTCCAGCAAAGTCCCGGCCAACAGTCTTTCAAGAGAGTTCACAACTACAGACCTTTATCAGGCTTGGAGAGCTGCCAGGCTGATATCTTCCAAATGCAATTCTGTAGCAGCAATTACTTGGCAAGAAGTCAGGAACAGATCTTCACTCTCATGAATTGAACTAATTGTCTCCTGCAAACTCCCCTCCTCTTTGCTCCTCTTTATTCCCTATGGGAGGGGCCATTCACTGTCCACCTGTGCCTTTACTCCCGAGTTGGCCCTTGTTCCTTAGCTGTTCCCTTCTCCTGGCAGCTCTGTGTGTGGAGAAGGGAACAGGCTCCAGCTGTTCTTCTGACCCATTGATGTCCAACTCCAAAGACAGCTGATAACTGTCAGATAGCCCTGGCCCCATCTCCGCCTCTGACACAGAGCCCTCATCAGAGCCTTCCCCAGACTCCAGGACTGGCCCATGTTCCTCCCCAACCTCCTCACTGTATTACTCAGCCACCACCTCTGCTGGCCACTGGTGGGCCACAACACAATCCAAGGAGTGAAGGTTCTGCATGGGATCTGAATGTGGAACCTCAAAGCTGACCCAGAAGTCCTGCTAGTGGTCGAACAAAATGTGTGATGGGATGTCACCATGGGATTTTCCTCCTCCTTTCACAACTGGAAAGGAGCCCCGAAGAATGAGTTCATTCCGAGTTGCTAAATATGTCACCCTCTGCATGGGAAATGGGAAATGAACATTTAACCAGACATTTTGACCAGCCATTGGTAGATCTGAGAATGCTCTGAAATAGATCAACAAGTTTCTGATTCCCAATAATAATGGCAACAATACTTATTCTTTCTCGCTCCAAAGCTATCACTTCATTTTCCTTATGATCAGCACCTTCTTGTCTCCAATTAAGACTCCTGAACTAAAGAATTCTTAAGGAGAAAACCGTGAAAGAGAAAAAGAAAGGAAAATATATTTATGTCAAAAACATGGGAGTTAAATTTAACTTCTACAACTGAGCAGTCACTCAGACACATCTTAGTTTTATCTCCTTTCATCTTAGGCACAATTTTGCACATGGTTTTAGTTGACTACAATAATAAAAAAAGCATTTCCTCTCCTAATTATATTCTATAAGGGTAAGAGTATTTCCTATTATTTCTGCAACTGCAGTTGTCTTCTCGTCTTTATTTTTCCTATTCAGTCTTTTGTACATACCATGCTTCTATGTGGATGGATCACTTCATTGTATGCATTTCAACTATACACATATGGCTTTGCTTAATCTAACAATAGACACACTTCCTGGCTGGAAGATCCATTGTTTGAAGGAAAACCATACATTGTAATAAAATACAGCGAAGGGGAAAAAATGAAAAAGATAGCAGGCATCCTTTTATTTCAACATCAGACAGAAGCATCTTTTGATCTATACCTAAGATTTATTTGGCATAAATGTGTATCTGTCTTATACTCTTGTACAACTGTAACTCATTTACATACCTGAGGAAGGAAGGAAGGAAGGAAGGAGAGAGAGAGAAAGAAGAAAAAAGAAAAAAGAAAGAAAGAAAGAAAGAAAGAGAAAGAAAGAAAGAAAGAGAAGGAAGGAAGGAAGGAAGGAAGGAAGGAAGGAAGGAAGGAAGGAAGGAAGGAAGGAAGGAAGGAAGGAAAGACCAAAATTCTTTCATTTACAGTTCTTCAATAGAAATTTAAATTTCTTATCACCTATCTCAAAACTTGTCTCAGTTTCCTGAGATACAAATCAGAGACAAGCAGTGCCTATTTAGATGTATCATTACTACAATACTAATATTTGGTTTTGTTAAATGTCATAATGCTCCAATGTTATCTGTTCAAATGATGGAGGATATTATTCATGTAGGACACTTTGTCTTTCATGCATTCTTCACATGGCTGAGGACAAAGATGGAGGTTGACTACTGACCCTCCTGGCTGATCACATAACTGCAACCCCCATGTGAAGAATCTTTTGGTTTTGAACTAGCAGAACTACCAAGCTGCCTTGTCCACTTTTTCTAGTGTGTCTTGTTTAAGCATTTGTTTTCCTGATCTTCCTTCAGTAGCCTTCTGTTCTTTATTCTTCTATTGGATTTCTGAACCAGAATGGTTTTCAATCTTTGCTCCTTCCAACCTAGACTTAGCAACCAGTATATTTTATGGCCAAGTTCGGCATGGGACAAAGATCCTATCACAGAAGAATAGAGCAGTGGGGTACAACTTCTGTCTGCTTAAAAACTAGAAATAGAAATTGGGGCTGCTTGAAGACCATCTCAGACTGAATTGAAAAAGGAAACAACAAAGGAGTGGAAAAGGGGAAAGGAGTAGAGAGGGGGAAGGAGGGGAGTTGGGAAGTGAGAAGAGAAGAAAAAAGAACAGGAAAAGGAGAGGAAGAAAGAAGGGGAAAAGAAGAGTAGGAGAGAGGGTAAGAAAGGGAGGAAGAAGAGAGGAGAGGGGAAAGAGAAGATGAAGTAGAAAAGGGAAGGAGAGAGGAATGAGGAAAGGAGAAAGAGATAGAAGAGGAAAGGAGAGAGAAGGGAAGAATAGGATAGGTTGTATCAAAACAAAGGAAGAAGATAATAAAAGAGCAATCCCGAACAGCTAACTAGCAAATGGAAGTAAAAGAACAAGAGAAATGAATAATGATTAATGATGGACAAAAGACTGTACATTTAAATATGCTGATGAAAAATAAAAATAAAAAAACATTTTATAAATAAAAAAAACTTCGTAGAGCTGTATGGGTCAAGTCACATCTTATTCTAAATGGAGGTGGGACAGATCACATTTTGGGAGAAGGGAGAATTTCTGGAAGACAAAAAAACCTGTGCTTGAAGCATCTACAAAGCTTAAGACATCTGTTTCGTTCCTTAAGCTTCAACGTGCAGAACAGAAAACTCTCTTGAAGGAGGGCGGTGTATCTCCGGCAGATTACATGAGTCCACATTCAGAGAGGAGAAACACTTCAGCAAGCAGAACCTTTGGAACTATCCATGGTCCTGATCTCAGCTACCCTCCTTGCCAGATTACACTGAATTTGTACACCCCACCTAACTTCTACTGCAAGGGTCAAAGTAATTATAGAAGAGGAGGGGAGGATTGTTAAATCTTACTAGGGGAAACTGTAATGCGTCACATCCATGCTCCACCACCCTAGAAGTTAGTCTGTTAGCCAGCTGTCATCCGTGCCTTCTACTCCACAAAGGAAGGATCGTGCCAAAATGAAGGTAGCTTGGAGAATCCACCGAGAATCTGGATTTTAAGAGCATTTTCCTCTTTAAATCAAACTGAACCATTTCCAATGTGTACATATTCCTTTCTCTCCCAAGGTAGTAAGACTCCAGTTGGAGATGCCCAAAGCTGAAGGCGACCCTAATTTGTTACACCTTAGCAAAAACCTCAAATCTCTGAATTTTTAAAGCATACATGTATGGTATTCAATAAAAGTTGAGCCATGCAAAATTATTGGTTTAAAATTAAAGATTGGCTATAGGAAATTACTAACGAACAATTAGATTTAGAACTGGAACTCTTCCTATTGGGGATCTTCAAAAGAAAATATGTGAAGAGCACAAAATATATAGTACTACACATATTAACTGTTGCCAGGATGGCCTTTGCTCAATGTTGGAAACAGCCCTGCACACCTGCAGAAAAACTTGTCATACAAATTACAAAAGGTCAAGAATTGTGCAGAAATGGACAAATTAACGCTGAGTTTAAAAGATAAAGAGACATCATTATTTTACAATGTGTGGGAACAGTGGTATAACTGGATAGAAAGGAGATAGATTAAAGATAGATAGTTATTAAGTGTAAGTAATAGATAAAATAAGAATGTAAATATGCACACTTTAATTTTTGTAAATAATGCACGAATTATTGTTATAAGAAAAACACCACAAATAGCTGTTGTTGAGTGATATAATTTTTTGTTTTTAATGTAATAAAAGTTTAATAAAGTATTATTATTATTATTATTATTATTATTATTATTATTATTATTATTAAGCCATGACCTGCCACACAAAGTTTTTTTTTTAATTTGATTTATATGCCGCCCTCAGGGACTCAGGGCAGCTTACAATGCATTAAGCAATAGCCTTCATATTTTTGTATATTTATACAAAGTCAGCTTATTGCCCCCACAAACTGGGTCCTCAATTTTCCTACCTTAGAAAGGATGGAAGGCTGAGTCAACCTTGAGCCTGGTGAGATTCGAACTTACAATAATTGCAGACAGCTGGTGTTTAATTACAATGCTTTGGTTTGCTAAGCTATCCAGGCTCTCACAAAGTTGTGCAATTAGTTGCTTAGCATTTAAGGAAAAGCTAATCCCCCCAAATATGAAGTTCTACTTCTATAGCAATATAGTGCTCTTCCATTATATTACTCCTAGGAGCCCAAGACCGTTGGAATTCCAATAGTTAAACAGCTCCAAATTGGGAGAATCTGTTCTATTATTCTAGGCATTTAATAGCTTTCAGAATGGTCAAATGAAGCATCTTCAGAGTTGCTGGCTATTGTCAAGACTTAATAGCAAGTACTTTTGTGCTGCTGCATTATAATAAAGCCTCACGAAGTCTTTCTGCTGTGTCAGGACTGACATTCATCATCAGCTGAGATAGAAATTCTTTCTGGTATAATTACTATATATTAAAATAGATGCAGTTTTTATGTGGAACTACAGAACACTGTACTTTCCATTGACCAAATTACAGGGTGTTCTGTCTTGCTTCAATCCATAGGCTTTGTCACTTCCTTTGCATAACCTTACAAAGATAACCAAGCCACCTTTATATATATATATATATATATATATATATATATATATATATATATATATATATATATATATATATATATATATATATATATATATATATATATATATATATATATATATATATATATATATAAAAGACATCTTTTGAAAAGAGGTGACAAACGTCATCATGTTGATAATTTCCTTAGAGTTCACAGGGGAGAAATTTTTGTGGGCTGTAATCACACTCAATGGAAATGTAAAGCTACCCAGAAAAAAAAAAAAAACTAGATAATGTTCATTTCATACTCCATTGTGGCTAACCTAGAGCTCTTCTGAACAGCTTCCCTTGCCTTTAAATCATCACGTTGGGGTGAAAAAAAGGAAGCAAATTGAAGAGAAGAGAACATTGTAAAAATGTCTTCCAGAACTTGTAAAGGCAGGGGGAATAAAAAGAGGCAATTTTCCTTTCCTTTTTTTTTTTTTTTGAGGTGACCAAAATTGTTCTTTTAAAATCTGCCTTGCTTTTCCTTTTTAAGAAGTTCCCCTTTTATTTTGTGCTTTCTGAACAGAAGCACAGGAACATTTTTTTGAAAGCTCAACCATTCAATAGTCAGGTGACCATTCAACTTGCATAGTGATGTTGCCATAGTTTGAATTACCGTATTTTTCGGAGTATAAGGCACAGCTTTTTCCCCCCCAAAAGAGGGGGGAAATCTGGGTACATCTTATACTCTGAATGTAGACCTGCCCAGCTTCTCAAATGAAGGTTTTGGAAGCTGAAAAAAGCATCAGAAATGAAGCTTCAGAAAAGAAGCTCCCAAACGGAGCTTCAGAGGCTTTTTTTTCTGAAGCTTTGTTTTGGAGGCTTTCAGAGGCAGAAAAGAAAGCAAAGCACAGAGCTCATAACCAACGAACCTGTTGCTAAAATTCACCTCTGGGAACAGCTGATTGGGGATATTCCAGGAGGCCAATCCACCTGCCAATCAGCTTTTTTCTTATTTTCCTCCTCAAAAACTAAGGTGCGTCTTATACTCCGAAAAATATGGGTTAAAAAAAAGCAACACCCACAAGCATCCAGTTCTTCTCTTGGAAATTAATAAACTGTTGAATGCAGGGAAAGGATTCAGTCCAATTTTAAGCTAAGCTGATGAGTTCGGATGCAAAACCACATAGCAATTATTAAACCAAGGCTGATAAGATACGGGACGGTCTCTTAAGAATAACGAAGTAATAGTGTAACACAATCTATTTAGATACCATCTGGGGCTCTCAGATCATAGCTGCTCTTCTACGATGCCTGCTTCTCTTACATTGCCTTAAGTTAGGGCTGGCTCTGTAAATGCAGCAACCAAATTCTACATCTAAGCATATCTTCTCAATCCCATGCTGTTTTATGGCAAGTGAAATATGCCTCCCCGCATCAGGGGGGAAAGAATCAACAGATCTGCACAAATATGGGAAAGTTAATTTATATTAAAGGTGAGAAATACCAAGGTTATATTAAAAGTGGGAACAGGAGACCAGCTCTCTAGATCAGTGTTTCTCAACCTTGGCAACTTTAAGAAGTGTGGACTTCAATTCCCAGAATTCCCCAACCAACAATGCTGGCTGGGGAATTCTGGGAGTTGAAGTCCACACATCTTAAAGTTGCCAAGGTTGAGAAACACTTAGCTAGATGCTGTTGATGGACAATTGATGGACATCCTGGACATAAATTGATTCAACTCCTACCCTCAAAACGACACTATAGAGCACACCAGCACACCAGAACAACTAGACACAAGGACAGTTTTTTCCCGAACACCATCACTCTACTAAACAAATAATTCCCTCAAAACTGTCAAACTAGTTACCAAGTCTGAACTACTATTAATCTTCTCATCATTCCAACCACCCATCTCCTTCCACTTATGACTGTATGACTGTAACTTTGTTGATATTGATATTGTTTCCTGATTCTTATTTGTACCCTATGACTACCATTAAGTGTTGTACCTTATGATTCTTGATGAACGTATCTTTTCTTTTATGTACACTGAGAGCATATGCATCAAGACAAATACCGTGTGTGTCCAATCACACTTGGCCAATAAAAATTTCTGTTCTGTTCTATTCTATTCTATTCTATTCTATTCTATTCTATTCTATTCTATTCTATTCTATTCTATTCTATTCTATTCTATTCTATTCTATTCTATTCTATTCTATTCTATTCTATTCTATTCCAGGCCATCATGCATTAGACTACTTGAGACTTAGTGACCAATGTGTCTCAAAATGCTCCTTTCTTTTCAGATTCAAAGGCATACTTTGTTTAGGTTAATCTTGATGAGTTTGGGCTCCTCTTCCTTCCTAATGATTGAGGATTTGGAAATCTGATCCAACATCTCATCCTTGTAGCACTACCACTTAAATACCTTTTCTTTTCCTTCTTACAACTCTACACTGTTAACCTGGGCTTGGCTTGAACTGGCCTTCAAATATTGTAAACATGGTCAGTGTATCTCTTGCAGGTAAATCTTCATTACCTGGAGTATCCCTACCTCTAACACAGTGGTTACTTTACCACAACACATGGATACATTATTTACTGAATTAATCTAGTGGCTTAGATGTTCAAAACAAGCCATTTCTCCTGGCAAATTGATGCTTCTGTATGTTATGAGTAGCATTAATTGGCAAACTATTGTTCGATCAAGCTACAAAATAACCAAATCACATTTTAGTCTATCGTGTTTTGTCATTTCAAGCAGAAAGGGCCAATCAGATAATCCAAGATTTTAACACTTCCCAGGTCTGAGTTCTTAGCCTAGCTTACATTCTTGTTTCATTGGTACCAAGTAATTGATTGTTCTAACCATGTACCAAAGTCTTAGAGATAGTAGTGCCTAAATTAAAATTGGCTTAAGGAAGAATCTGGCAGTTTGGAGGAAACGAACAAGTAAGCCTGACTTCATACCTAGACTTCAAAGGAGAAATAAAAGAAAGAAACCCTAACTGCTAGTTCACATATGACAGTGGTAAGCTCTTGAAGTTTTAATGCTCCCTGCTTTGCAAGTAAGCCAACTTGTAAAAGCTAATTGAGTTGCTGAAACAAATCACCTTTTATTATTATTTGGCGAGAACATGAAGGCAATGAGAGATCATTTATTTAATTTCAAATTGACCAGTTTGTTCATAAGATTCCGGCTATTTATACTGCCAAAATATTCCTGCCAATAAGGAATAGATTTTCCACCCACCCACCTTCAATCTGGAACTAATGTATGCCAGCTTCTCACACAGTGACTTTCCCAGAGGACAGAAATGGTTCTTGATATACTCTGTCTATATTTTTCAAAATTTGGCTGGGCTACAAAACTCTAATTATTCACATTCTATAAAATCTAGCCTGGTCAGCTCTATGGTATCAACCTATCTAAATGTTAAATAGAGATTGTTATTCTTGATAATTTCTTCTGGAAAGATATTTCCGAGCTGAAACTTACCTATTATTCTGAAATTTACATGATGAAAACAAACAAACAAACAAACAAAACCCCTAACAATTCTTTGTGATGTTTGTGTCCAATTCCATTTGTATCTTCTTCAAGGAAGAATAGAATAGAGTAGAGTAGAGTAGAGTAGAGTAGAGTAGAGTAGAGTAGAGTAGAGTAGAGTAGAGTAGAGTAGAGTAGAATAGAATAGAATAGAATAGAATAGAATAGAATAGAATAGAATAGAATAGAATAGAATAGAATAGAATAGAATAGAATAGAATAGAATAGAATTCTTTATTGGCCAAGTTTATTGGACACACAGGGAATTTGTCTTTGGTGCATATTTTCTCAGTGTACATAAAAAGAAAAGATACATTCAGGCTCAGTTTACATTAATTCACTAAACCCAGACCCAGATTAACAATAATCAAAATGGTCATGTTGGCATCATACAACGTATGAACAAAGAAATTATACAATGGTTTAGAGTGAAGACTTGGTTGACACAACCTGCAAAGAAAATGACTGGGTTTCCAACAACTTGGCATTTGGTAATTGAGAACCAACTCAATTCCAGTTTAGTCTAGCTTGTTGCATTAAGTTAGCCTTACAGTGCAACTTTAAAGAGATATAAGTATCTTCCATTACTCTCCAGGAACTACTCCTGAGTAAGGGACAGAAGATTTTTCAGCTTTAAACTTCAATTTTATTACAGTCGCCCTAGCTGTGCTGCAGAAATCCAGAGGACCAATAGACAGGATCAAAGCGATAGAGAAAACTATTACCCTGGAATTTTTGCAACACAAATACGGTAATGCTCACCTTATTTTGAATCCCCTGTGATTTATGAAAAGACACAAAGAGAAGCAGGACAAGAATTTTCTAAAACTGATCTCCCCATCTGGAAAATGGGAGAACACTTTTTCCCAACTTTCAGTGGAGGGTGAAAAACTATTTCAAGTCAGGCGAAAAAGAAAAGCCAGATGTTTGATTTGAGGACTGTCCCATGGAATTCCAAAGGAAAAATTGGGAAAACTGTCTTCTGTTCTATTGGGAGAGAAAAAGACTAAAACAGAAGATCTGATCTTTGCGGAAACTGCAAATTGTTATCCTGCGGGTTTTACTATGAGGTGTAGGTCAATGCCAGTCCTTCAGAACAAAACTACTGAGCACCAGAAATGAAAGATCAAGCTAACTCAAGGATTCAACTCAAGGTTATCTTGTATGGTATGAATTGTTCTATGAAGCAAAAGGGAAAGGTGCTATAAATTATTGAAATATCTTGTGATTGCAACTTTTAAATGGACGCACTTCTTTATAACTCCATTTTGTCTCATTTCCCCCTCTCTTCTTGAGCAGATTGCACCTTTTAAGATAAAGGTAAAGGTTCCCCTCGCACATATATCGTAGTTGTTCCTGACTCTAGGGGATGGTGCTCATCTCCGTTTCAAAGCCAAAGAGCCAGCACTGTCTGAAGACATCTCCGTGGTCATGTGGCCAGCATGATTCAATGTCGAAGGCACACGGAGCACTGTTACCTTCCCACCAAAGGTGGTCCGTATTTTTCTACTTGCATTTTTTACATGCTTTCGAACTGCTAGGTTGGCAGAAGCTGAGACAAGTAACGGGAGCTCACCCTGTTATGCAGCACTAGGGATTCGAACGGTTGAACTGCCAACCTTTCGATTGACAAGCTCAGTGTCTTAGCCACTGACCCACCGTGTCCCTTTTGCACATTTTAAAGCATCACATATAAACAAAAAAGTATTATATGAACAGTTCAAACAATACCAGAGCTCACAAGGACGTAAGAGAAAAGATAATTCTATGTTATCATACCAGGAGAGAAAAGCAAGGAGCAGTAACAGGGAAGAGAATTTTCCAGAACCTCACAATCACCAGGGGACCACTATCTTGGTGTGTGTGTGTGTGTGCCTGTGTGTGTATACACTCACAAAAACAACATGAATCAGTAGCTCAAGAGAAACCCCAGAAGACCCACACACAAACATGAAAGCCAGAGAAGGTTTGTGGCTAATGGGCAAAACTTATTCTCAAAGCAATCATTAATTCAAGTTTAGTCCATTCATTCTAAATTTTCCACTGCTAATTTAAATAATTACTTAACAGCAATAACATAAAATTCTAGTTTATCCCACGAGGATGTCACTTAAATCCAGGGACAAGTTTTAAATCAAACCCATATCTCTAATGAAGTTTAATTGTGCAGAATAACACAACCATTTCATACCTAGAACACATTCACATGTACTTTAGGACTACAATTTGCAGCTAGCCTGAGAATAGAAGTGTTGTTTCAATCGCAGGCCATAACTGAGACTTGAAATATAGTATAAGACCAGGAAAAGTATATTAACAAATACAGGAAGCATAACAACTGTCTTAAATGTCTATTTTAAATTAGAATTCTTATGAGAACATGATGTATCAGTTCTTAAGACTCAAGGGTCCAACCTGTTCCTTTTTGGGTTGGTGGTAGCAATGTGGAAAAATTAGAAAGCTTTGTTCCATGGTAGGCAAGTCACAGCTTGCTCTGATATACAAAGCTGAATAAACTGTAGTTAGTCTTGACTACCATCAATACAAAGAATACAGACCGTGACTATGAAAAACAGTTCTCATTTTTATTAACCAGGGTTGATATTCATGAGATCATATATAGAAACCTCATTTGAAAAGGACACCGCAGCCTTCTAACATGTGCATTTTTACGCATTTCTTCTCCTCACATTTCTTTTTGCTTGCATAGTTCCTTATTTTGCCCTGCTTTTGCAAGCAATTTCTTCTAATGCATTTTGTAACGATTTTCCTCAATGTGTGCATTTTTTATATACAACATCTCTCTGTGTATTTATGTATCTGTGTCTAGGCTTGTCTATCTCTCTCCGGGAGCTGAAGCTGATATACACAGCACTCCCTGTGAGTAGGCTGAGCTGAGATATAGTAGTACAAAGGTTTGTAAAGGTGATGCTTCAAGCTAAAAACACCTCTGCAAAATTGCTTTATGGAAGAGTGTGCTTTCCTACTTCTGTAGCAAAAAGTCAATATATCTGTAGTGCTTTGTTTCATCTTATTTTGGGGGTTTTCTTGAAAGTTTCCAGGAACTTTCCTGGAAGTTCCAATAGTTCAAAAGGGTTTCCACATATTTGCTCCATATGGATTTCAATTAGCTACTGGAATTAATGGTCAAAGCTTGCCAGGCAAAATGCCTCTTAAGGGACAAGTACATTGTCCCATGGCAAGATGCTAGGAACAGAGAAGGGGTGAAATGCTCCTGGTTTGGACTGGTTCGCCCGAACTGATAGTGAAAAATGCTACCGGTTCAAGCAAACAGTAGTAAAAAAAAATGCTACCAGTTCAGGCGAATCAGTTTTTCCGACAATCAGCTGTGCTGCCTGCTTTCTAGCAAATCTAAATCATGTGGCACACCTGTTCCCCCTCCCTCGCTGTTCTACTTACTTTTGCAGACTCAGAAAAGGCTTCTTAATCCTCCTTTTTCAGTGCTCTGTGGTAGCACCTGTGGTATGCATGCACATAAAGTGTGCATTTGGCGCACACCATGCATGAAGCAAACCAGTAGCAAAGCAAACTAGTAGCAGATTTGAGAGCATTTCACCCGTGGAACAGAGGTGTATTCATAATGTATGTTAGCTGCCTAGGGTCATCTCTAGGCAAAATGGGTGGGTGGGTGGAGGAAGGAAGGAAGGAAGGAAGGAAGGAAGGAAGGAAGGAAGGAAGGAAGGAAGGAAGGAAGGAAGGAAGGAAGGACAAAAAAAGGGGGAGGGAGGGAGGGAGGGAGAAAGGAAGGAAAGAAGGAAGGAAGGAAGGAAGGAAGGAAGGAAGAAAGGAAGGAAGGAAGGAAGGACAAAAGAAGGAGGGAGGGAGGGAGGGAGAGAGGGAGGGATGAAGGGAGGGAGGGAGGGAGAAAGGAAGGAAGGAAAGAAGGAAGGAAGGAAGGTGATGAGATCAAATTTTTGATTGATTTCCTGAATTGAAAAAAAAAAAAAACAGAAGCAAGCTAGCTGACAGATGGACTTAAAGATTGAGTTGCTTTCACATTTCCTCCAAACCTCCTTTTTCTGAGTCAGACTCATTCCTTAAATTAAACCGACTCAATTCAAGGATTTAGACTTTAAATTCTTTTGATTTTTTTTTTAAAGTGTCTGCACTGTTTTGAATTGGAACACCCTTGATTTGTTGTGGATGAGAGCAGAGTCACGTAGCAGTTCAATTGCAAAATTCAGAGAATTGTGGATTACGAGGGAGGAAAGCTACAACTCAGTCCTTACTTGATTCCCAATACATGAAATGAAATAAGTTCTCTGTGAATCTGTGAACATGTTTAGAAGTGATGAGTAGGCAACTGAAGGTAGCCAGATTTCAGCTGAAGCTTAGGAAATTGCTGGACCATGGGATTTAAGCAGAGATTTGATGGCTGTCTCTCATGGACCTGGCATAGATCACATGATCTCCATCATGATCTTTCTTCTAAGTTTCTCTGACATGGAATCCAAAGTAAGAGGGCCCAGGACTATTTAATGGAAGAACAGACACCAATATCTATGGAGATTCTCAGGCATCCAAGTCATGGTTGTCCCAAGGTGTTTTTTCAAAAGGCAATTGGGCTTTATTTTTTTCTTGAAGATGGTTTGCTTCTCATCCAAGAAGAACTGAAGAAGCTTTTTGGATAAAAAGAGAAAAGTCCAGTTGCCTTTTGAAAAACTAGGTGAAGGGCCTGGTGGCTCAGCAGACTAAAAGCATTGTGATTAACACCAGCTGTCTAAAATTACTGTAAGTTCGAATCTCACCAGGCTCAAGGTTGACTCAGCCTTCCATCCTTTCTAAGGTAGGTGAAATGAGGACCCAATTTGTGGGGACAATAAGCTGACTTTGTATAAATATACAAAAGTATGAAGGCTATTGCTTAACGCATTGTAAGCCGCCCTGAGTCTCCAGAGAAGGGTGGCATATAAATCAATTTTTTAAAAAAAAAATGACCAAGAAACTCCAAAGACACCAATCTTTCTTGACATGGACATCTTTCAGTTGTATGAACTTCAAGTCTCAGAATTCTCTAATTAGCATGGCCATTTTCCAGGAGGCACCATTAACAAGGGCTTAGCTCCATTACAAACTACATTTGTAATGGAAGATTTAAATCTCTCTAAAGCTGTGTCCTATTCTTTTGTTTTAACACTTTACATCAAGCAGTATCAGCACAATTTGTTTTATTTCATAGGGATTTGTTCCAGCTTCCGTTTGAATTAAGGAGCAGCAGAGAACTTGCTTATACTGTATAAAGTCAACATTTTCTTTCTTTTTCTTTTTTCTTTTCTATAGTTTTTTTAAAAAATAATCTCCTCTCTTCCCCACCATATCCTTAGTCACCAATGTAAGATTTGATTTTGCAAGAATTGATACTTTAAAGGGTAAATGAAGCTAACAATAAAAGACAATATTTTAATGTTAATTAGGAAACCCATGTGATTTAGTTCATCAAAACCATACTGCTCTTTTATGTGCTACATGAAAGCAAAAAATTTAGCTGGGAGGAAAATGGAGAACATGGCCAAGGCATCAAGGAAGTTTTCTGAGGTTTTTTTTTGTAATTATTAACTATTGCTAGAAACTTTGAAGGGAAAAAAAAAGAGAAAGATTTACAAAATGAAAGGCCAACAACAACTGTTCAGTGGAAACCCCAGCAAGTTCACCATCATTGGCAGGTATTAATCAAAATTGATGGGGACGTGGTGGCTCAATGGCTAAGATGCTGAGTTTGTCGATTGAAAAGTCAGCAATTCAGCAGTTCAAATCCCTAGTGCTGCATAATGGGGTGAGCTCCCGTTACTTGTCCCAGCGTCTGCCAACCTAGCAGTTCGAAAGCAGGTAAAAAATGCAAGTAGAAAAATAGGGACCACATTTGGTGGGAAGGTAACAGCGTTCCGTGCGCTTTTGGCATTTAGTCATGCCGGACACATGACCACTGAGATGTCTTTGGAGCGCTGGCTCTTCGGCTCTGAAACAGAGATGAGCACCGCCCCCTAGAGTTGGAAATGACTAGCACATATGTGCCAGGGGAACCTTTACCTTTACCTAATCAAAATGACTAAAGTCAGGACTTGCAAGTTTTCTTAAGTCAAAGGCTGCAACTAGACATTGAATGGTATAAGAGTTATATTCCCAAACGTGACGGTAGGAGTGGACTACAGATAAAGTTCATTTCATTTACATCTCTTTTACCCCAAACAATAATTATTAACATTTAATTATTTCTCCTTTTTTGTACCTCAAAATTACAATCTTGTGACATTTGGAAATCCTGGGGACCTGCTTATGAGGCTTTTTCAGAAAGTCATGAACTTCAGGTGGTCTATGGAGATTCTCAGTCATCCAGGTCATGGTTGTCCCAAAGGTGCTTTTTCAAGAGGCAACTGGACTTTTTTTTTTTCTGGACTTTCTTTGACCCTGAGGACACAGATAAACCTCCAAGTGGCCTCAACGACTCTCAGAGAGAGAGTGCTAACAACCAGATGACTGCAAGGAATATGAATCCTTCCATTCTTTACCATTCCATCAGAACTGAAGAGGCTTCTTGGATGAGAAGCAAAATATCAAGGAACACCAAACCAAATTCACTTGCCTTTTGAAAAAGCACCTTTGGCATTCCTAGCTTAGGTTTCCTGGAAAGAAACTGGAACTTATTTGAGGCGGGGGGTGGGGGGGTTTAAGATTTTTTTTTTTAGATTTTCTTTTATACCACCTTTATTATTTTCATAACTAACTCAAGATAATTAATCTGCCTTCCTCTTCCTATTTTCATCACCTTGTGGGGTGATCTGAGCTGAGAGAGAGAGAATGACAAGCCCAAAGCTACCCATCCAGCTTTCATGTCTCAGGCAGTACTAGAACTCACCAGCTCCTGGTGATTTCTAGTCTGGCGCCTTAACCACTAGATCAAACTAGGTCTCCTTTTTTCTCTCTCTTCTCCTTTCCTTTTCCCAATTCGCCTCCCAAAGGAGCAAAGCACAACCACAACCAGTATATTTCATAGAGGAAGGAAGGAAGGAAGGAAGGAAGGAAGGAAGGAAGGAAGGAAGGAAGGAAGGAAGGAAGGAAAGGAAGTTCAGCAATTAAAAAAAATCAGTAGGATCTTTCTGTCACACTGTTCACTGGCAGAAATTTAGGAGTAAAATATTGGCTCGCTGGTTCATTAATACACATAAACCAACTGCAAACATATTAAGAAAGAAAGCTGTCTGTTTTTTTTTTTGCCTCCTGAGTCTCTCTCTCTTTGTCTCTCTTTCTCTGTCTCTGTTCTCTCTGTGTGTGTGTCTCTTTCTGTCTGTCTGTCTGTCTCTCTCTCTCTCTCTCTCTCTCTCTCTCTCTCTGTGTGTCTCTTTCTCTCTGTCTCTCTCTCTCTCTGTGTCTCTGTCTCTCTTTCTCTCTGTTTCTTTCTCTCTCTGTCTCCCTCTGTTTCTTTTTCTTTCTCTCTCTCTCTCTTTCTCTCTCTCTCTCACTCTCTGTTTCTCTTTCTTTTAAAAAAACCCCATTGTCCATTTCTGCTGTTTTGTATCAGAGCATGGATAAATCCATGATGCTGATCGAAAGCTATAGATACTGTAAGTTATATTTAGCTCAAAATAAGCCTCCAGGCCCGATGTGCTCCTGTGAAGGCTATAAAAAGACCGCATAGGCTCGGAACAGGTTTTCTTAAGGTAGGGACAAAGCTTTGAATGCTTCAAGGCAGAACCATTTGCCCATATGGGAAGGCGGGCTCTCGCTGATGATTTTGCAGGATAGAAATTGCCCATCTGTACTCTTTGCAGGTGTTTTGAATGATTATATTATTAACTCTGTCTGCTCAACTTTGCTTTTTTTATGGTGGCTTTAGTATTGCAGTAAATAATAATAAAAAAAAAGAAATATATAAGCAACCATCTGCTTCCCAGTTCTTTTCCTTTTTTTTTTTTTTTTGAATGCAGAATTCTTTGTCAAGAAAAGGAGGGAAAACCCCCACTGATTTTATTTCTTCGTTCGAAAAATGTCTGTCCTTCCCGTCTCTTTCCTGCCCAAATTCTGGCTTGCCTTAGAAATGGAAAGAGAATGATGAACTTTTTTAAAAAAATCTTTAACTGACCTATTTAAATATAAAAATGGACCGAGTGCAGCATTTGGGTGCACAGGATGCTAGCTTTGAATGGTTCCTGTTCCTTCGAAATCAAAGAGAATAGGAAATGATGAAGGGGAAGATTTTTTTTAAAGCCTTCTACTTCAGGGCTGAAATAACTCCAGTAAAGGCTGTCTGACTTTCTCAGGCTTTGCTAGAAGACCAAATGGAAACATTCAGTCTGATGCAAGATTTGGGGAAATTTTTCAAATTATTTCAGAAGGGAAGCCCCAGTTTTGACTGCGAGGTGATTTGCTCTACTGTATCCAAGAATCTGTGTGAAAACAAAAGACGAAGCATTCTAGTTGCTTACAAAGAGATGCTAGAAAGCACGCTAACAGAATTAGAGCCATAAATCTGAAGCCCTTGGCTTGCAAATGGCCCAGAGCAGGGGTGAAATGCTACCGGTTCATACCAGTTCGTGCGAACCGGTAGTGGCGGGTGGTTCGGAGAACTGGTAGCAACGACAGCATGCATCTCTGCTCACCCGCTTGGATGTCATTACTTTCTTGGTTTTAAGTAACTTGTTTTTTATCCTCTGCGCATGCGCAGAGGGTCCAAAAATTGCACATGACATGTGCACACTTCTGAACCGGTAGGGAAGGCAAGAAGATTTCACCCCTGGCATAGAGCCTTTCCAAAAGATGTCACAGAAGTGCTATTTTAAAGGAGAAATGTTTACTTATATGGGGAAAGATCCTATTAACTGTAATCTGTTTCATTTGATTTCACTTACGTTTAGTGCATTTCATCAAACTAGGTGAAATGTACCAAACACATTTTTTTATTTTTGAGCTTGCCCTCCTGAATATTGCTTGGCTCAGAAAAAGTGTCAGATTCACTCAGGTTGCCTGAACTGAAAACTATTCCTTCTAAGCATGATTCTCAAAGTTTTCTTTAAGCAAGATTTATTGGGATTAACGGCATTGTGTTACAAGAATTCCAGCATTTAAGCAATTTTAGAACCTGCCTGCAATGTGGTGACCAGGTAACGCTTTTGACTGAGAAGGGAGAAGTTTTCTGCTTGCCTGTTTACTCAGCGGTCTTCCAAAACTTTCATTAGTTTTGGAACCAAGTCTTGCAAAATCATGCATGCACCAGTGAGCTCAGAATGCAAGCTGGGGATAACATTCAAAAATTTAAAACTTTGCAGATCTCTACATTTGATGGAATAAGATTTTTGAGAGGACTTGAGGAGAACTGATCTTAAGACAACTATGAGAATCTGTTTAGATTACTAGAAACTTATAAAACAGAGATATGGTACTTTGATTACTACTCTTCCTAATTCATAATCGTTGAAAACTTTCCACAGAGTAGCATGGTGTGTAAACTACCCCATGAGATTTGTTTATGGTTTGGGGGCCCACACATGTGCATGCAACCCCCCCCAAACTTCCCCCCACCTGCATGCATGCATAACCCCCCCCCCCATGGCCTGTTTTTGGTCCCAGGAGGCTTCAGGGATACCTGCTAGCTAGGGCATGGTGGGGGCGCTGAACCCCCTTCCCCATGCATTCACGCATGACCCCCGTGCATGCACGTGCAACCCCTGGTGCCCCCACACGTGTGCTTCCGACCCCCTGCCCATGCACGCACATTTCTGCAGAGACCCAAAAATCAGGAGGCGCACACACATGTGTGGTGGAGCTGACCTAGGGTGATGGCTTGCATGCTGGCAGAGAAGATGGCTCCACGTGCCGCCTGTGACACATGTGTCACAGGTACACCATCATGGCTCTAGATGAAACTTCATGTTCTGAAAGTGCTTTTGATATTTGTACTTTGGACTAACCCTCTTTCTTCCTGGTATGGTGGCCCTGTCTTCATTGCAAAGCAAAGGAACCATACAGCATCAGGGACTTATAATGGGAAACCCTGTTGTTAATTAGGACAGCCAGACCTTCTAAATGTTCACAAGGACTGGCAGAAATCAACCTTACTAGCAACTGGGCCTCGTCAGTCACATAAAGACTCTCCTGGCCGAAGTTGGGCTTCTATTCCATGCCCAGTGGATGCAGGCATGGTCCCTAGGGCAGATCAATACCAACCCTTGTCCCGTCATTTCTATTTCCCAATCGTAGTTGAGATAAAAATGACTTGATTGAATCGCCTGCTGAGAATTCTCATTCTCCTTGTTTTCACAACTTAGCTGGGTACTCTCAAACTGAAAAGAAATCCACACTTTTTTTATTTTTAAACTGCTGAAAATAATCATCTTAGTCATAATTGTTATTACTTCTCCTTTGGGTATCAATTGTTATCCACGCTCCACTCTTTTGTTGCTCTTCAGGATCTCTAGACTGCCTTGCAATTTATAATAATATTAGACCACGGGCTAAATCTATGTCCTTAGGGTTAGACAACGTTGCTAAATATCAAAACAAAAATCCCAGTGTTCCACTTCTTTAACTTCACGATGTTTAATTAGCCACTCCAATTAACCTTCCCTTTGTGTTCCCTTATGTTTAAAGGGCTACATCAATAGTTATGCGGAATTAAAGCTTTTGAAAAATAAGAGAGGGAGCCAGAGTTCAGCCAAGTATCCTAAGACTGATAAAAAAAAATTAGACGATAATTCAGGGTCAAGAATATGGAGGTGAACGAGACATCTGCACAAACAAAATCATTCTGCGCGCAGTCCATGCCACTAAATAAAACGGGCAATAAAAACAACTTTCGTAGCTTCTATTATGTATGTATTTTCATTTATTACTGCAGTTCGAATGGAAGTATCTGGGGAGGGCGTTCTTGGAACGGTGCTCAAGTTGTCTCCCGATGATTTCTATCAAAGGAGACAGCAGAAAGTACACTGGATAAAGTAATTCCCAATTCCTCCCATCCCAGCTGGGAAGTACAAGACATCTAGAGGAAACCAATGGGGAAGAGTCTTGATTAATATATTTCCACTTCTAGCCATTGACACTTAGAATAGCTTTCAGCTTACGGTCTTCTCAAGAAAAGATATAGCCAGCTTGGGGAGTTTGTGGTCTGTCCGATATGGCTGAACTACAGCTCCAGATGTCTTTACCAGCATGGCCAACATCTGGAGAGCCACAGATTTTTCCTATTCCTGATAAATGTAAAGAACTTGTAGATGATCTAGGCTTGTGTGAGAGTGTTGGTAATGAGAATAAATACTAGGAAATACTACTGCAGCTGAGTTAAAAAGAACCACCTAAATAAAGCCTCACTTTTAAGTAAGGCTTAAGGGTGTCATTGAGATGGGTCATCTCCTGTAATGTTTCCCATGATAATAAAGTAGAATTAAGCATAGAGAAATTGGGGAAATTCTGGGATATTTCTACAGGAGAAAGAGAAATTTTCTAACAGTGTTTGAGACAGGGTTTATATTAGGGTCAGTGGGAATAGCAATAGTACTTAGACTTCAGTAGTGGGTTTCAAAACCCATTGCTACCAGTTGCTCGTGGCCGTGACACTTCTGCACATGTGCAGAAGCGTCCGGGCAGGTGGGCAGAACCTCCCGCTGCTGCCGCTATTGGTTTGCCCAATCCAGGGTGAACCAGTAGCAACCCACTACTTTTAGACTTATATATCGCTTCATAGTGCTTTACAGCATTCTCTGTAAGTCAGAGGTGTCAAACTCGGTTTCATTGAGAGCCGCATTAGGGTTGTGTTTGATCTTGGGGGTACTGGGGAGGCGTCGCCAGAGTGGGTGTGGCCAGCTCGAGGTCACTTGTGTCAGGGGCACCTGTGGTGCCCTGAGTGGTCTACCAGCAAAAACAGGGCTCCTAAGCTCTGTTTTGGCTGTGATGACCTCCTGCAACGTTTTGCGAGTGAAAATGGAGCTTGGGAATCTCGCACGCGGCCCTCCCAAGCTCTGTTTTCACTGGTAGAGGCACTTCAGGCCAGTCATTTGCTGTTTCCAGGGTGACCCTGTGGGCCAGATCTAAGCACTGCATGGGCCAGATCCAGCCCCCAGGCCTTGAGTTCACAGACTCAGCATATTGCCCCTAACAATCTGGGTCCTCATTTTACCAACCTTGGAGTGCACTTTTTTTCCTCTTAAGCTTTAAAAGGTTATGTTCATTGCAGTTCATTGCATAGATAAGACTAGGAATTACAAAGTATTGATAGCTGAGTGATCATTTTGTGCCAAATTTACTGTCATTCCAGAATATTGGAATATTTGGATATGGAAATTATGCCCATTGCAAAAAATAATAATAATTCTGTGGTGGAATGAAGTCTGGATTCCCAGGAGGGAGGGGCTACATTCCAGACGACCAAGAGATGGTGAAACTTATTACAAAGTTTGTGTGGGAAGAAGGAGGGTCATCATGGCTCCTCCCTAATCATTCCCAAAATATAGGACTATTTTATGGTTCAAATAGTCTGCTTAAATTTGGCAAGATTGCTGTCTATAGGTAAGGAATAATAAAGCAAAATTCTTAGAAATAACTCTGTGTGTCTTTCTTGGTTTTTGGAGCCTGACAAATTGGATAATATTCAGAGAAAATAGTGAACATCCTTGCATAAGATTTGTATTAAACATTCCATCTTTTCAAAGTTGACAGGTCTCTGGAGATGTAAGAGGTTGAAGAAAGGTTGAGATTCAGTTATGTTACATGTCATAGTCGTATAAGTAGACTTCCTTTATTGAATTATTTTTATTTGATTTATATTACACTTTTTTACTCAGTGGACACTCAAAATAGCATTAGAGGTGGTCCTGGGTTTAAAACTGCCCTATTTAGCAACCATTGGAACTTACAATGACACTGAAAAAGTATTTTTAAGACTGAGTTTATAACAGCTTCCTGCAGTCATGGAATCACCATTGCAAACTTGACATAAACCAAGCCAATGGATAAGGCAGCAGAAAGTCATGCTCATGTGCTGTTGCACTTAGCAACAGTGGGTGATTCACTTAACAACCTCAGAATAACTAATGCTGTAAGTCCAGCAAAGTCACAAGATGCTTCGCTTAAAAACCATATCACTTTTGCAATGGAGTTGCTAATCCCAATTGTAGTTGTTTAGTGAGGATTGTGAGGGACACAATGGTTCAGCAGCTAAGATCCTGAGCTTGTTGATCAGAAGGTCAGCAGTTCAGCAGTTCGAATCCCTAGCGCCGTGTAACGGAGTGAGCTCCCGTGACTTGTCCCAGCTTCTGCCAACCTAGCAGTTCGAAAGCATGTAAAATGAGAGTAGAAAAATAGGGACCACCTTTGGTGGGAAGGTAACAACATTCTGTGCACCTTTGGCATTTAGTCAGGCCGGCCACATGACCACGGAGAGGTCTTTGGGCAGTGCTGGCTCTTTGGCTTAGAAACAGAGATGAGCACCGCCCCCTAGAGTCAGGAACGATTAGCACATATGTGCAGAGGAACCTTTATCTAGTGAGGATTAGTGATGTGATGGAATGTGCAACTGAAGAAGGAGTGGCGGGAGGGGGGGAGAGGCAATACATTTAGAGAAAGTCCCAAAATAAAAGACTGTGCAGTCCTGAAGTAATTGGGGGCCATAAGAAAATGTTTTGGGAAGCCACACCTTCAGGATATGTCTATTTAGTTAGAAGGTTATATCTTACATCTGGCAAGATTCTGTCTATTAGTGCAAGCAAATAAAGAATTGGACTCAATTGGATTTTGCTGGGTTATGTTTGGGCATAGGCCTGACAACCCATGTTCTCTTGGCTTGCATAACCGAAAACATAATTTATTGCACTATTTCTTTCATTATTTGTCTGTTAACACCACAGTTCATTGTAATTAGCTACATACAGCTGTATGCCTGGATTTTTTGTGTGTGTTTTCTCCCAGCACCTGTGACAGTGACTTTCCTTTCAATGGATGCTTCAGATGCTGAATTCTTCAAAGGATTCTGATAAACAGTGGCCCCTGGACCAATGATTTTCTTGCACATAGTATAACAAACGTTGTTGTTAGTTGCGAAGTCATGTTCAACCCATTGCAACCCAATGGACAATGTTCCTCCAGGCCTTCCTGTCCTCTACCATCCTCTTGAGTCCATTTAAGCTCATGCTGACTGCCTCAGTGACTCCATCCAGCCACCTCGTTCTCTGTCGTCCCCTTCTTCTTTTACTCTCAGTCTTTCCCAATAATTTCTCAATTCTTCTCCACTGAGTCCTTCCTTCTCATTAGGTGGCCAAAGTATTTGAGTTTCATCTTCAGGATCTGGCCTTCTAAAGAGCAGCCAGGGTTGATCTCTTCTAGGACTGACCAGTTTGATCGCCTTGAGGTCTAAGAGACTCGCGGGAGTCTTCTCCAGCACCAGAGTTCAAAAGCCTCAATTCTTTGGCGCTCAGCCTTTCTTATGGTCCAACTTTCACAGCCATCCATTGCAACTGGAAAACAAACTGGGCATTTTATAAAAAAAAAAAAATACGCCAGTAAAAAAAAAAAAACCTGCAAAGTCCCTAAAGAACTTTGTGAATTAGCAAGACATGAGTCGGTCCCAGTTAGTTTAATTTTTCATTCATTACAAAATAACTGCACGGGCCCTATTAATAATCCCAGCTCTATTTCTCCTTCAGACTTGTTTGTTTATTTAATCCTCCTTAAATAATTCTTAAACGTAAGTTTCTGTCCTGTCTCCTGATACCAATTCAGCTCCACCATATCACATAGGAGTTTCTGCAATTCCAACGAACAGAGGGGGGAAAAAAAATCCTTCCTTGAAAATAGCTGCAAAGCTCAAAGCACGAGAAACATCTGGTGTTTGGCAAGTTAGAAAATGTTTGAAGATCCAGAATAAACCCATTTTAGTTAAAGAGAGGAAAGAGGAAGAGAATAATCCTTTGCTCTAGGCCTTGGCAATACTGTATACTGGATTAAGTTCATTACTAATTAGACACAATTGTAGAGCACAATTATTTATGAACCTTCAATGGGCCGAATTCATGAAAGGAATAATGAGTACATATTTTTCTTTTGTAGAATATTAATGAAGAAGTGGCATTGCTATTCATTATTCATTTATTTTCAAACTGTAATGAATACTTCCAGTGGCAAATCCCAAATTTATATATTTATAGACATGCCAGCATGTATGCTAATGATGGAATGTGCAGCCTTGTCTGTAAATGAGGGAACACAGCAATGATTAGCAAAGCAATGTGATGAAGTTGAAAGCCCTGGGTGATGTTGACAGCAATGGAGATACTAGTACATCCATGTTCTAATTCATTACCACATCCTTAAAACACACACACACACACACACACATACACTGTTTTTTGTAAGTTAACTGTCATACGACTAACTGTTCTTTTTTAAAAAATAATAATAATAATCCAAATCCAAAGACGGTTTCATCTATCGTTCACCAAATAAATTTGGTCGCACCGTGTAAAATCTCATCGCCTGGCTGAGTCTCACACATCAATGGAAGGAGGAAAGTTGCAAAAATGTTTGCTTTGCAAAGCCGCAAAATTCATCACATTTTGGAACAGTCTTCAAATCTCACTGACGCTATTTGGAATGCTGCTAACTGATTAGGCCCTGTGGTGGGTTTCAGAAATGCTCATCACCAGTTCGCCACGCATGTGCACGCTCCCTTTGCACGCCTTCCACGCATTTTCCCAGCCTCGAAAACGTGGATAAATAAAACATCTTTATGCTGAAGCGGGTGGGCAGGGGCACTACTGGTTCATCTGAACAGATCCGAATCGGCTGAATCCCGCCTTTGATTAGGCCTTTCCAATGAATGTTTCCATTCCAAGTAGCTCTTCAGTCAAATGTCCTGTCAGGCCCCAAGAACCAAGAAGGGTGACATGTGGAGGTACTTCTGAGCATTTTCCTTTATTGTTCCTCACCTACAGACAGAAATCTTGCCAAACTAAAGCAACTACTTGCATCATTAAGGATGTACTCTGGGAATCGCTAGGGAGGAGGCTTCCTAATTCTTTCTCCCAACCAGTCTATCTAAAGTTCTCTGCCTCTTTGCCAGGGGTGGGATTCTACCGGTTCGGACCGGTTTGGGAGAAGTGGGAGCTCTGACGAACAGCTGGAAATGAACTGATTCACCCCGATGATCAGATGGGCTCATTCTCCTACCCTCGCTACCTTTTTTTTTTTTTTTGATTTGATTTATATGCCGCCCTTCTCCGGAGACTCAGGGCGGCTTACAACGCATTAAGCAATAGCCTTCATACTTTTGTATATTTATACAAAGTCAGCTTATTGCCCCCACAAACTGGGTCCTCAATTTACCCACCTTAGAAAGGATGGAAGGCTGAGTCAACCTTGAGCCTGGCTAGGATTGAACTTGCAGTAATTGCAGGCAGCTGGATGTTAACTACTGCCTTAGTAGGAGGCATTAGCCTCCTATGCCACTCAGGCTCCTTTATTTTATTTTCTCAGCTGACTCAAGCGGCAGAGCAGATTGCTGTGCCTCAACTGGGGTTCTCATCTGAAGAAACTCAGAAGTGAAGATTTCTTCAAACTGCACACATGCGATCACCGAGCCAGTTCTTAAACTGGGAGGGTCCCACCACTGCTCTTTGCTTTTCAGAAAGCAGCCCATCCCTCCTTGGAACCCAGGTTGTATTCCACCATGTCCATCCAATAGAAAACACCCACTCAAAGGTTTGCAGAGCCCTCATACCACTGGTGGGATGCAAATGGTTTAACAACCAATTTGGTGAGTGTGCGCTTCGCACGCTGTTGTGTGCAGCGTTCAAAATACAGCAGTTTGAAGCTCAGCTGCTTACCTTCTAAGGCAATCCTGGTAAGTAGAATAGCAGAGGAGTGGAAATCAGCTGTGCTGCACAAATCAGCTGAACCAGAAAGAAGGAAATATAGGACAGGATAGGGCAGAGGCGGGTGGGTGGAGCCAGCTGATTGTCAGCACTACCAGTTCGCCCAAATTGGTCCAAACCGGCTGAATACCACCTCTGCCTCATACTATTCTGATCTGCAGGTGAGGAGAAAGCCAATAATTCTCAACAATAAGCTCTCCCAACAACGTTGCTAAGAAGACAAATACAATCACATTGCCATGCTTAGTTTCAATTTCCAAGTTCCGGAAACAAAAGCCTTATATTCCTCACCCAGAGAACAGCTAAGGCGCTTCCAATATCTGCCCACCGTTGCAAGAATGATACTGGGGGGGACCATCATTCTAGTTTAATTAATCTGGAATAAAAGCTAGTGATTTTTCAACCTGTGCCTTTGGTATATCATTGGGCGTCTATTTGTCAGAAACAAACTTCTTTATTAAACACAATTGTGCTGTGCTTAGCTGTTTTTTGAATCCATAGGGAGCAGGGGACAATAAAGAGAAGTCACACAGAGAAGGCTTAATTGTGTATTTGAGGGTCAGCGGAAATTCATGGTTATATCAATCACGTGTAATATTTGGAGCTCGTTCGAGTCAAAATTTTAGGCGCGTTGGAGTGAATCACATTCCCGAAAGACTTCTACTTGTACTGCGTGTGTGCTTGCAGTTGCCCAACAGATCTCTTAGCAAATTTTATCTTCTAGTGATATATTTGATCATTAGGTCGGCAGCCTTATTCCTGTTCGAAGCAAGATTCTGAAAACGCGATCAATCTCATTTTAAGTTTAATGCAGATGAAATTATTATTGTTCTTGTGGATTTTTTTTCCTTGTCTTTTTTTTATATTATTAGTATCCTACTGTGATATTTATTTGTTTGTTTGTTTGTTGGTTGGTTGGTTGGTTCAATTTACATGCCGCCCTTCTCCGGAGACTCAGGGCGGCTTACAATGCATTAAGCAATAGCCTTCATCCTTTTGTATATACCTGCTTAGTAGGGCTTTTGGGGGCCCCTAAGTGGTGTTCTTTTTTATACAAAGTCAGCTTATTGCCCCCACAATCCTCATTTCACCTACTTCGGAAGGATGGAAGGCTGAGTCAACCTTGAGCCTGGTGAGATTCGAACTTGCAGTAATTGCAGGCAGCTGGCAGCTAAGTGCTACTTTAACAGCACTTAGTCCACTGCGCCACCTAGGCTCTTTTGGTCTGGGAAGCCAAAAAAAAATCTTTTTTTTTTCAAAAAATGTAATGCAATTTATTACCAAAGAAATGTGTGTGAGACAATGAGCTGGAAGTAGGAGATGGAGACTGTATGGACATTGCTTCCAGAAATTGAGGATGCTCCAACACTGGACGATTTTAAGAAGAAATTGGACTACCATTTGCAGGAGACCTACACCATTGATCTAAAATGGTGTAGGATCTCCTGCTTGAGCAGGGAGTTGGATTAGAGGACCTCCAAGGTCTCTTCCAACTCAGTGGAGAAATCCAATTTTTTTTTTTACTACCGGTTCTGTGAGCGTGGCTTGGTGGGCATGGCAGGAGAAGGATATTGCAGAGTCTCTATTCCCACCCCACTCCAGGGGAAGGATACTGCAAAATCTCCATTCCCTCCCCACTCTGAGGCCAGCCAGAGGTGGCATTTGCTGGTTCTCCAAACTGCTCAAAATTTCCGCTACTGGTTCTCCAGAACCTGTTGGATTTCACTCCTGCTCCAACTCTGTTATTCTGTTATTTTATTAACTCCCTGGAATGTCAAGTTATATTCTTCCCACATGCATGATATCTGGAAACCCTTCTCAAATATTATTCTTTCTTTTTAGTTCAGTTTCACCAACAAGGTGTTTACAAGGAGAAAGTAAAAGCCTACTCAAATGTGCCTTCTATGAGTTTAGTTTAAAGCATGGAGAATTAGATCAGGGCAGCTGTTTTTGGCCATATCCTAATACCAACCAAGAGTTGGGTCTAGATGAGGAACATAAAACAGATAACCTGTGCAAGCACAAATTGTCATAAATTTAAATGAAGGATGAGCCCGGCTGATGTAGTGGTGTGGTATTGCAGGCAAACTCTGCCCACAGTCTGGGATTCGATCTGGATGGAGCTCAAGGTTGAGTCTTCCGTCCTTCCAATGTCAGTAAAAATGAGGAGCCAGATTGTTCGGGGCAATACACAAATACTATCTCTATGTAACTACCCAGAGGGTGCTGTAAAGCACAATGGGGCAGTATATATGCCTAATTGCTATTGCAAAGTGAAGCATTCTGTGCATTTTTCTGCGTCCCCCGGAACGTGAATTTTAAACAACCCTTAAACAAAAGGCATTGATCTGCACATCTGTGAAAAACAAGAAGGGAGTTTTTGTATCTCCTTTACTTTATAGCTTATTAAGTCCTTAATCCATGTCACTCTGACAGCATCAGCAGCCAGCTGTTCAAGCTCTCCATTTTCCACTTGTATCCAACTGTTCCAAAATAGTGCACGTGTGGCTAAGCCAGAAATGCTCGGGGAAAAAAAGGTATCCTGGCCATCTGTTACAAAGAAAAGGTCTCCCCTAGATCAAGGCATTCATCTAGGCTTCCACTTTAGGGCTGAAAGATGGCCCCCAACTGGACCACCAACTTTCCGCAAAGACGTAATTATGGGAATGTGTCTATTTCGCTCGGCTCATTTGAGGCATTCCTCAGTTGCAGGAATTGGGTATGTCTAGTTTCATGAAAAGAAGGATTAGAGGCAACATGATAACAGTTGGGTGTATGTGTGTGTGTGTCAAAGCCCTTGAAGTTTGGATAAAAAGCAATGGATGGAGATGAATCAAGGAGAGAACCAACCTAGAACTAAGGAGAATTGTACTGACAGTGAGAACAATTAATCAGTGAAACGGCTTGCCTCCAGAAGCTGTGGGTGCTCCATCACTGGACGTTTTTAAGAAGAGATTGGACAGCCATTTGTCTGAAGTGGTGTAGGGTTTCCTGCCGAAGCAGGGGGTTGGACTAGAAGACCTCTAAAATCCCTTCCAACTCTGTTATTCCATTCTGTTCTATTTTGAATGGGACTATTATTACTGACTACCTGGCAGAGTTATTGCATTGGGCAGGCATAAGGCCCTCCCAGACTGATTATACTGCAATATCGAGAAATTTATCTTCCTTGGGACTTCCCCCAAGATGGTATGCTGAGCAGGTAATTTTTTTTCTCTCCTGCCAATGAACAACTGATTTTTTTTAAAAAAATTAATGTATATGCTGCCCTTCTGCGGAGACTCAGGGCGGCTTACAATGCATTAAGCAATAGCCTTCATACTTTTGTATATACCTGCTTAGTAAGGCTTTCAGCCCACCCCTAAGCGGTGTTCTTTTTTATACAAAGTCAGCTTATTGCCCCCACAATCCGGGTCCTCATTTTACCTACCTTGAAAGGATGGAAGGCTGAGTCAACCTTGAGCCTGGTGAGATTCAAACTTGTAGTAATTGCAGGCAGCTGGTGTCACTTTAACACCATTTTAAGCTGCTGTGCCACCAAGGCTCGATTGCTGCCAGATTTGGCTATTGGTGGCTTTCCTCCCTAGAATTGAATAGGAGCAACTAGGAATGACTCTTCCAACTCTGTTATTCTGTTATACTGAGTCCTGGTTTAAGAGGGGACCATTCATTCCCCCACCTCCCCCGATCTGGAGAAACAAAACTGCTTTTCTTGAATTTGCTTTCTTCCATATCACATTTCAAAGGCTATCTCAAAACAGCCAATTTTACACTTAATAAAGTTTAACTATTTTTTTATTTCAGAATTAAACAAAAGGCGTTTAAGACGATCTGTCTTTTTTTTCTTTTAAAAAATATGCAGTCATGATTCTCAAGAAAAGAAAAGAAAAGAAAAGAAAAGAAAAGAAAAGAAAAGAAAAGAAAAGAAAAGAAAAGAAAAGAAAAGCTGAATGGCATCTGCGATACACGATATACTTCATTTCCTAGCAAAGAGTCTACTTAGTGAAGTTTGCTCATATTTACAAGATGGTTTTCCCCTTCCCCCATGTTTTACTGCTGCCCATAGAAAGCAACATCTGTTTCTCTGGAGGTTTATTTCTCAGTTACATTCCTTGCAACTGCTATATTTGGAAACTATTGGAGGTAAACTATTCAGATGTGATTACACCATGTGCAGGAGATTGGTGGGGAAGTGTGGATGTTTTTGAGAGAGGGAGGGGAGGGAGGGAGGGAGAGAGAGAGAAAGAGAACATGCCTGATGCTTTGATAGTTGATGCCAAACATTGGTTTGATTTTTATACATTAAAGATTCAGATATCCTACCAAAGGTGCTTTTTCAAGAGGCAACTGGACTTTCTGGTTTTCCCTTGAAGAGGTTTTGCTTCTCATTCAAGAAGCTTCTTCAACTCTGACTGGATGGTGGGGAACGGAAGAGCTGAAGAAGATGTTCTGTCTCCGTCCGCAGGAATAAACCCAATTCAGACAGTCGGAGGTTAAAATAAGCTGGCAGGCAACCAAGTAGTCTGATAAGGAGTTTGGCAGCAATCCCAGCAGCTGCGTGCCAAAGCCTTTATTAACAGAACAGACAAATACACACCACAAGTGTCCAGAATAGCCAAAGCTGAGATGCAGAAAGATTTGTTTTTGTTCGTCACAAAAATGGAGGCTGACTCACTCTCTTTTATAGGCTGTGGGGTGTGGTCCAGTGAGTCAGCTAATCACGAGTACGCTGTGCCTTCTGTTGGGCACGTTTCTCCCTGAGTTGCTGGTGAGGATCCAGCCAGCACTTATCTCCCTCATCGCTATCCACCTGTGGCTGCGGGGATGTGCTTGGCTCTGGGCCTTATCTCTTGCCCTTCGGTGTCCTCCAGGGGCATTGCCAGAGGGGAGGGTCCTGGAGAGGGAGGTCTTGCCAATTCCTCCCTTTCACTCTCGGAGTCCTCTCCTGATGATGACACAGGCTCAGGCAATGAAGCCACAACAGAAGCTTCTTGGATGAGAAGCAAAACCACTTCAACAGAAAACCAGAAAGTCCAGCTGACTCCTGAAAAAAAGCACCTTTGGGACAACCATGACTTGGATGACTGAGAATCTCCATAGACATCCAGTCATCCTACTTTTCTGGTTTAGCAAAATACAGAACAGCTCCATTCAGCTTTGGGATAGATTCTAGATCAGGTTATTGGATTATAGAATGAATAATATTTTCTATATTGTAGAATATGTCAAGTTCTATATTGTAGAATATGTCAACCAATGCCAGCCTGGTTTAAAATAACCTTGTATTCTCCTGATCACCAAAAAAAATAAAAAATAAATCTAGCTTCTTTTATTGTTTTTTGTGTGTAGACTTTTAGCCGTTCTGTTAGAACAGAATTACCATTGTGGAGGTAATCCACAATGTGGAGGTAATCCATTGATCACATGACCCAAACACACCGCAACCCTCATAATTATGAGTTAGTGGCCAAGTGTCTGAATTTTGATCACATGACCTTGGGGATGTAAGTGTGAAAAATGGTGAAAAGTGACTTTTTTCAGGGCCATTGTAACTTTGAACAGTCATTAAATGAGGTGTTGTAATTTGGGAAGTATCAGTATTTGTGTCTGTATGTATAATGTTGTATATCAGAGATTGCCTGACCTCTGTAGATGCCGGTTCGGTGAGTTGCTCCCGGTTCGGTCCGGTTCTGTAGAACCGGTAGTAAAACCAGCAGGAGGCGCAGCCCACCTGCCACAACGTCATCATGGGTGATCTGCATGGGCACTGCAGATCCCGCTGCAAACCGATAGTAAAGGTAAGTGGAACCTATCCCTGGTAGATGCCATATGCTAAATAAATAAATAACCTTGTGTGTGTGTGTGTGTGTGTGTGTGTGTATTTCTCTTTAACCAGGTTCTTCCCGCGTAAACCAAGATTTGTATGCAACCCTAGTTCAGTGAAATCACAATCCACTAGTTTCTAGGCTTTTTTTCTGGCAGCCAGCAGACCCTCTGCTGTCCATTGGGAGACTAAGATAGATCTATTTCAGGCTTATAAGCCCTCATCAGTTAGCCACACCCTCATCCCATGTATCCTCCCTGTAAAGGTACAGTATTGTTATATATATGTGTGTGTGTGTGTGTGTGTGTGTATGTATATATGTATGTATGTATGTATGTATATATATATATATATATATATATATATATATATATATATATATATACATACATACATACATACACACACACAGCTGAAGATGACGAATGAGACTTCGTCAAAACGTCACCAAGACACTTCCAATTTTACGTGGGAGAAGACCCGAATAACCAAAGACCTACATATATATATACATATATACATATATACATACATACATACATACATACATACGTATGTATGTATGTATAAGAAGTTCTCAATTCCATTCATGAGAATTTCCTCAGAACTGTTTTCCTCCGTGAAAGAAACTTCAAATGAAAAGTTTTCCTCCTTCAAATTAGGTGCAAGCTGCTACGCTTTAAAAAAGAAAAAGAAAAGAAAATGCATGAGAATTTCTTTTTCTGGCAGTAACACAGCTGTTGATAATCTCAAGGATGCCACAAACTTCTTCGGTTTTAATCTTTGTGCACTTTTGTGGAGGCAGACATGCAGAAAGAAGAAATATTGTAAATAAACAAACCGTAATCTTCAGAATATCTGGCAGGGCTCAACAAAGTAAACACTCTGGTATTATCTATTTTAATCAGGTAGTTTGAACTACATAAAGAGCAGGAGAGCAAAATTGACTTATATTAAGTTAATCACCATTCAGTCAGTTGATTGGGGAATTAACCGAGGAAAATGACAGCATATATTTGTAAGTGCACAAAATGTATAGATAGAACACATACAAGCGTGTCTATTTTATGCATCTTGCAAATAAACGCTGTTGTTTTGATCCATGTGTGTGCATACATATATACACACACACATAGGTACCTATACAGGCATATAAAATATTTGTATCAATATCAATGTAAATATATATCAATCAATATAAATATTGAGTGTGTGTGTGTGTGTGTGTGTGTGTGTGTTAAATGTCAATATTTGTACCTATCTAAATATGGTACATTTGAATTGTCTATAACAGTGATGGCTAACCCTTTTGCCATCGCATGCCAAAAGCAGAGGGGGGGAGAAACGGGGGGTCGAGCGCACGTGTGCTGACACCCATAATTCAATGTGACTGCCCCCCGTGCATGCACGAGCAACACCCCCCACACACTCTCCCTGCTTTTGGCACACAATGGCACGGCAGGCCTGGGGAGGGTGAAAACAGTCTTCCCCATCTCCCAAAAGCTGCCTGTTTCTCAATTTTCAGTGGGCCCAAAAGGCCCAAAAATCAGCTGGCTGGCGCACACATGCATGCTGGAACTGAGCTAGGGCAACACTCACGTGCCCAGAGATATGGCTCTTTGTGCCACCTGTGGCATGTGTGCCATAGGTTCAACATCATGGGTCTATAATGTGTTTTGAAATGTCAAGGGACAGGGAAGATCTGAAACTTTACAGAAAATTCCAGTTTCCCTTTCCAATTTCTCAGTGCCAAAATAGTAACCACAAAATAATGAGATAGAGAGAGAGAGAAATGGGACATTAAAAACAAAAAGGAAGGAAGGAAGGAAGGAAAGAAGGGAGGGAGGGAGGGAGGGAGGGAGGGAAGGAGAACCGCTCTAGACTTGGAAATTTCAGATTGGCCCAGGGCTCTGTATTATCTCCAAGGGCAGCCCTCTAAAGTCTGCTGAAGTGCAATCAATCAAGGTTATACTCTGGGATTAGTAGGCAACCTTTCCTCTCTAATACAAAGGGAGGCCATTGTAAAAGCTGCATCACTTCCACATACAGTTACAGATCAACTTACCTCAACTTACAACCATTCATTTAGTGACCATTCGAAGTTACAAGAGCCCTGGAAAAAGCTTTTCACACTTTATGACCGTTGCATGGTATTTCATGATCAAAATTCAAACACTGGGCAACCAACTTCTATTTATGACGGTGACAGTGTCCAGAGCTCACATCAGTGGTTGGTTCCTCCCAGTTCGGCCCAGTTCTCCCAAGCCGGTAGCGGCTAAAATATGACATCACCGAACTGGTTCTGCCCCCCCGCGCCCCCCACCCCCATGTTATTCTTACCTTTTATTTGGCCCCACCCCCAATCTATTGCTGCCTCCTGAGTCCCAGCTGATGGCTAGAGGGAAAAAAACTGTTTAAACTCTTGCCACAGGGCTTCAAAAGGCCGCCCTACAGCTGATCAGTGTTAAAAGAAAACAAATGAGTAGATCAGTGCCTGCAAAAATAAATGGGTAGATCGGTATAGCTCTGCAAGCAGTTAAAAGCCTGGTAGACCAGTACCTCTGCTAAATCCTAAAGAATTGTCACATGACCATCAAGCCACACCCACAAAATAAGCCACGCCCACAGAACCAGTAGTAAAAAATTTTAGAACCCACCCCTAGCTCACATGATCAGCTTTTTGCAATCTTCTCACAAGCAAAGCCAATGGAGAAGCCAGATTCAGTGTGACTAACTTATCAACGGGAGTGATTCACTTAACCGTGGCAGGAAACGTCATAAAATGCAGCAAAACTCACTCAACAGCTGTCTGGCTTAGTAACAAAAAACATGGGCTCAATGGTAGTCATAAATCGAGGATTACCTATAAGTGTATGTGCATGTATATAAAGATACCTGTTCCTTTGTGTGTCTGTGTGTATATATATATATGTATGTAAAATCAACCTTTTGATCGCAGCTTATTTGCTGTATTCTCCCCCTTCCTTTTTTCTTTTCTTTTCTTTTCTTTTTTCTTTTTTTTTTTTTTGTTCCTAGAGGGGAAAATATTCAGAAGTAATTGTGGAAAGAAAAAGACATTTTCACCAAGTGGGTCTCAATTATCGCATCAACAGCCATATTCTCGTGTGTAAATTGTCTTTTTTATATATATTAAGAAATGCCCTCGAGTGGATGAACTCTCTTTGGGATTGTTCCAAACGAAGTATCTTATTTTCTTGAAAGAATGATGGTCTCTGGGGAAGAGAATTGCCAAGAGTTGTAAGAAAAGCAAGGTGTTGCAATGTAATGTAACATTATGATTTAAAAGTGTTAAAGTGACTGATTATCATTTTTACTTAAGCATTGTGTACTTTCAACGGAGGCCTGAAATAAACTACGAGATAATTCTACAAATGGGAGACGTGTTATTTCTAGACAAACGTGTCAGCCTTAGGCTTCTCCATAAATTTGTCTGTAAGCATAATTGTAAATATATCTTCCCAGGTTTGGAACTATTACAATATGCATTTGGGTTGTTTGTGTGTGCTTTCTCCACGTATATCAAAATGTGGGATTGAGGAGTTGCTCGCAGAAAGAAGCAAGAGAATTGGACCAGAGAGGTTACATTTTTGATAGTATTGGAAAAGTGCTGCAAATGTGCAAATGCTGATCAGAAATCCTAAAGTATTGTAAAGATTAATTCTTCATATCTCAAATAATTAAGAAAACCACATGAAGATGCTAAACCCTAAATCCTAAGAGGATAGGATAGGATAGGATAGGATAGGATAGGATGGGATGGGATGGGATGGGATGGGATGGGATGGGATGGGATGGGATGGGATGGGATGGGATGGGATGGGATGGAATGGAATGGAATGGAATAGAATAGAATAGAATAGAATAGAATAGAATAGAATAGAATAGAATAGAATAGAATAGAATAGAATAGAATAGAATAGAATAGAATAAGGAGTAGGAGTAGGAGTAGGGTGGGGTGGGGTGGGGTGGGGTGGGGTGGAGTGGAGTGGAGTGGAGTGGAGTGGAGTAGAGTAGAGTAGAGTAGAGTAGAGTAGAGCAGAGCAGAGCAGAGCAGAGCAGAGCAGAGCAGAGCAGAGCAGAACAGAACAGAATAGAATTCTTTATTGGCCAAGTGTGATTGGACGCACAAGGAATTTGTCTTTGGTGCATATGCTCTCAGTGTACATAAGGAGAATAAATACATTCATCAAGAATAAAAAGATACAACACTTACTGATAGTCAAGGTTACTAATAAGCTATCAAATCATACTAGGAAACAAATAAAAACAATATAAATGGAAAGATACAGGCAACATCGTCATAGTAATAAGTGGAAAGAGATAGAACTAGTAAGGAAGAGAAGAATAATAGTAATACAGTCTTTAGTAAATAGTTTGACACTGTTGTGGGAATTAGTTGTTAAGCAGAATGATGGCATTTGGGAAAAAACTGTCCTTGTGTCTAGTTGTTCTGCTGTGCAGTGCCCCATATACCATCTTTTTGAGGATAGAAGTTGAAATAATTTATGTCCAGGATGTGAAGGGTCTGTATGAAATCTTGAGAAGAGGATTTAGGACCCATGAAAGAACAGGTATATTTTAATGGGACAGAAGTTTATCTGGAAGGAAACCACCAACCAAGTAATTTTCTTTATCTATAATCCAGTATGGTTTGTAGAACCTTCATGTTCCAGAAGCTATACTTGACTATAATTAAGAGAGCATTCTGGTTAGAGTAGAGTTCCTCAACCTTGGTAAATTGCAGATGTGTAGACGGCAACCTCCAGATTATTAGAAACATCTGGAGAATTCTAGGAGGGAAGTCCACCCATATGAAATTTTCTCAGCATAGGACTTTAAGAAGATTTGAATTTGAAATGCCACTTTCATCAAAACTGAGCATTCTTTAAAATATGAAGCCCATAGACAAAGAATCCTCTTGCAATAACATAATGTCTATAGGTTAGAGATTTTGGTCTTCTTTATCCAGCAGTTGGCCATGTTGCTTAGGGATGCTGAAAGATTCTTTCTCAACACATCTGGAGCTTAGGAAAGACTGAAATTCAATATATATCTATCTCTATCCAGGGCTGGGCTGCTGGGGATTAACAGGGGTTCAGGAGAACCTCTAGCTAAGATTCTGTGCAGTTTGGAGAACCCCCAAATCCCACTCCTGGCTGGCCCCAACCACCCAGCCCCAAGGAGTCCCCACATGGCCCGTTTGGATGCAGGTAAGTGCAGGGCGCGCGGGGCCCCGTTTCCAGCCTCCAGAGAGCCTCCGGAGCCTGGAGAGGCCATTTTTGCCCTCCCAGAGGCTCAAGAAAAGCCTCTGGAGCCCAGGGAGGGCAAAAACACCCCCCCACACAGTGATGCAGGAGGCCAACTAGGCCATGCCCATCAGGGCCACACCCACCCAGCAACGGGGCAGAGAACCCCTTGCTAAAAATTTTGAAGCCCACCTCTGTCTCTATCTATCTATCTATCTATCTATCTATCTATCTATCTATCTATCTATCTATCTATCTATATCTATCTATATTTAGAGTTGCTGCAAAAGACCCCTTGCACAAGCCTGATGATGGCAGATGAGATTCTGCCGAAATGTTGCCAAAGTGCTCTCAATCTTACACGAGAGAAGACCTGAATACACCAAAACTTGCACACACGGAGAGTATATTATATACAGTACGCTCAAGTCGAGCTTGATTTCTGGTCCTTTCATAGGAATACTTAGGTTACTTTAGTTCTATCCCACTGGTTTCGGTAGGTCTATTCTAAGGTTGATTAAGTCTGGATTTAAACTACTGTAAAGTTAATAAACTTTTCAAGAAAAAAAATGGAGTTATTCTCTACCTTTCGGCCATGTAACCTTGGCGATGTCGTGCCGATGTGCCCCGTGTCCTGTCTCTTCACCCTTGGCTCTTAACAATTCTTCTCCTTCTAACCGATACATTTAATATCCCTTACTATGGTTTAATTCCCTACCTTTCAGAAACAAGGGCAATACTTCCCACTAAGGCAATACGTATTAATCTGATTGAGAATGTTTTATTAGGAACTAACAGGCTTCTGCCTGTTTTAAAAAGATATACTATTGATTGCCCAGAATGTTAGAAATAATTTTTGTTCGCCTGACTGAGTTTATCTTTTCTCAGTAATATTTCACAGTTGAAATCCTTCCTCTTGAAAACTTCCAGAAATACTGTTCATTTAAAAATATCATCATCCACTGTTCTTTTCTTCTACAGACGGACGAAATTTGTCCTTCCTAAATTGTTCAATTTCCAAATTTATCCATTAATATATTTAGAAATGAAACAAATATAAATTATGTATTTCGAACTTAATTTAAAATGCATTATGCACTGTGATGTTCTCGCGAATTGATATTATTAAGGGAACAAATCTGTATGGATTAATTTTGAATCCATTCTTTGTAATTCAGTGACAAGCATGGTTGTCCTTAGGTGTAAAGAAAGAAAACAAATTGTAAAGAAAACAACGACATATCGATCTTTTTTCTTTTCTTTTTTCTTTTTGGCCTTGATTATCTTTGTTAATTTTGTCCCAAAATATGTTTCGGTTTTGAAAAGTTGGTAAAAACTTTTCAGGCTGCTTAGAAAGAAAGAAACTCCAATAACAAAGCTCTTCTGATCTATTTTAATCAGTGTTATTTCTTTATATGAAATGGAACAATATAAGTAGGGAAGACCTAGAAATACGAAGGCTCCATTGGATATCGGGCATCTCCCTTCTTGACCACATCACAAAAGACACCATTTGACAACATTTTGGTGTGGCACCAATTATAGAGAAGTTGAGAGAAGGCCGGCTCCATTGATATGGACATGTCCTGAGAGGAGCACCTTCCATTGTGGCCAAGACTGCCTACCAACTAGATATGTAAGCCTCAGGCCTGCACTCTGGAGATGCAGCTGACTGTGCAAAGTGGAGTTCAATGATCCAAAAAGTGGACCCTGCACTTGCGGGAATACAGGAATGTGGGAAGAAGGAGGAGGAGGAGGAGGAAGAGGAGGAGGAGGAGGAGGAGGAGGAGGAGGAGGAGGAGGAGGAGGAGGAGGAGGAGGAGGAGGAGGAGGAGGAAAGACCGTCTGTCAACTTTGGCAACCTGATTTTTGAGAACATTTCAAGGATTCCTCAAGAGAAATATGAAATACATTTTGAAATACATCCCAAATTAAACCCTCATATTTTATATTTTTCTTGATGACTCTCAGGAGGATTGCAGAGACTGACCCATTTGAAGAGTGTCCCAGTCTATTAGCAAGGCCACTATCTTTTGGGTTTTATTTTATTGTTTGTTTATTGTTGTTTTATTTTATTGTGTGGTTTGCCTCGGTTTTGTGGTTCCTTTTATCTGAAATTCATTTTAGACCTATTGTGAGACATTTTCATACCAGGTTAGCCACCAAGAGTCACCAAATTGCAGTAGGGGATAGACATTTAACTGATCGCTCGAAGTTTGCAACAAGCCTCACTCATTTCAATCTTTAAAAACACAAATCTTTTCAAAGGATCCCCAAATTGCTGAATCTTTCCAGGATTTTGGTATAATTCAGAAGTGTGCATGCATCTCTGTGTGTGTCTCTCTCTTTTTGTGTGTTCCAAACACATATAAAGATGTTATAAACTAAATAAAAGATTGGTTGGATGGGGCATTTTTGCCTGCACTCTTTGTTCCCATGAATTTCAATGGAAGGAAAAATAAGAATAATCATCTCCGCACAGGAACCAGGATGGCATTTCTTCTGGTTTTCTTTCCTAGTCAATTCAGCCAATCTGCTAAGACTCAAATAATAATAATTGTCTCCTCTCACAAACTCTTCCCATTCGCTTCCCTCGCTTCCCTCCCACTCCGTTTGCCTGTTTTGTCCTTTCCTTGGAGGGAAACCATTTTTCTGACCTGTCCTAAATCTACCCTCTCTTCCTTTAAAGAGGTCAAGAAAACAGAGTCCGCGTTCTTAATTAGTCCCTCTTTCCTCTCCACTAATAAAAACAGAGGATATAATTTCTCTGTGGTTTCAATAACTGCTAGCTGTTGTACAAAATTGTAGGAGACACAATGCAGATCAAGATGCCGGCTTGAAGTGGAGCAAGAGAACAAGCAGTGCCATAATAAGCAGATTTTAATGATTTACTATAAATCAGCATTTTTTTTTTTGCCCTGTCAGGGAGATTGAGGAGGCCGACAGCTCTTCACATGTCTGCCTCGCAAATGCCTTCCTGATGAATCATGTGCTTTGAATCACTGATCACAACATTCAAACGGCACATCCAAATAATGAGGGAAACATTTCCTTCCCATCTTTACAACTGGCCTCGAATGCCAAGAGTAACTGTTCGGAGTAGCATGGTAGTTAAACACCAGAGCCGAGCCTGTTTTGGTTGGGAGACAATAATCATAGCTATATCTTCCAGGTTAGCTTACCAGGACATTCCCATATCCTCACTTACTGGCATAGTTGAGCTGAAGAGTCCTCCACTCCTCTACTCACAATAGAATCCCTTATGCCACCAGACTTGAAATTTTGGGTTTGGGCAATCTGAAACTGCGCCGCCTGCGGTCTGCTCTAAGCACAGTACACAAAATTATCTGCTATAATGTCTTAATTGTCAATGACTTCTTCAGCTTCAACTACAATAATACTCAGGCAAACAATAGGTACAAACTCAAGCTAAACCACTCCAAACTTGATTGCAGAAAATACAACTTCAGCCACAGAGTGGTCAACACCTGGAATGCTCTACCTGACTCCGTTGTTACATCCTCAAACCCTCACAGCTTCAACCTCAAACTATCTACCATGGACCTCACCCCCTTCCTAAGAGGTCCGAAAAGGGGCGTGCATAAGCGCACCAGCATGCCTACCAGCCCTGTCCCACAGTCCCCATTTATTTGTATTCATTTCTTTTGTTCATATCTATGTTTATATTTATATCTGCTATCTTGAACATATTTGACAAACTAATAAATACAAATAAAAATACAAATAACTACTCTGAAGAATTTTCAGCCTGAGGGACCCACAGGAAACAAGGATAGGTTTAACAAAATAATAGAGCTAGGAAGGGACCTTGGAGGTCTTCTAGTCCAACCTCCTGCTCAAGCAGGAAACTCTATATCATTTCATACAAATGATTGCCTAATCTCTTCTTTAAAACCTCCAAGGTTGGAGCACCCACAACTTCTGGAGGCAAGTCGTTCGTTCCATTGATTAAGTGTTCTAACTTAATTTCTTCTTAGTTCTAGGTTGTTTCGCTCTTCTTCCTTCTCTATCATTCTTTTGGAAAAGTGGTGAGGCAGAGGGTTTAGGAACTTTTTAAGAGTGGTTGTGAAGTCGTTCTTCCTCATCTCTAGGGAAGAACCAGCAAAACAAGGAGGCAATTATAATCAAGATTAACTGATAGAGAAAATTCATTTATTAGCTTTACGGGCTGGCCGTCTCGTCTAGAGGAGGCAGGGACTGCAACCTACATCTCCTACCAACTTGATTCCAGGTATCCTTAGAGATGAACTAAGCCGTAGTTGGTTTATATTTTTTTTATTTTTTTTTTTATTGAAAAAGTTTTACAGACACAATTTTTTTCACTTTCCCTCCCCTTCCCCTCCCTTCCCCTCCCTAACCCTCCCCTCCCCCCCATGACTTCCCAAGGTGAAATCCAAATCATACCATATCATACAATACCCCCCAACTATTCTGCCCCCTGTCTATACTGTAAATTTCTGCATAACATTCAGCTAAAAGCTATCTGATACTTCCTTGTTTGATATTTATTCTGCACATAATCTATCCATTTCTTCCATTCCCACACAAAAGTTTCTTGAGTCCGGTCTTTTAAGTATGCTGATATCTTCGCCATTTCTGCAAAACTGGCCACCTTCAAAGTCCATTCTTCAATAGTAAGCATAATGTCCTTTTTCCAATATTGACCAATCAGTAACCTAGCTGCTGTAACCGTATATAATATCAATTTTGTTTCAGTCAATGAAGAATCCTTAACTATGCCCAGTAAAAACAATTGAGGAGAAAATTGGAGTTTTTTCTTCAAAACATTTTGCATAACCCACCAAATTTTAATCCAAAAAGCCTTCACTTTCTTGCAAGTCCACCATATATGATAATATGTAGCATATGTAGTTGGTTTATTAAGAGAATGGAGGAAACCATTTTGAGTTGAAGGAGGTAAAGCCCTTAATTATGATGACGGTCAGTTTCTCCTTGCAATCTGTAATGATCGTGAATCTTCTCCATGTAGTTATGATCCTTCTGAAACTTTTTTTTTTTAGTTTTCACCATTGAGTATTCTTGAACCCACATAACGCAAAATTATTTTAGCATTTCTGAACTTCTCACATAGACTACCACTTTAAAGGTATATCGGGAATATGTTTGGGTGGATGGGAAGTTTGAGAATCAACTGAACATTACTTTAAAATGCTTGCTTTATATATTTTAGGTCTAATCCAAATCAATATTTATTAGAGTTACAGGCTAGCATTTGGGAATAGGATGGACTCATTTGGAAGAAAAATAAAAGATATCATGGATGTAAAGCATAAATGCCATATAAAGTAACAGAACTTAAAAAAAAAATCCACCTCCTAAAACTATCTATAATGTAAAATATATAAAAAAATGAGAATCTAAAAAGAGATTGAGGACCATATGCAGGGTGCAAGTTTCTATGGATATATTTGAGAGAATGTACCTATCAAGTTACAGAAAGCCTAGAGTAAGCCAGAAAATGTGAGTCCAGTTTCTTCTCACTTGGCTGGAAAAAAAGCTCTTATTTGAGACCCCAGAGAGCCAACCACTGTAGGTTAACCTTCCCCAGTGGGGTATCTTGTAGATGCATTGTTTCTACAACTGCCAAAATCCCCTTACACCTGCAGATATCCATACCATTATGACAACAAGTATCTGCCTTGGAGAATTTGGTTTACTCTTCCACATCCACTGTGAATACCATGAAGAAATTTGATACAAATGCATATTTTTTGTTCATTTCATTTCAAGTGCACACACCTTTCTTAAATACTCCCCATATTAAAAGCCCAGTCAAAACAGTTTCCACCAGGAGTGTCAAACTCGCATCATCACATTGTCGTCACATGACGTATCGTGACTTTTCCCCCTTCGCTAAACTGGAGGTGGGTATGTGTGATGCATCTGGCCCATGAGCCGTGAGTTTGACACCCCTGGTCTCCACCATAAGAGCAATAGAATAACAGAGTTGGAAGGGACCTTGGAGGTCTTCTAATCCAACTCCTTCCTTAGGCAGGAACCCCTACACCACTCAGACAAATGATTATCCAACATCTTCTTAAAAACTTCCAATGTTGGAGCTTTCACCACTTTTGGAGGCAAGTTGTTCCACTGATTAATTGTTCTGTCAGGAAATTTCTCCTTAGTTCTAAGTTGCTTCTCTCCTTGATTAGTTTCCACCCGTTGCTTTTTGTTCTGCCCTCAGGTACTTTGGGGAATAGCTTGATTCTTTGTGGCAACCCCTGATACATGGGAACACTGCTATCATGTCTCTCCTGGTCCTTCTTTTCATTAAACTAGACATACCCAGTTCTTGCAACCGTTCTTCATATGTTTTAGCCTCCAGTCCACTAATCATCTTTATTGCTCTTCTCTGCACTCTTTCTAGAGTCTCCACATCAACAAGTAATTTGTTATGAATGCATATTTTTGTTCATTTCATTTCCAATGCACACGCCTTTCTTATATACTCCCCATATTAAAAGTCCATCAAAAAACAGTCCCCACACGAAGGGTAAACCTTATTATAAGCATGTCTTTCCCTAGGCAGCCTCCTGTAACCTGGTGTCCTTTGGATATTTGGAGACTAATTATTAAGTGGCTTTCATTGAGTCTGAATTGAGGTGAGTTTGCAAACAAATTTAACATCTGTCTTGAGAACTGGCCCTAACTCCTTGTAAGACATGGAGTAAGACATGGTGGTCTGACCCAGCTCACATTTCAATCCTGATGGCAGTAATCTCGATTCTAGCTGTCAAAACGATCTGTCTCTGTAAACGCATTTGAAATACATGTTATTCTCTCAGAGGGAATAACCTTTTATGCAGGTGGATTTTTTCCATTCCCTAAATATCCTGGTTGACTACAAGTAGCAGGGCCTGGAGGTAAAAACACCAAAATCCTTTTTGCTATGTTTTGAAATTGAAAAGTATATCCAGCTTGACCTTGGCTATATCTTCTAAGGGAAAGGACCCACTGACTTCCCTAGAACTTAATCAGCTGGCTTCATATTTTGTATTAAGTGATGGTAGTTTGAGGGTGGAACTTTTTTTTTTTTTAGCATGTTAGCCAGGGATCACTGAAGCAGCTGGCTGCCTCTGTGAAAGGAATTTTTTCAGGCGGTGCTATCTTGCCTGCAGGATTCGAGAACACCAGTAGGCAATTGGAGGAGGCTCCTTTCCTGCCCCTACATGGTTTATTCCCTCATGGGAATCGAGCCATCGAGCTGCCAACCTCAATGGAGTGCAGGTTTAGCATCTTACCACATGAGCCACCGCGGCCCCATGGTGGAACCAGAGGTGGGTTTCACCAGGTTCTGACCAGTTCTGGAGAACCAGTAGCGGAAATTTTGAATAGTTTGGAGAACCAGTAGTAAAAATTCTGACTGACCTCACCCCATCTATTCTCTGCCTCCCGAGTCCTAGTTGATCAGGAGGACATGGGGATTTTGCAGTAATCTTCCCCTGGAGTGGGGAGGGAATGGAGATTTTACAGTATCCTTCCCCTGCCACACCCAGCAAGCCACACCCACCAGGCCATGCCACGCCCATCAAGCCACACCCACAGAACTGGTAGTAAAAAAAAATTGAATCCCACTACTGGGTGGAACTAATGACCTAGATTGGTTGTGGGCTTAGACATCATGGATTTAGTCAAGCAGAGGTTAAGCAGCCACCTCTTGTGGGTGCTTTCATTTGTAATCCTGCACTGAAAAAGGAGTGATGGAAAGTGCACCTGTAAGAGTGGTGGAGGAGACAGAGCTTTCTCAGAAAGGGGTCCAGATTTAGAGACTGTGCTGGATGGGGAAGAAGGGAAAAGGTTTAGAATAACGTCTCAGGATGAATCTAGAACAGAGGTCCCCAAACTTGGCAGCTTTAAGACTTGTGGACTTCAACTCCCAGAATTCTCCAGCCAGCTATGCTATACTGGCTGGAGAATTCTGGAAGTTGAAGTCCACAAGTCTTAAAGCTGCCAAGTTTGAAGACCTCTGATCTAGAAGGTTGGGATATTATAGCATTAGTTTGACAAGATTCTGCCCATTAGGTGTAAACAAACAAAGGATTGAACTTGATTGTCTCATCTCACTGTCTCATCTCTGGGGTTGGATTTCTCCCCTGAAATTATTTCACATCCTGCTGAACAAATAATATGTCAATTTTATCATAAGGGCTTCGAAAGGCCCTTAGAAAAGAATATCTGTTTGAATATCTGTATGCTTTTGCATACTATGCAGATAATTTTTTCAATAGGAGTGTGGTAAGAAGGAGTGAGGTTATCTATACTTCTACCATAATATGTACTGCAGGGGGAATGACTTTGTTAATTCATATTTGAATGCAAAGCGTGCATCAGCTAACATATTGCTAACTTTTGGATGGGGTTAGAAAATACCTTATGATGTTTAGAAAGTATCCCCCCCCCCCAAATTTGCAGAATTAGTGCTCTAAATCATTGAAAAGGTAAAGTCACAGTGCACGTATTATGGAAAATGGCATACAAATACATCCATTTTGGGGAAAGCACACACAGCAAGTCTGCATACAATCAAATAATAAAAGGTAAATGTGCCCCTGTCAGCCTGACTAAACCATGGTGCTTATCTCTGTTTCTTGGTCAAGGGAGCCAGCATTGTCTGAAGACAATTTCCATTGTCATATAACCAGAATGCTGTAATTTACCCATTGAAGTGATACCTATTAATCTACTCGCATTTGCATGCTTTCGAACTGCTAGGTGGAGCAAAGAATGGGAACTCACTCCATTGTGCAGAACTCGGGTCTCGAACCCGCCTGTCAGCTCTCCAGCTGACAAGCTCAGCATCTTTAACCGCTGAGCCATCGCACTCAAAGGTCAAAAAAGAATTCATCAGACCAGTTTTAGTTTATAGATTTTTCTCTCTGCTGTTCATTTTGGCCCCTTATTTCTCTTAATCCAGCTGTGCTTTTTTCTTTTCTGCTTCAAATTAAACTTAGCCTTCCTCTTAGAAAAGATGCTAAACAGTCAGAACTTTGCTATGGAAAGGAAAGAAGGGGGAAAAACCATATTCCCTGTGGGAAAAAAAAACTTAGAAGGCATCTGGGTAGCCTTTTTGGAATTGTGGTACTTCACACAGACCTACAAATCTAGTTTTATTTTAGCAAGCTGCCAAAGGGCAGAAATCTGATGCACCACAATTAAATAGAATTTTCCCCTCTTCTTCTTTGCTCTGGAGCAAATCACAATCTCTCTTTTTTCCCCTTTTCCCCTTGTGTTCTCTCTCTCTCTCTCTCTCTCTTTTTTTTTTTTTTGCCCCTGCAGTGATAACGTATTTGAAACATAACGGCGTCTAATTCAAAGCTATATTTTCCAAAGCAAATCCATTTGTTTAATTTTAATACGAACGTACTTAATTTCATGGTCATTTGGTTAAAGCTGTTATATTTCTTAATGTGATACACATTGGAAGCAATGGTCATCCTGTGAGGGGGTAACCCACGGGCAGGGATGAGGTGGGGAGGGGACCTTCAGGAAAACAGGAATATAAGAAAAGAAAGAACCATCAAACCATTTTGAATTTCCCAAGAATAGATTTGATCCACTACCTCTTTTTTTTAAAAAAAAAAACCCTATTCCTTCTTTTTTTGTAATTTGTTTTTAAATCTGGTTTATACGTTGGGATTGGGGAGGTTACAAAAATATGAACCCCTTAAAATGCATCTTTAGCATTTCTCTTCAAAAGCATAATTAGATATTTATTTCAGGCATACCAATATCTTTGCAGCGGCTAATAAGATGCAGGCCATTTGAATATTAATATAATAAATGATTAAATTAAACAGCAAGATTCAGACTCAGAAATAGCCTTTATAGATCCCAGGGGGTCAGTAAAACGGTATTCCGTTTCTTCCTACAGTTAACATAGTACAAGGGACATGAATGCGTAAAGCAATATTTGTCTTATGAAACATGGGGTGTTTTCGGGTTTTATGGCTCCACTGTCTGAATCGGAGTCCTGGATGAATTGCTCATGATGGGACTTCACAGCAACACTTCCCATTCCAGGGGTTTTGGGGGTATCAACGGGATGCATAGTTCCTTTGGCTGATCCACATGACAAGCAGCTCCAAACTAGGTTGACACTCTTTGGTGTGTGATCTGTTCCTTTTGGAAGGAATCATCACCAAGGAAATGGTTTCCAGTTTGGCTGTTCGAATATTACTGCGTACTTATTATTAATAATATGGACCAACTCAACTGCAACGTTCATGGCTGCCTTGGTAGACTTTACTTCCTTCCCACCCCCACCCCCCACCTCCATATCACATTACCAATTGTCAGATGAAAGGAAAATAGACAAAGCTGATGGTTGCAATTGGCTGTTGTATTCAAAGGGGTTTATCTTCTCATATAATTTTTATGAAAACTGCATGGACCTAAAAAAAGTTTTCCCTTCCCTTCCCTTCCCTTCCCTTCCCTCCATCCTGTTTCCCCGAAAATAAGACATCCCCTGATAATAAACCCAATCGGGCTTTTTAACACATGCACTGAAATAACCCTCCCCCCTGAAAATATTTAAATGCATGTGCAGCCAGTCCCCGCCATTTCCTCTGGTTAGGATTAGGGAAGCAAAGCTGGAAATCAGGCAAGATGGCAAGCGGAGCCCCGTCTTGCTCCACACGCCCCAAAATAACAAGACCTCCCCAAAAAGAAGGCCAAGCGCTTATTTCAGGGTTCAAAAAAATATAAGACAGGGTCTTATTTTCGGGAAAACCTGGTATCTTCCTTCCTCTCCTCTCCTCTCCTCTCCTCTCCTCTCCTCTCCTCTCCTCTCCTCTCCTCTCCTCTCCTCTCCTCTCCTCTCCTCTCCTCTCCCCTTCCTTCCTTCCTTCCTTCCTTCCTTCCTTCCTTCCTTCCTTCCTTCCTTCCTTCCTTTCTTCTCTTCCTACACACACTCACACACTTGGTGTCTTCAAATCAGTCATGAATCCTGGCACCTGCCTGGACAAGTCCCTTCAGTTTTCTTGGCAGGATTTCAGTAATATTTACTCTTGCCTGCTTCTTAGGGCTGAGAAGGAGTGACTGGCCCAAGGTCACCCAGTTGGCTTTGTCCCTAAGGTGGGACTAGAACTCACATCTTCCAGTTTTTAGCCTGATGCTTTAACTACCACACCAAAATGGTCCTTTTCAGTATTTTATTTGGACCAAAGTCACTTAAACCACACTACCAAAACATATGCATATCTTTCCTGGTTTTTTAAAAAAAACATAGATATGTACTTAATTTCAGTCCTGCACCCAGATAGCTTGAATGCCATAGGAATCTCAGCAATGTAAGGATTTTTAATGGGTACAGGACTGGTCTTTGAAGAAAGAGTGGGAAGAATTATGTACAAATTGCTCTCTGAGTCAATCAGCTTGTTGGAAGTCATTTTATTCTTCCTTCCTTTTTTCTTTTTTAATCTTGGAGCTTTTATCCTTTTTCAACAGAACGGTCTAAAAAGAAAACTGGCTCCACTGAGATTTGCAAAAAAATCTTTCTCCTTTATCTGCAATAGCCCCAAACAATTGAAACTGCATTCAAAAGGTAAGATGGTGAGACACATCCAATAAGCGTTAAGTCTCTCGCAGGTCACTGGAAGGGGGAAAAAAATTCTTTTGAATGTCCACAGACTATTTTATTATTCTCAGCAACCAAAAATCTCACCGTACAATCTCTCTAAGGTACAACATTGGCAGGAAGGTAATGGATAAACATGCAACTGGATGGGGAAGACTATACTGTCTAAATTCAATAAAAGAAAAGTAAGGCGAAAACTCAAAAGATAAGTGGTCTAAAGTAAATCAAAACAAATCATTTTCCCAAACTTTATTCACATCTGATACCATTTTTAGAAATTAAGGTCAGTTTTGTGGAACTAATAGGGAGTTATACCTATATATCTTGGACACCATGACAATGCTAGGGAGGAAGATTTATACACTGTGGTTTCAGATGCAGAAAAAAGATATGAAAGATCAAATGGAAGTCCATGATAACAAATGAAAAATGGTCCCGGCAGCCCATAAATTAATTGAGAAAAGAAGGTTGTCATTATTTGAACATGTTTTAAAATAAGGTATGGGGTCCAGATGGCAGGGAATAGATAGGCCAACAAAGTTTGAGTAATTGATGACTTAAAAATAAAACAAGATCTTAAAGAAATGAATCACGTAGGGAGAAATGAATCACGTTGGGCGAGTTAGAAAAGGAATATTAGATAGAAAAAAGGCTCGCTCGCTCGCTCGCTCGCTCTCTAAAAAAGGAAGAAAGAAAGAAAAATGAAACCAAACAAAACATCCAATAGTAAGTTACTGCAAAATCAAAGTAAAGGAGGAAATGAACATTTTTATATTTATCCTATCTAAATAAATATCTGCAATAATAAAAAAAAATCGCAGCTGGCAATTTGTTTTCCATTAGGGCTCCATTTCAATTGTAATTTCATTAACCTCTTCAGTGTTGACTTTACAGTTTGTTTGTTTTTTTTTTTTTGACCATCTAAGGATTATAAAGAATGTACTCAGAAAAATTAGCAATGCCCACCACCATAAAAATCACAATTAGCATTTTGTTAACCTTTCGGGCCATTCTGAAGGGCTCTATGCTAGGAGTCGTCTTAAAACCACCCTGTTTTATAGTCGGCGGGGAAAAGTGTCATATTTATTTCCAAGAAAATAAATTTCTAACTGCAGAAGTGCTTCCTTCACTGAATTTACCATCCTCAGGTCAAGTGGCTCACTAAAAAAAATTGAGAAAGTATACTAGGTCAAGTAAAGGTTGCACACGTGATGAAATGAACCAATATTGACATTTTTGTCTTCCTGAAACACCCAGATTAAGCACATTTTGATCTCATTTATAGATCTAAATGTATCTATAAAGATATATAAATATGGATATGTGTAGACCTTTCCAAGGCTGCTCGATGGTCACAGGTTCCAAAAATTTTAGTTTTCAGTAGACTTTATACATTACGTACTGTCAATCATGTTTCTCATATTACAACTGACAGCATATGGCTATAGAAACACTGGCTGAAAACTATACACAGTAAAAAATTAGTAGGTATTTCATTCAATGAAATGCCACCCTATTTGCTTCCGTTCAAAAAGAGGATCCATGGATTTACCTACAAACCATCCAGACAACCAATTAAGAGATGCCTATAAAATGCATAAAACAAACAAACAAAAAAACAAAAACAGATAACTTGGTGGATATAAAATTGCTTCATTGCATTGTGCTTTGCCCCTGCATTTTATCTACAGATATTAGATAGCTGAATTCATAAGAAATGAGAGAAATAGATATTCTAGAATATTTCCAAAATATTAAGCACCTCTTTCAAACTGATTTCACACACTTTTATTTTTTAAAAAACAAGAGGAAGACAAGTGGCATAGCTTTTCTAGGAAGCTTATCTCTTTAAAAATAAAAATGGAAAGTTGTGTGACCGAAATTCTTCTTCATATTCCAAATACTCCTCATGTTTAAAAAAAATAGCAAAGCAGAAATGATAACATTGGATAAACTTCTTGCTTATGATCTCTCTATCTCCCAATCTATATGCAAGCCATGTATTCTTGGAGAAAACTAGAATGCATTTCAGATAAATACAACCTATAATTAGTTTTCATTGACATGAGAAGATACTACTACAACTAGATAGGCTACAAGAATTCATCCATGAACACCAACAAACAGTCAGAAGACATGATGAAAACTCTTTCGTTACCCAACGCATGGGCAGATCTAACCATAGTTTCAATAGAGAAAGTGCAACCATCCTAGACCAAATCAAGTCCAAAAATGCTAGAGAATTCCTGGAAGCATGTCACTTTGACAAATCAGCTATCAACAGGCACATAAACACAAACAACATCTACGTATCTTTCAAAAGAGACAACCAACAAGCCAAAAAGGGGAAGAAAAAGACCAAAATACCTCCTTACCAGCAATCACTATCCTGATGAGCAGAGATTAACACCAAGATCAATGCCAGACCAACAATCAAGAAGTAAACAATATCCAATTAAGAAAATGCCAAACAAGTAAATACGTTTACTACTAAGAACACAGCCCAACCAAAGAACTACCAAGGCCACTTCCACCAACTCTGACAAAGCAAGAACAGGGGTGTCAAACTCGATTTCATTGAGAGCCGCATTAGGGTTGTGTTTGACCTCAAGGGTGGTGGAGTGGGTGGGCTGGGATGGGCAGGGCCACTTCAGTATCACTTGTGTTGGGAGCGCTTGTGGTGGCCCAAGCACTCTACCATCGAAAACAGGCTCCTGAGCTCTGTTTTCAGCTGCAACAGCCTCCTGCAACCCTCTGCTAGCAAAAATGCAACTCAAGAGGACCGCACACCTCCCTCCTGATCTCCGTTTTCATTGGCACTGCAGGCTGGTCCTTCTCTGTTTCCAGGATGGCCCCACAGGACAGATCTAAACATCCTGAAAGCCGGATCCAACCCCCGGGCCTTGAGTTTGACACCCCTCGCTGCCTTAGAAGAGAGAGGAAAATTCTCAGGGATGACTCTCACCCTGGTCACCACTTCTTTACCCTCCTACCATCAGGAAGGAGATGTAGAAGCATAGCCAACCACACAAACAGGCTGAAGAATAGTTTTTATCCATGGGCTGTCAAGACTCCTGAATGCGAAATAACATCATAACTACATAGTACAATGGACTTGCAGGGCCGGCACAACATGTAACATGTTCACACTGGTGCAAGGGGACTGAGTGTTTGTTAATATGATTTATTGGGTTAGGCATTTTCTGTCTTCACTGTGAGTTGCATTGTATTGTGTTGGGGGGATGCACTGAGGAAGCTCCACCAATTTCATTGTACATGTGTTGTGCAGTGACAATAAAGGTTGTTGTTGTTGTTGTTTTTATCTTTATTCATTAAATATGAAACTCAGTCAACTGAACATTCAAAAATGCATCACAAATACCATTGACTGGTGCTAATGGTTGATACGGGTTGCTGCCAGCATCCTAAGTATCAACCAAGTTCCTTCTTAAGATGTATGATGTTCCAAGCAGTGCAGTTTTTTGCAGTTCCGCTGGTGTTATTACAGGAAGCTGCAATTTGCTGATGATGATTCTTGGACATGGTACCAAGTGCCCGGATGACAATGGGTATCACTGTTACATGTTTCATCCATAGCCATGTAATTTCGATGGCCAGGTCGTGATATTTCATGATTTTTTCATGGCATCTCCTGGTTGTTGTTGTTGTTGTTGTTGTTGTTGTTGTTGTTGTTATCTCTTTTATTCATTAAACATGAAACTCAGTCAACTGAACATTTTAAATTGTGTCACAAATACCATTGACTGGTACTAATGGTTGATATGGGTTGCTGCAGCATCCTAGATATCAACCAAGTACCTTCTTAAAATATATGATGTTCCGAGTAGCACAGTTTTTTGCAGTTCTGCTGGTGTTATTGCAGGAAGCTTACTTACTTAGTCTGGTAATGAAATATCTGTAAGAAAACAAGGAAGCTCCGAGAGCACCAAGAACTCCTCTTTTCAACCCCGAGCCACAAAATATTCTCCTCTATTGGTACACCAGTACAAGCACAGCTCATGCAAACGCCAAGTAGAGAAGCTTAAAAAGAAGCATCTCCAGAGCAGTGAGAAGCTTCCAAAAGCACGTTAAATAAGAAGAAGGATTTCCTCATTCTTTTCTATTTAATTCCTCTCAAGCCTTCTCCTTTTATCTGTGCATTCCAGAAGTGCACAGAGAAATGAATGTTCAGAAGAACATTCAATTCAAACATGAATTAGGCCAGGTTGCACAACCTCAGCCCTGCTGTGCAATATCCTACACAAAGCTGTAATGAGAGAACTTTTTGACAGCAAGGAAAAGATACTATATGACGAAGCTTATGACACCACCGGTTTCTTTTCTGCTGATGACAGTAGTAGAACATTTGCAAAAAGTGAAGCAGAGAACTTGCATGATGTAGCAAAGGTTGCCCATTCATACAATCTGAAAATTAATCCCAGCAAAAACAAAGGCTTAGCAAGTAATGGTTCACTGTCTGCTGTCTATCTCAACTGAGTTCAAAATAGAGAAGGTTTACCAAGTTAAATACCTTGAATCGTTGTTGGAAGAACAGAAACCAGGGTCAAAAGCAGAAGTCCACAAGAGGATTGGTCTAGCTACTTTCGTCTTTGGATCATAAAGCGGGTGCCTGTGTAGGAAACAAAATATTTCCATGAAAACCAATCTTACTATACGGATCTGAAACATAAGCGCGGTTCAAAGCAGGCTGAAAATGTAAAGTTTTCATAATCTGTTGCTTGTAATATACACTGGAGATACTGGATATCTCCCTACATAACTGACTCAAAAATTATACAATTTGACTGAGATGCAGTAAGGAACCTATAATTCAAGATGAAATTCTAAAGTATCAGTTAAGAAGGTTTGGACACATATACGAAGTAGTAGAATGGCCCCTTTCTTAGATGCTACTGTGGAGAAAGTAAAAACCCCTTCCCTCCAGTAGAAGGTACACACACACACACACACACACACACACAAATTATAGGCAAAGCAAACGGAGAACTTGAAAAACCCAAAACTCAACTTAAATGATGTGAAACAAAGAGTCATTGGATTACAAAACATGGACAGTGTTATAAGAGCTGTCATAGCATTACATCACTCTCCCCACTGTTTAATTTTAGCATTAAAACTACAAAAGATTTTAGAAGATCCAGAAATCATATGTGGTGGGAAAGAATAGCACAAGTGCTCCATTCCCTGAATCTCTGAAAAATTAAGTTGCAAGAATACCTAGTTTGGTCCAAGGTCACTTTTGAGATTCATCACATCTTCCAACTTCTCTCCATATCTTTCTTTCAACTTTCCTTCATTAAATTTTGTCTTTCTGTTTTACCTTCAGATGCATCTCCTTTCTCTTCCAAAATCTCACATACTCTATCAGTCCTCTTATGTATGGCATTTAGCCAAATAAGGGACCATGGTCTTCATATCTAAGGCAGAATGTTTCTGAGTGTGAAAGAGAAAGGTCAGTTACATTCACTGATAACATCTGCCTGTCCAACCTGGATGGTCAGAAAACTCAGGGTCCCCACCTGAAGTTAGCTGTGACAGGAGGAAACCTGATGGTGTCCATTCTCAGAAGGGGTTCATCTTACCCTTCAAGGTGAGGATGCTAATGTTGTGATGTTCTATAACAGCAATGTTCAATCATGGCAAATTTAAGAGCTGTGGACTTCAACTCCCCCAAATTCCCCAGGCAGCCATGCTGGAAGGTGAATTTTGAGATTTGAAGTCCATAAATCTCAAACCTGCCAAGATTGGACAGTCCTGTTCTAGAAAGTTGTGATGACATATATACATACATATATTCATGTGTATGTAAGATTACTGTATTGCTTTTATGTTTTATTATATGTACTACCTACATTCCAATTAAAAGGGATGTGGTGGCTCAGTGGCTAAGATGCTGAGCTTGTTGATCCAAAGGTTGGCAATTCAGCGGTTCAAATTCCTAGTGCTGCGTAACGGGGTGAGCTCCCGTTACTTGTCCCAGCTTCTGCCAACCTAGCAATTCGAAAGCACGTAAAAAATGCAAGTAGAAAAATAGGGACCATCTTTGGTGGGAAGGCAACAGCGTTCCGTGCGCCTTTGGCATTGAGTCATGCCGGCCACATGACCATGGAGACCTCTTCGGACAGTGCTGGCTCTTCAGCTTTGAAACGGAGATGAGCACCAGCCCCTAGAGTTGGGAACGACTAGCACATATGTGTGAGGGGAACCTTTACCTTTACCCTCCAATTGGATTCAAATGGTGCCTACATTTCGTAAACATCTAAATATATAACTAAATCCATATTATTGATTGTATGTTGGCTCAGGAGCTTCTTTTACTCTTCCAGACCCACTTACTTTCATGTGTTTTCCAGTTTTCAGTCCTTTCCTGAAATGTCTTGCAATGAAAGGATTGAATGTGAGTGGTTCGGGCGGAAGGGGCAGTGGGAAAGAGGAAGCAGATATGCTTCGATTTTAGTGTATTTACCAGATTTAGAGTTGGTTCCAGAAACGAGAGTCAAGGGCAGAGCCCACACTTAACCCTAAAGAACACATTAAGCTTCAAAACTGTAGAACAAAACAGAAGGAAGGTTCAAATGACAGCCAGCCTACCATTTCATTCAGAGATGGGTTCACCTTGGAGAGTTGATTTTGGAATTTCATGAAAAAGGCAGCAGATTGTGAGCTATTAGCCATTAGCACTTTATTATGATGGCGTTTCCATTGCCAGAGAAAGGGAAGAGAGATTTTGTAGGGTTTTCTGCTTTAGATGCCAAGAAACATATTGGCGAAGAATGTGGAGAGCTGAAATCGAGTCCATTCCAAAGATGGCGATCGAAGAAAGATAATTTTGGAGCCTTTCACAAGTTCTCTCTTTCTTTCTTAAGGGGCGTGGGACTATAGGAGATCCTCATAGAACAGGGGTCAGCAACCTTAAACATCCGAAGAGCCACAAAGGTCCTAACTGGAAGTCCCTGTTCAATTCTGGAATCAACCGGAAGTCCAGTTCCCACATCATAGTCTCCTCCTAGTGTGGCATCCTTTTTCCTCTGCTGACCGGAAGTCGGCTCCCCCACCATAGAGTTGCCTCCTAGCGTGGCATCCTTTTTCCTCTACCTGTCCTAACCGAAAGCCCTATCAATTGTGGAGCCGACCAGCAACAAGGAGCCGCAGCAGAGGGATGAAAGAGCCACATGCGGCTCCAGAGCCGCGGGTTGCTGACCCCTGTCCTAGAACATGGGAGTTGTAGTTCCGAAGATTTTGGAGAACATCACATTGGGGGAAGAGGAGGAAGAGACTTCATTAAGCCCATATGTTCAATCCAGAAAACTAAGAACTTTGAGGATGAAAGATCATTCTCCGAGCTTATGGGAATTTCCAAATATTTCGTTTCCAAGCTAGGTGGTATCTTCAGTGGAGTTTAGGGAGAACCAAGAACTTTCCTAAGTGCATTCAGCAGTAGTTTTGCCACCCCAAATTTCAAGTGATTCAGATGCCTAACTTGATTTTATTTCATGAAGGAAGGCAAATATGTGTGTCCCAGAATAATGCTGCAGGATCCAATCTGGGTCAGTCATTGGGACCAGAGTTTTAGTCTTCCGAACTTTCGGACTTATGCTGGAGGCCCATCCTCAGAATGTGGTGAGAGTATTCTGGTGAGAGAGACGTTCCCTGGGGATGGGCTCCAGCACAAGTCCAAAAGCTTGATTTTTGTTTGTTCTGAGCTAAAAACTGTTCTTTTCACTTCAAAGCAGTACCTACCGCATGTCAAGAAAGTGACAGAGATAAATATTTACAGATGCATCTCATCACCTGGGAATTTTCCTGAAAACAGAGAAGTAACATCATGAGATGGAGGAGGGGGAGAGAAAAGAGGGGTGGTAAATTTAGCCATTTTTAGATGACCTGGGCCAACCCACCTCATCATTAAGGAACAATTTACATTATTTATTTAGGGGAGGGTCCACTTTTAGTGATACTTTGGTCTCCTATTTGTTTTTAACATGTGTTTAATGTTTTCTGTCCTGCTGTGCACAGCTGTGAGTTGCTATTTTTTGGCAGTTTTTGTGGCTGTTTGGTGATTTGTGTGCTTGCATATCACCTTTCTGCTCTACAGCCTGCTGCCTTCTTTCTTTCTTTCTTTCTTTCTTTCTTTCTTTCTTTCTTTCTTTCTTTCTTTCTTTCTTTCTTTCTTTCTTTCTTTCTTTCTTTCTTTTCTTTTTCTTTCTTTCTTTCTTTCTTTTTCTCTTTCTTTCTTTCTTTCCTTCCTTCCTTTCTCTTTCTCTCTCTCTCTCTCTTTCTCTCTCTCTCTCTCTTTCTCTCTCTCTCTCTCTTTCCTTCCTTCCTTCCTTCCCCCCCCCTCTCTCCTTCTAAAAAGTTATTTTCCTGATGACTGTGGAAGTAAACAAGGAATTTCCAAACTACAAAGGATCTGGGTCCACCATCATTACAAGATTGTCACTGGGACATGCATGCTATTGATTTAAAGTACCCAATGCAACACCTCTCTTCTGCTGAAGACTAAAATTCCAAATTTTAAAGAGACAGAAGAACCACTAAGAATGGTCCACCAATGGTCCATCTGCTAATGATCTGCTCAGCAATTCCATTCGCTATTTTGCCCATCTCAAATCATCATTCTAGCTGATTAGAATTTTAATCCTGGTTTGGCAAAGGTAGGGACAACTCACTTATCTCTGTCTAGGATAGCTACTAGAAGCCTCTTTAAAATTAAAACAACTAGGAGCAAAGTATCATCTGAGGTTTAGAGAATTCAGTTTTCAGTAGCAAATCTGTAACAAGCCCATTAAGTCATAAAACATTGTGAATTTATTTATTTATTGGTTTGATTTATATGCCGCCCTTCTCCAGAGACTCAGGGTGGCTTACAATGAGTTAAGCAATAGCCTTCATACTTTTGTATATACCTGCTTAGTAGGGCTTTTGCCCCCACCCCCAAGCGGTGTTCTTTTTTATACAAAGTCGGCTTATTGCCCCCACAATCCGGGTCCTCATTTTATCTACCTCGGAAGGATGGAAGGCTGAGTCAACCTTGAGCCTGGTGAGATTCGTAATTGCAGGCAGCTGGCAACTAAGTGCTATTTAACAGTGCTTTAGTCCTCTGCCCCACCACGGCTCTCAGATGCAATTGGCTTTTGAACAGCAAAAGAAAAGAAAAACACTACCAAGAGATGTCGGACGGAGGGGGGGAAAAAAACTTTAAAACCACTAAGGGCTCTGTTAAGAAATAGACTTGCTAAGGTAACAAGACTTCGAGGAAAGGAAAGTATGCTTTGGAGTACTTCACTTTTCATCCAAAATATGTGTTCAGGAACTCCACAGAAAGTCATGTATTGCTGATGTGAGGCCATGCATGTGTATGGTAGAGACTCAAAGGATTCTCACCATTCGTCACCGAGCAGAAGACTGTCACTGGAAGATTATGAAGTCCACAGGTTTTGCAGGTGGAAAGAGAAAAAAGAGCACTTCTTGACTTTAAAAAGGGCTGAGGAAAACAAATGGCCTCATGTATTGATGTATCTCCACCACAGCATTTGGTACTTTACTTGGCTTCTTGAATCCTTCTGAATTGTGAATCCAAAGCTCACATCTGTTTTCTTCTCTTGAACAGGGAAAAGTCTATGTTGATAGAAACCTGAAGGGTAGAGTTGACCATCTATTGCCCATTAATTTATGCAGCAGGTTAATCTTTCTCCTAAATCTTGACAGCCTGATTGAGCATCCAAGCGTACTTATTCAATCCTGGTTTAGCTCTGTTGGCTTCACTCTCTGCAAACATGGACTGCTCAGACTTTTGAGTTCTGGATTAATGTAACTACGACTCTTCTCTGTATAGTATAACCTTTTAGAATCTGGCTTTAGAGTATATAGCAATACTTTTACGACTCTCAAGCCCTAACTTTAATTTAAGAGCAGATTATCATCTAGTTAGTTCACTTCATCAGACTGAATATGTGATTTGGTGACTTCCTACTGGAATGGGTTGCCCAACCTAGTTAGAAAGAACATAGAAGATAGAATAACATAGTAGGAAGGGACCTTGCCGTCCCTTCTAGTTCAATCCTCTCCTCAAGCAGGAGAGCCCATACCATTTCAGACACATGGTTGTCCAATCTCTTATTGAAAGCCTCCAGTGAAATTCTGAAGGTAAGTTGTTTCACTGATAGCTCTAGCCATTAGGAAATTTCTCCTTACTGTAGTTCTAGGTTGCATCTCTCCTTGGTTAGTTTCCATCCATTGTTTCTTGCCTTGCCTTTTGGTACTTTGAAAAATAGTTGGACCCTTAGCCAAGCATGTGAATGGATCCTTATATATCAGAAGATATCTTACATTCTTACACTCTTATCATATTTTATGCATTGTACTTTAAGTCCAGTGTGATACTCAAACTCTTCATATAGGTTAGTAATAAAAATAAACTGTCAAATATTCATTCTTCTCCAGCTAAATGTCTGGAAAATTTTATTTTCCCTTTCTATTTTTTCCTGCAATCCTTCTGAAAGTATTTAAAAGTTTACAAGGAAGAAATACAGCTTTGCAGAACTTGTCTCTTTGATTGGATCTTCCTACCTGTTTAGTAGCAAACTTAGTAACTTTATTTATCTGATTTCTACGAACATGGAAAATACATCATGAAACTCTTTAATGGAAGGGGGGAAAAACCCCTAAATATATAGGTTATTCCTACTTGATATATGCTTCCTTTTTCTGTTGCAAAGCCTCTCGGAGAGAAAGAGAGGGGGGAAAAAACTACATTGGAATAGTTTAATGCAATGCATTTAGCTTATCTGAAGTGCTTTTGCTGACTGCACTTGGAAAATTGAATCTTTTCCTCACCATCTTAGTGACATGAAAAATATATAATACAGTAAATGATTAATGCAGTTATAAACTATACCTGAGATAAGATTTAAGTATTCATATTTCTATCATGTTAATACAACACGATAAACCCACAAAGCAAATTTGACCGTGGCATTTGTTATTCTGTCTGATGTTCAATTATTCTTTGTCCAAATACAATTTAAGGGTTTGGGAGAGTTACGTTCGCTTGGTGCAAAACATTATGTGCTAAAGGGAGATAATCAGCTGTAGTGGTCAGCGGGTGTCAACCTCAATCTGGGTGCACAGGGCTGTGAAATAAAACAAAGCCTAGGTTATATTACCTGTTGTTTAGTATGATTATCATACCTGTCCTGTTAAGATGAATTTCCCCTCCTTTCCTTCCAAAGGGTTTCAGTCATTATTGACTTGCGTAATTGGGACTGGGCTTAATTTTTTTTTTAATTTGATTTATATGCCGCCCTTCTCCGGAGACTCAGGGCGGCTTACAGTGTGTTAAGCAATAGCCTTCATACTTTTGTATATTTATACAAAGTCAGCTAATTGCCCCCACAAACTGGGTCCTCAATTTACCCACCTTAGAAAGGATGGAAGCCTTGAGCCTGGCTAGGATTGAACTCGCAGAATTGCAGGCAGCTGGATGTTAATTGCTGCCTTTAGTAAGAGGCATTAGCCCCCTACGCTACTCAGGCTCCTTAATTGTGATTAAAACGGCTTGGAACCTGGTTTAAAAAGCCAGTTGCTCTTGGCAGATGTGGGATCCATAGGTGGGATTCACTTACCTTCCCTACCGGTTCACAAATGTGAGTGTGCACACTCTCCTTCCACGCACGCTCAGCATTCAACACATGTTCTTTGCTTGCACACACGCCATCCGTGTATGCACACAGCCTCCAAAATGTGGCGAAATAGGACAGAATTACATCTGGTGGGCCCTACCGGTTTTTCCGATCCGGACAGAACCAGCTGAATCCCACCACTGGTGGGGTCAGTATGTCAGATGAAGGTAACATCTGGCCCCAGAACTTTATGGGATTCCAATCCCTGAAAATTAATGGCATGAAGACTCACAGCTTTAATTCTGAATACAGAATGCAGAATAACAGAGTTGGAAGGAACTTTGTAGGTCGTCTAGTCCAATCGCTTGTTCAAGGAGGAGGTCCTAAACCATTGTTGACAAGTAGCTGTCCAGTCTCTTCTTGAAAGCCTCCAGTAATGAAACACCCACAACTTCTGAAGGCAACTCCTGTTCCATTGGTTGATCCTACTGTCACAACATTTCTCCTTATTTTTTAGGTTGAATCTCTCCTTGATCAATGTCCATCCATTGTTCCTTGTTTGGCCTTCAAGTGCTTTGGAAAATAGTATTAGGCACATCGCTCTTATGGAGGGGTCCTCAGAGCTCTCTGAGCTCAATTTTTTTCTTACAGACATTTCATTACCCAAACTAGGTAACATTATCAGTGCTAGTAAGGAGTGAGGTTTGCTCTCAGTTTATGTTTTAGCAGCTTGACTTGTCAGTGTTAGCGGGAGTGGTCTTGCCTCAATCCCCTTTCGCCGGGGATTAAAGATATGGCTGTTTAAAGAACATTACAATCGTGGGGTTATATAGTCTTTTTAGAATGATTTTAATGGATTTTAATGGATTTTAATTGTGTTTATTGTGATTTGTATTTATGATTGTTTTTGTAAGCCGCCCTGAGTCCTTGGGGAGAATGGCGGCATATAAATCACATACATACATACATACATACATACATACATACATACATAAATGGCAGTTGGTTAGGTGGTTTAAAGGTAAAGGTAAAGGCTCCCCTCAAACATACGTGCTAGTCGTTCCCAACTCTAGGGGGTGGTGCTCATCTCCGTTTCAAAGCCAAAGAGCCAGCACTGCCTGAAGACGTCTCCATGGTCATGTGGCCTGCATGACTCAATGCCAAAGGCACACAGAACGCTGTTATCTTCCCACCAAAGGTGGTCCCTATTTTTCTACTTGCATTTTTTATGTGCTTTCGAACTGCTAGGTTGGCAGAAGCTGGGACAGGTAACAGGAACTCACCCCGTTACGTGGCACTAGGGATTCGAACCACTGAACTGCCAACCTTTCTGATCGACAAGCTCAGTGTCTTAGCCACAGAGCCCCCATGTTCCCTTTAGGTGGTTTATATCACTCTTAAAAATTAATGTCAGGCACAAGAAATCAGGAACTATTTACAGTAGCTATTATTTCTTGCAATATCTGCACTGGTTATTTTTCTATCCAGAAAATAAATAAATGAATGTGTTGGGGCTGGGCCACATCCATCATAGCTGTCATTTTGTGACAGCACCAAGAATACGTCCTCAACTTTCAAATGGATCTATTGCCTTAAAAACGTGGCCTACCCCAGGTTCATAGATTTAATCCGCCCAATATTATAAATTATCCAGAAGGACGGCCAATACGAATGATGAGTGAGGAATGATATAATTAGATGATGAAACTGCAGGAGGAAGATTAGTCACAGAGACAAGGCGTGAAGATAGCAAGGAATGGACATCGATTGTGACTTTTGCCATGCCAGATCACGATGATACAAGAAGGATCCTCCTATGATTTAGATGGGATTTGCCTCAATGTAATCCCAGGCATGTTTTTTTTTTAAAAAAAAAAACTTTCTTCGCTATGTCCAAAAGTATTGGCTGACAGCTTCAAAAAATTGTACTACACCTATTAATTCTTCCTTCCCTTTTCTATTACTAACTATGCTGTTTTGAATCTCAGCCTTTAACCATAGTAATAGCATTTAGCACTTAGCCATAGCACTTAGGCTTATATACGGCTTTACAGTGTTTTTACAGCCCTCTCTAAGCAGTTTACAGAGTCAGCCTATTGCCCCCCCCAACAATCTGGGTTCTCATTTTATCCACCTCGGAAGGATGGAAGGCTGAGTCAACCTTAAGCCTGGTGAGATTTTATCTGCCAAACTGCTGGCAGCTGGCAATCAGCAGAAGTAGCCTGCAATACTGCACTCTAACCACTGCGCCACTGCAGCTCTCATTTAGACTTATATATCGCTTCGGAGTGCTTCACAGCCCTTTTTAAGTGGTTTACAGAGTCTGCAAAGTACCCCCAACAATCCAATTTTACAGGCCTCGGAACGACGGAAAGCTGAGTCAAGCTTGAGCTGGTGAGAATTGAACAGTTGGCAGTCGGCAAAATTAGCCTGCAATACTGCATTCTAACCCCTGTGCCACCGCCATCATGCATCTTTAACCATTTATTTATTTATTTATTGGTTCAATTTATATGCCGCCCTTCTCCGAAGACTCAAGGCGGCTTACAATGCGTTAAGCAATAGCCTTCATACTTTTGTATATACCTGCTTAGTAGGGCTTTTGCCCCCCCCCTTAAGCGGTGTTCTTTTTTATACAAAGTCAGCTTATTGCCCCCACAATCCAGGTCCTCATTTTATCGACCTCAGAAGGATGGAAGGCTGAGTCAACATTGAGCCTGATGAGATTTGAACTTGCAGTAATTGCAGGCAGCTGATGTTACTTAACAGCACTTTAATCTGCTGCGCCACCAAGGCTCTTATCCCACCAAGGCTCTTATCCATCATGCAATTCACTTTTTAAATTTTTCCTCAGCTTTTCAGTGATATACCAGGAAGGTAGTCACTGAGATGTCCTTTGTCGTCATTTAGCACTGCTTTCGAAACCATTCATCAGGCTCATACAAGGATCAAAAACCTATGGAGCTTCTTAGTCATTCAGATCATGGTTGTCCCAAAGATGCTTTTTCCAGAGGCAACCAGGCTTTTTTTTTCTCCTTGAAGATGTTTCACTTCTCGTCCAAGAAGCTTCATCAGTTCTGATTGAAGTTCAGTGAGAATGGAAGAAGCTTCTTGGACAAGAAGTGAAACATCTTCAAGGCAAAACAAAGCCCTGTTGCCTTTGGAAAAAGTACCTTTGGGGAAAAGATCAAATCTTAGCATCTTTCCCATTATTACATCAATAATATTTGATGCATGCTTCCAAAATACATTGGCAGATGGCCATGCTTGCCGCTTATGCATGAAATTAACCTCTAACTTCTGACATGCTTCCTACGGAACTGGGTGGGTTTCTCTATTCCATTAAGAGCTGGGATCAGTGGTGAGTTGCCCCCGGTTCGCAAGAATTGGTAGTAAAACTGGTGTGAGGTCCCGCCCACTGCCCCGGATGTCATCATCAGCGATCTGAGCATTCGCAAAAGCAAGGCGCGGGAAAGAGAGAGAGTGAATCAAGCACGCACGTAAAGGTAAGTAGAACCCACCCCTGGGTGAGATGGAGTTTTTTGGTGGTGGTAGTGGAGTATTTTTCTATTATAAGCTGTTATGTTACGTGTCTCTCGGATTCAAGGACAAAGAAGATGATCAAGCAGTTTGATTCATATATTCATATATTTCTAGTCATCCATAACCTGAGGCAGAAATGTTGCTTGCAAAGTTAACCCTGTGGCCACAAGATCCAGTTCCCAATCAGAAAATCCCAAGTTTGAATTAGCTTCCATAATATACATAGACTGGCCTACATAAGAATGATGGATCATGCTCACACAGTTGTTTCGAGATGTACTGTAGAAACAGACTTTTTCTAAGATTTTCCACATTGCTATAAGAGTGTGTGTGTGTGTGTGTGTGTGTTTAAAATAAGATTTGCTGAGGAAGGACAACACATGTTCTCCCCTTATTAGAGACATTACCAGGGAAGGCAAACAAGTTTTCTGTAGACTATCTCATCCGGGACTCAAAACCCAGCTACCACACATGCAATAGCAAAATTTTGTGCAGCTGCAATGACAATGAAAATTCTATTACACAATCAAAGATGCTTATTTGCACCAATTTTTCAGAGTAGTTATCTCTAATAATTTTTAGAGATTCTATATTTGCACACATATGTAACCCTCTCTCCCATCATGTAAACAAGGGCAGGAGCCAGGAGACAGTGAGTTCTAGTTCTGCCTTAGCCACGAAAGCCAGTTGGGTGACCTTGGGCCAGTCCTTAGGAGATTGTGACTGTGAATTCTAGTCTCGCCTTACCCAGAAAAGCCAGGTGGATGACTTTGGGTCAATCTCTCTTTCTCAATCCAATCCATCTCACAGGGTTGTTGCTATGGAGAACATAGGAGGACGGAATAGTAGTATGTTCGCCACCTTGAATTCTTTATAAAAAAATAATAAAGGTGGGATATAAACAAACAAACAAACAAACCCAGGAATTCATTGATTCCAAATTCAAAATCTTTGAATTTTACCACACCTGCTCTGAATGCCATTAACGTTCTTGATAGCACTGCTATCAAGCAAATTCCTTTTAAAATGTGGATTGTTCTGCAAAGCAGCTTTTTCTTTTTTAAAAAAAAGAAAGAAAAAGAAAATATGATTGACAGTATTCATATGATCACGATGGCACCTGCTGTTAATGAGAGAATGATAGGCACAGAAATGCCACAGCAGGTGTCTGCAAAGAAAGTCACGATCCTGAAAGTTTTCACCATCAGGCTTCTCAACGCCACCTGATACCGCTACATCTTGCAAGCATCACAACACTGCCAGATTTCCAAAAGAAGTGGGGAATTCAGATTGCATCTGTTTTCCAAATTTGCAAAAGAACTGCATGTGATGGGATTTAGGAAAAAAATAATAATAGCAATTTAACAGCACGTTTTAAGGAAGGTTTATAAGGCCCAGAAATCAATGTTCACCTCAGATGTTAGAACAAGAGATTGGAGCCCCACATCATTAAATTATAAACGCTTCTAAAGTTCAGCTGCTATACCGTAGACTCACATCAGGGTGAGTCTACGGGATTGAAAATTGAGTGGGATTGAAAATTGAGTGGGATGAAAATTGAATGGGATTGAAAATTTTTAGCAACAGGTTCTTTGCCAGGTTTCTGGGTGGGCGTGATCATGGAGGCTTGGCCTACTTGGCCTCCTGCACCACAGAAGGGGAGGGGCTTCCGGAGGCCGGACTCTTTTTGAGACTTCCGGTACTTCTAATAGGCCAGTTTTTCACCCTCCCAGAGCCTCCATATGGGCCCTGTACTTCCAAAACGGGCCATATTGAGACTCCGGGGAGGGGAGGCGTGGTGTGGGTTCGGCAAACCAGATGTAAAATTAGTATCTGGTTCACCCGAACTGATTTGAACTGGCTGAATCCCACCTCTGTCTCACATCATCAATGTCTTAACTTTCCAGACCCAAAGACATGATGGAGATAGAGCTGAGAAGTACAATTCACAGCAAATTGTTGTTTTTTTCTCAATTTCTCTCTACTGCAGGGGTGTCAAACTCAAGGCCTGTGGGCTGGATCTGGCCTACAAGGTGCTTTGATCTGGCCTATGGGGCCGCCCTGGAAACAGTGAAGCACCGGCTTGTGTTGTCTCTGCCATAGAAAATGAAGCTTGAGTGAGCCACGTGCGGCCCTCCTGACCTCCGTTTTCACTGACAGAGGATTGCAGGAGGCCATTGCAGCCGAAAACGGAGCTGGGGAGCCCATTTTCGCTGGCAGAGCCCTTGGGCCACCACACATAAGTGACATTGAGCCGGCCATGCCCACCCTGGCTCCGCCCATCCCCCCCAAGGTCAAACACAACCTTGATGCGGTCCTCAATGAAATCAAGTTTGACACCCCTGCTCTACTGCAACAATGCCATTTTCAGAAGTGCCTCTTTACAATCAAGAACAATGCAGGACAGGGGGCATTGTGCGGTGTGAAAAGTGATGACCATGTGCCTTACAATTGGTATCATGAAACATTTGTATTACACGGCGCTTCACCCTGCTTGGTCCTGCAGCTCTGCCATTTCTGTAGGGGCAGGCTATCTAGGCAGTCTGTTGAATTTTTAAAAATGCAAGGGAAGATAAACCAATAGGAGGGTTGGAGTGGATAGGTATGCATAAAACCTTTTCTGGAAAAGTACGTAGACTTCTACTATGAATTGTAGACTTTAGGACGAACCTATGGCATGTGTGCCCAAAGTGGCATGCAAAGCCATGTTGCCCGGCCTTGCCTGTTTGTCTTCCAGGTTTCTGGGGCACATGCGCACGTGATGATCAGCTGTCCTTCACGCCCACAGCAGGGCTGAAAACCAGCGTGCAGAAGAACACTGGCCAGCTGATTGTCGGATGTGCATGCATGCTAGAACGTGGAAGTTTGGCTTTTCCGGACTGTGATCCCTTCATGTACTTGGCAGTGCTGAAAACCAGCCTGCACATACACACCAGCCAGCTGATCATCTGGCATGCATGCGCACAAAACCTAGAAGTTTGGCTTTCCCAGACCATGGTCCTGATGAGTGTGCATGCTCGTGACGTTTCCATGCTACCTTATCAGCAATGCCGAAAAGGTCCCCCATCACTGCTCTAGGGACAAGAAAGAAGAAAGATAAGGATGGAGAAGAGAGATGGAGATGGAGATGGAGGAGGGGGAGGGGGAGGAGGAGAGGAGGAGGCTTTTATCTTTCATGATTCTGGAAGAAGAAACACTTCACACTTCTCCATCAGTAGGAGAACTGACAATATAGAAATATCTTCTGCACTTCCCCAGTAGAATGATCCTTCCTCAGGTAAGTGAGACATAGTTATTTCCCCATCCATACCCCACTCCTGCAGGCCTCAAATTGCTCTAAATCAAAAGACAACTCAGGTCCATGTTTATAATCTAGCCACCCAGAGTTGCCTGAACCATGAGATGGGTGATCGATCAATCAATCAATCAATCAATTAATCAAACAGCATTATAGGCAATGCATGCATCCTTCTGAATGTGTGTGTGTTTGTGTGTGTGTGTTTGTGTGTGTGTGTGTGTGTGTAAAAGTGCAGACCAGGAGGACACTCAAACCGAGAGCCAAAAAAGAAGAAAAAGATAATGGCAGAAGCTGCAAGCCAAACCTGCAACGAAGAGATTGCAGGGGGCTCTTTTTGCAACGATGGGGACCAGTGGAAACATTCTCTCCCCTTTTTTTTTCTCGTGTGGCTTTACATGCCTACTGCCAAAAGTCCTCCTTTAGGCAACTAATATGCCGGGAAGTTGGGACAGGCGGCGAGAGACGGAACGGGGCAGCTGCAGATGAAAATGGCCCCCGGGAGTGTTTCCAACTGGATAAAGTTTTCGACAATAAGATTCTGGAGACTGCTGACTGGAGAGAAAGCTGAGTATTTTCGTCTCAGTACAAATTTGCTTCCATCTTAAACAACTCCCATGCAGCCCCGGCCACAGCTGTACGCTGTAAACAACAAACAAATCTATTTCCATCAGCCTTGCTGATGCTATGAGAAAAGTGCTTCGGCAGAAGACGTGCACAGATGTAGAGTCTCACCTGAGCCTAACAATGCCCTCCATTTCGCCCCTCTAACTTAATATCCGTTGTTACAAAGCTATTGGTCTCCTGATGCAGAGCTGGCTTCACCGCAAAGGCTCTTCCTCCAGTTAATCTGACAACTCGGATCCAAGAAACATCAAGGGCCCAATTAAGAAGACACATCTTATCAAGGAGCTTATTTCGCATAACAGAATACAAATGACGAATAAAAATTTAATGTTTAATAACTTAGTACAAAGAGGGCTGTTGATATAGAATGGCTGGAATTTTTATGGCGGCTGTCAGCCTCGTGATAAAATTGTTATATAGGAACACTTGGCAAAAAAGAGCGGAGAATTTTTCAGTAATGGTGTGTGCATGAGATTGCATTAATTCTTGATGGGACAGTAACTAGAAATGTGGGAATTGGCCAGTTTTGGAATTTCGGTTTTAAGATGTGTGTTTCCATCCTCCCTTTTCCCCACCCGTTTCTTACCCCTCTTTTCATGTAGTGAGAGGCATGTAAAGACATCTTAATGATTGCTAAGAGTACATTGGATTCTTCCTAAAGAGGCTGTCTTTCTTTTCCTGCTAATTCCAGTCCAGTTAATTAGTTAATGTCCCAAAACGCCATCCTATTTTGGAAATACAAAAATGATTTGGTGAATCTCTATATCAGGGTAGACTTTACCAAATTCCAACAGGAAGGAATAAAATTGGGCATGGGGGAAAGGAAAAGTTGAAAGTCCATAGTCAGTCAGTCGGTCAATCAATCAATCAATTAATCAATCAATCAATCCATAACAGAGTTGGAAGGGACCTTAGAGGTCTTCTACTCCAACCCTATACTATTTGAGACAAGTGGCTGTCCAATCTTTTCTTAAAAGTCTCCAGTGAACCACCCACAACCTCTGAAGGCCAGCTATTCCACTGGTTAATTGTCCTCACTGTTAGGAAGTTTCTCCTTAATTCCAAGTTGCTTCTCTTCTTAGTTTCCATCCATTGTTTCTTGTCTTGCCTTGTGGTCCTTTTGGAAAACAAGTTGGGCCCTCTTCTTTGTGGCAACCTCTCAAATACTGGAATACTGCTATCATGTCACTCCTAGTCCTTCTTTTCTCTAGACTAGCCATACTCAGTTCCTATAATTAGTCTTTGATGGGGGAAAAAAGCATTTTCTTCTGTTTATTTCCATCACATCGGAAAGCCAGATGTGGACTCTGGTGGTTAAGAAGTTCAGGTGGTCCAGTCCATGCTCAGGTTAAAGAAGAAGAGGCAAACACTTTCCATATGTGGAAAGAAACGAGATTAATTTCCTGGGAGTGCAAAGAAGGAATGAGATTTGACTACTGGGGCAGCCAACTGACAGATTGCAACACTTCTGCGTGAGTGATGGGGATACCTTTAGGAGCAGGGACAGGCCTATTCCAAGTGATCAAACCAAAGAGGCATAAAAAGAGAAATCAGGTTGGCTGTCAAAAGTTAGTAGCTTGTTCAGGTACACTGATCACCTTTTCACAGCTTTCCCATCGTAGGAAGATCAATTAGATCTCCAGTGGTCAGGTCTAGCTGTAACACTACATGCAACTTTATATCAAAAGCACTAGGAGCTGGGGGTAGCCAGAGAAAAAAACAAAATGCAGTTCATAGAGCCGTGATGGCGAATCTATGGCACGCGTGCCACAGGTGGCATGTGGAGCCATATCTGTGGGTACGCGAGCATTGCCCTAGATCAGCTCCAGCATGCATGCGTGCACCAGCCAGCTGATTTTGTAGCCTTCTGGGCCCACCGGAAGTCGGGAAACGACCTGTTTCTGGCCTCCAGGGGAGTGGGGAAGGCTGTTTTCACCCTTCCCAGGCTCCAAGAAAGCCTCTGGAGCCTGGGGAGGATGAAAAATGGGCCTACCGGGCCCACTGTGCCATTGTGTGCCGAAAGCAGGGGAGGACCGGGGGTGTGTGTCGCAGGTGCATGCGTTGGGGGAGGGGCGCATTGAATTATGGGTGTGGGCACATGCACGCAGATCCCCCTGCACTCCCCCCGCTTTTGGCAAGCAATGGCAAAAAGGTTAGCCATCATTGTCATAGAGGCAATGTTATAGATAGTCCTCCACTTACAACAATGAGCTTAGCGGCCTTTCAAAGTTACAACACCAATGAAAACAAGTGAATTATGACCAGTTTTCATGCTTACGACCATTGCAACATCCTCATGGTCACGTGATCAAAATTCAAAACGCTTGGCAATTGACGCCTATTTCTGATGGTTGCAGTGTCATGTGATCTTGTGACTTTCTTGGCAAGTCAACTGGGGACGCCAGATTTGCTTAACAACCAGGTTGCTAATTTGACAGCTCCAGTGATCCCCTCAATCACTATGGCAAGAAGAAAGTTCTCAAAATAACACAAAACTCACTCAACACGGGTTTCACTTAGCATCAGAAATGTTGGGCTCCATTGTACAGGACTAGCTGTAATTAAAAGTTAGGCAAAAACCTCTCCAAGGTTTCAAAATTCCTAAAATGCTTCATCCGATTCAGTAGGTCTTCACATTCTCTGCTAGAGTTTCACCCCCAAACCAGGGGTGAAATGCTCCTGGTTCGGACCGGATGGCCCGATCCGGTAGCGATGAGGCGGGTAGTTTGGGAAACTGGTAGCAAAAATCCCTGCCCCTCCCCCCATGCCCAGCTGAGCCGCACAATCATCAGAGGCTTTTTTTTTTTTAAAAAAAAGCATTTTTTTTACAACCTCTTCGGCCAAAAAAATGCTTTTAAAAGTAAAAAAAAAAAAAGCCTTTGATGATCGTGTGGCTCACCTGGGATCATCAAAGGCTTTTAAAAGAAAAGAACCCTTTTTTTGTTTTAAATGCCTCTGACGATCCCAGCTGAGTTGCTTGATCGGCAGAGGCATTTAAAAGAAAAAAAAGTCTCTGCCGATCAGGCAATTCAGCTGGGATCGTCAGAGCCTTTTGAAGGCATTTTTTTTACAACCTCTTTGCTGAAGAGGTTGTAGAAAAAATAGTTTTAAAAGTTAAAAAAAAAAAATTGGCCATGCCCACCCAGTCACATTACCACCACCACCACCACCAAGCCACACCCACAGAACCGGTAATAACAAATTCTAGATTTCACCACTGCCCCAAACTATGACTTGATTGTGGAAATTCCACAAATCTTAATTCAAGTGTGGAGAGGGGGGAGGGAAATAGGCTTTGATACAAAGCACCCCCAAATCAAACTCTTTTCTTTTCTTTTCTTTTTGCAATGGCTTTTCCTTTCCCATGGCTTCTTTTAACTGACGTAAACCAAAGCTCTTCAACAGATGTTCTGATTCAGCGACTGCTGTTTGTTTTTTTTTTTTGAAACTTCTTTTATAAAGTCTAAAACGTCTAAGGGTTGCAACTGAGTCATCTGCATTTCTTCTAAGTACCCATTAGCTAAGGCTAAAACTAATGCTGAATTAGAGTGGCGATCTCTTCAAAGAACTTATCGCATCCGCAGGAATACCAAATGAATTCTGTATTCTTTCCGTTCTATTGTATTAGTGTTATTGCAATGAATATTAAACGAATCCCTAACAATTGGACACTTAAAAAATAAAGTGCTGCCCCTTTTAAACTAGTCGTGGCACTTTTAAGGACACACTGTGCTTATATCTTCCTTTCCTTTTTTTTTTTTTTAAAGAAAAAGATGGACTAGATAGCAAAACTGTATTGTTCCAGCTCTTCAAAGCCATAATTTATCCGACAATGCTAATGTACAGATGCAGCTTTTCTATTAGAATTAATGCTACCGGAAGGGACCCTTATATGGAGGATTTGTTACAGAAATAAAATCTATCGGTAACACTTTCATTGTCCCATCATTATGAACTCATTTGGTATTCACTGTAATAGCACTCATCATAATGAATTTGTCTGATATTCAAGGGCCTTGCACATGCATTTACACGGGCTTCCTGCCATATTTCAACATCCAATAAGCATTACTTAACACAGACCCTTTCCGTTAATAATTTTATTGAAGTTTTTAATAAACATAGTAAAAACTAATGCAAACTAAATTAAGGGGGGGGGGTATTTCAGGAGGTACAAAAAAAAGGAAGGAAGGAAGGAAGGAAGGAAGGAAGGAAGGAAGGAAGGAAGGAAGGAAGGAAGGAAGGAAGGAAGGAAGGAAGGAAAAATAGAAAGGGAAAGAAAAAGGCAGTGAAGGCCATCATAAAGAAGAGACTTCCAAACTTCATCACATGGAACATAAACTAAATTCATAATAGTTTTCACCCTCTTTTGGAATTACAGCTAAAACTGCTGTTCTGTCAATAGCCCAACTTTATTTTTTAAATAATTTTTATTAAACAGGTTTTTTTAAACATAAAAAGAAATTTTAACGATTTTCTTCTTTTCAACATTTTCACGTAGCCCAACTTTTATCTGCATCCAATCCAGACATCATCATTTTCTTCAATCCTAGTTCAGCACAAAGACCATTAGGAGTTACCAGAATTGGAATATTTTAAGGTATGGGGACAATTTTATCATTGGTTAGAGAAGATATATATATATATTATTATTAAACTTTATTAAATCTTTTTTTATTTTTTGCCAAATGTATGTTTTTAAAAATTTCTTAAAACTGAACAAGATAAAACTCGCCAGGTGTCAAATTAAGCTCACTGTTTACAAGGTCTCTAATATCCACCAAAGAGTTAAACCGAACATTTCCAACTCTGATTAGAAGGTACACTCAATTGGCTTTGTGTCCTTATGAAGGCTCCATCACTGCTGAAAAGAAAAGTGAAATCTCCCTCAGCTCCTGGTGCTCAAAGCCATGGGAGACCATTGTTTTACAGTTTCCCCTCCAAGAACTGCCTTCCCAAGTACTCATGAGCAATCTCCCAATCTCTCCTTCTCCAAAGAGATTCAAAGGACAACATTTAGAAATGGGACAACATTTTGTCACTTGAGTTTCCAATTAACTTATAAGCAGAGTCCCAAAATAATCATTTCTTTCCTGACCATTGTAAGAAGCATCCCGTTCTTCAGTCATAGGACATTGGTATTGAATTTGTAGAATCCAGGACGAAGCTCAAGTCTATGATCTAGAATCATTACTTTCACCTCTTCTTCATCAGCTGCAACGAGGTTTTGTGTACACCTGGAACCGTACCCTATTTCTCAGCCCCAGTGATGAATGAATCACGCAGCATTGACTGATGCACCAAGAGCTTGAGCTGACACAGTGACAGGAGAAATCTAGGGCGCGAGTTATATTTATAGGATCAAGGCAAGGGGAGGGGAGAAGGTTATGGGGCTGCACAGCCAAATGACAGGGGAAAGATGAACAAGCAAGGGAGAAAGAGGGATTTGAGCTAGGGTGACCGGTTGCTGAGACATAAAAGAAAGTCAGCAAGGGTGTTTGTATAGGAGCAGATTTGCAAGCATTATCAGAAACAGATCTAACCCAGCAAAGATAACACCTCGGAATTTGAGAGTGCTCATTTCTTTTTCTTTTCTTTTTCTTAAAGTCCTGCGAGTCTCTTGGACTGCAAGCAGTGCACTATTCAGCTGGTTCAAATCAGTTCGGGCAAACTGGTAGTGGTGACCTGCGGCCACCCCCGCTCCCACCCCACCCCACCCCAGCACTATCCTATTTAGCCACGTTCATGCATGCAAGCCACACACATGAGCAAAGTGCACACACAGAAGGTGCATATACACATTTTTGGCGTGCAGTGAACCAGTGGTAAAATTATGTGAAACCCACATCTGACTGAAAGGCGATTCAACCGGTCAGTCCTAGAGGAGATCAACCTGTTGTGTCCCCGACCCCACGCACACACACACAAACAGGCGTTCCGGAGTTAATGAGCAAACCAGCCAGCAAAAACCCAGTGGCTGCCTGCCAAGAGTTTATTAGTTACAAGGAAGGGAGATAACGTCTCTCCATTTCTGGCACATCAAAGGTAAACAGCTCAATATTTACAGTTCAGTCCTTGAAACAATAGTCCAGTGATACAGAATGGCGTGGAAGCTTTCAGTTTTGTTCGTCACAAGGTTTTGACTGGCCACCACACTCCCTTTTATAGCCTGTGGGGTGTGGTCCAGTGACTCAGCTAAACCCTGGCACGCCTTGCCTTCTGTTGGGTACGTTTCTCTCTGCGTCGCTGTCGAGGATCCAGCCAGCACTTATCTTCCTCGTCGCTGTCCACCTGTGGCTGCGGGGACGTGCTTGGCTCTGGGCCTATCTCTTGCCCTTCAGTGTCCTCCAGGGGCATTGCCAGAGAGGAGGGTCCTGGAGAGGGAGGTCTTGCCAATTCCTCCCTTTCACTCTCGGAGTCCTCTCCCAACGATGACATAGGCTCAGGCAACGGAGCCACAACACAACCCTGACTGCTCTTTAGAAGGCCAGATCCTGAAAATGAAACTCAAATAAATACTTTGGCCACCTAATGAGAAGGAAGGACTCACTGGAGAAGAGCTTGATGCTGGGAAAGATTGAGGGCAAAAGAAGAAGGGGAAGGCGGAGAAAGAGGTGGCTGGATGGAGTCACTGAAGTAGTCAGCATGAGATTAAATGGACTCCAGAGGATGGTAGAGGACAGGAAGGCCTGGAGGAACATTGTCCATGGGGTCACGATGGCTCAGACATGACTTCACAGCTAACAACAAAAATTTCTTTTTGGATTAGTCAAAAATTGACCACGGTTTGTTTCAGACATATTCATTGACCAAGAACAAAGCTCTGGGAAAGGAAAAGAGAGATATATTGCATTTTTCTTAATAAACCTTGTTTAATCTATGAAACTTAATCTTTCACGTCCTTGCTGTAAGTCTGTAAGGAGTGGACAACCTACAAGTTTTAATAATAGAAGTTACGTGCTTCTTCATTTCCTGTTAGACTTTTAATTCTTCTTTCTCTTGCTTTTTGTAACGTTTCTTTTTCCATTTATATTTTATTTGGGGGGAAATTTAACAAAATTATACGTTTAAAATGACAAGCATACAATTGCAGAGGCTGGAAAAATCAACCCAAAAAGTTACTGGCCATATTAATGAATATTTATCTAGGACAAATATTAGAAATAGCATCCATTCATAATAAGCAGGACTAGCTGTAAATCTGTTCTTTGGTGCCAGGCAATTCACAAATATGTCTGTTACCAAATAAGCAAAGGTTTGGACACCCAAAATGGAAGGAAGGAAGGAAGGAAGGAAGGAAGGAAGGAAGGAAGGAAGGAAGGAAGGAAGGAAGGAAGGAAGGAAGGAAGGAAGGAAGGAAGAAGGGAGGGAGCGAGGGAGGGAGGAGACCTTCATCTACCCATATTAGTAGTGGGTTGCAAATCCAGCTGGACGTTACTTATGGACATTAGAGTATACATAATGGAAAGAGGGGAAGATGCAGAGAATAACAAACAAAAAAGACAATATATGATTATCTTCATTGCATGCCTAGAGTTTTGTTCTGATGTTTACAGCACTTGAGATTATATGTGAACACTGAAACAATAGTTTCCTAGAGAAGGTGCACATTTCAGAAAAGATTTGGAGGGAATATTTAAGCTCCAAATACTGCATAGCTAAAAGAAAAGAGATAAAAACACCACTTTGATCTGCTCTATTTAACCAAAACCTTCTGCTCTAACTCAACCTCTTTTTTAAAAAAAAAAGAAAGAAAAGAACTGTTTCCTTCTTTTGTCAGTCTCAGAAATGAAACATTCTCCCCTTGCATATTAAAATATTCATGAAAATTAGCCTATAATGCAAATGAGTGCCTTTAAATAACCAGAAGGAAATAAGTCATGATTTTTTTTAAAAAAAATCCCAATGTTGTGTTAGATTTTGAAAACAACCCCATTTAAAAATCGAACACAATTTCCACCACCGTAAGTACAAAAAATATAAAATCTGACCATTATGGGATGCCCATAATATTGTGATCACCTGCTTTGAGCAGGGAGCCTGACTAAATGACCTACAAGGTCCCTTCCAACTCTTGTTATTCTGTTGTTGTTGTTGTTGTTGTTGTTGTTGTTGTTGTTATATTTTGATGTTCTTTTTCCTGTCTGTGGTAAATGTTGAATTAGCAATTACAATTGGAACCAATGAGGTCATGGTGATGGCTCCAAGTTTTCTCTGGGCTAACTAGCTTGCGTTGGAGATTCCTGCTCAATTCTCTATTTCTGGTGGACTAATTTGATTGCAATTGCATTCAACTAAGTAGACTTGTCCATTGCTATTTCTATGTCATTTAGTTTCAACAAAGACCAGAAAGTCATCATTATTCAGCCACCAAATTTCTTTTACAGTTTTCAACAACAAATACATACTGTATGCTACTTACAGTAAAAATCAAATCCAGAAAGCATCCAAAGGTAAACTGATTCAGCAGGATTCATTAACTTCTTTATATACATATAATACCAAAGATAAATGTACAATACCAATATAGCTTCTTCTTCAACATAGTAGCAGTTACATAGTAGAAAAACACAAGGCAGGGAGAACAGTTAGTTTCATTTCAGCAGAGCAGATTAGTTTCAGTTTCTCTGCACAGACTCAGAATCTGCAGACTAAGACATGCCCTGGCTCCAGTCTGTCTCAGCTCCCAAACAGCCCTCATTGGCTGACTTAGTGGCTATGCCTATACATCGGCTGATCTTGCTACCATGTCCTATTCCAGTTGATGAATATACTCTGACACTACCTCCTACTCAATTCAGTTCCTACATTTGCAAATGAAGAGATACGGCATAAAAGGAAAGAGGATTGGGAAGCTAAAGGAAAAAGCATAGTCAAACACTTCTCTTTGGTGACCAAATTTATCCATGCTTCTGGTCTTTCCCAGGAAGCAATTCAATTCTCCAAGCTTCTCTGACAATTTCTGCCCTTTGAAATACATTTTAGGAAACAGGATATTTCCTGGTCTCCCCTTTTCTTTTTTCTTTGTCTTCTTTCTTTTTTGGGAGTGTTGCTGTCTAACCTATCAGGATTTTAAAACAAGAAAATGGATGCTTCCCCCCCCTTTTTTCCCCCTCCTTATTCTTCTTCTCCTTTTAAAAGCGCCTCCCACTAAATGATACTGATGCTTTCCATTTTTAACATCATAATCAATAAAAGCTGCTTATATGCACACTTTGCAAAACCATCGGTTTAGAAGGGGTTTTTTGGGGCGGGAAAATATGCATATGGTGGCGGCTTGCTGACTGGAAACCCTAGCAGTAAATCTTCCAAGTTAAAAGTTTTACTGGTGTGTTATGAGTAAAAAATGCCTTGTCAGCCTTCTGCCAGCTTTTCTCCTAACATCCATATTTTCAACCCTTGCTAAACATGGGGCGTGCGTTCGGCCACCGGAGGCCAGCTGCACAATTAAACAGCTACGCTCAGCTGTAGAAGCCAGGGCACTGCAGACCCAAACTGTCTCTTATTAATTTTAAAAGTCCATAAAGGAATGGTATGACCCTGTCAAGGCGATGGACTGGCAGTTAAACATATTATAAACTGTTAACACTCTGCCACAGAAAGGACAGGAGGAGGAGGAGGAGGAGGAGGAGGAGGAGGAGGAGGAGGAGGAGGAAGAAGAAGAAGAAGAAGAAGAAGAAGAAGAAGAAGAAGAAGAAGAAGAAGAAGAAGAAGAAGAAGAAGAAGAAGAAGAAGAAGAAGAAGAAGAAGAAGAAGAGAAGAAAAAACAGCAGGAAAACAAGAGGTACCTTTCCCTCCCTCCCTCCCCCACAGATATTAAGAAAACAAGACCCCCCCCCCCAAAAAAATATGCAAGTAATAATTGTAGCAGATAATTAGCTTCTCGGTGCCTAGATAAAAAATACGGAGATGCATTGTGTAGCTCTTCCTCTCGTCGTCCTTTCGTGCAGGCTGATTTGCATCTTTTATCCATTTCTACAATGAATTCAGTTCATTAGCTTTTTTAGCATGAAACCAGACATTGGATGCTCGGGCTCATCTCTTACGCTGTACTTAAAGCAACCCAGCTTCTCTGCAACAGACTCACTTCAAGAGACAGAGGCCAGTGACGAGTGTAAAACAATAACAGATAAAAAAACAAAACCTTGTCCAAGGATGAACTTAGAATCCCCAACAATTCTGCAATTTGCTTTATTTATAAGCAGACCCACAAATAACTAGACAATGGAGGTTGTGGTATTTGAAACGTAAGCCATTCCTTGGTAAGCAGGTTCCATTTTGCAAATGCTAGGAAGTAACACCGGCCACAGTATTTCAACTCTGATTCTGAAAAATTACATCTCATCATTGTTTCGCAGTTTCACACCTCGTGGCACAGGGTTTCCTGCCTGAGCAGGGGGTCGGACTAGAAGACCTCCAAGGTCCCTTCCAACTCTTATTCTGTTCACAGGCTTTATTTTTGACCTGCTTGAACTCTGTCAAGTGCTATTTTGGCTAGATTTGGTTGCCAGAACAAAGGCTAAATCCCAACCAGAAAAAAATAGGGTTGCGTGCAAAATGTTTTGAACCTGTAATGGTTGGAGCATCGACTGAGCTATTCTGACATTACTGAAGCTCAAAAACAGGATTCTTTTGACTTCAAAACATTTCTGAAATGGTTTGGTACCACCAGAAAAAATTCCCGTAAGGTTGAAATGGGCAACTTTGAGCTCTGTAGCAGGCTCAATCTATTCCCAGTCTTAATGAGTGGCACAGGTAGTCCTCGATTTAGGCTCACAACTAAGCCCCAAATTTCCATTGCTAAGCAAGACAGTTGTTAATAGCAATAGCACTTAGACTTATATACAGCTTCATAGTCACAGTCACATACTGTACCAACCGGTTCGCCCAGCACTGGAAATGTGAGTGCTCGCCCCTTTGCCGTCCATGCATGCATGCAGCATCACAAAACACAACAATTTGCTCCTGTGCACCGTCCGCACATATATGCAACGTCAAACAACATGGCAATTCACTCACGTGCGCCGTTCACGCATGCATGCAGCATCAAAAACAGTGATATAGGACAGGATTGCACCCGAGTGGACGGGCCCACCCGAGATCACCGCTACCGGTTTGCATAAACGGGTCCGAACCAGATAAATACCACTTCTGTTCACAATGCTTTACATCCCTCTCTTAGCAGTTTACAGAGTCAGCATATTGCCCCCAACAATCGGGGTCCTAATTTTATCAGCATCGGCAGGATGGAAGGCTGAGTCAACCTTGAGCCGGTAAGCGTTGAACTGCTGGCAATCGGCAGAATTAACCTGCAATACTGCCTCCTAACCACTGAACCACCACGGATCAGTTGAGTGAGTTCTGCCCCATTTTACAGCCCTGAAAGAAAATCTTGTCAAGGAACAAAAATGTGATTTGGCTTCTCATTTCCTGTGAAAGTCAGCTCCTCTCTTCAGTGGAAGGGCTCAAAGAAAGGGGTGCCCAAAAGTGTTCATGTTTTCCTTCCACTTCCTCCCTCATCCTTCCCTCCCGCCCCTCCCCCCAGGTGAAATGTAAAATGTGTTACTACCGGTTCTGTGGGCGTGGATTGGTGGTGGGGGTAATGTGACTGGGTGGGTCTGGCCAACTTTTTTTTTTAACTTTTCAAAGCATTTTATCTAATGCTTTGAAAAGCCTCTGCTGATCAGGCAACTCAGCTGGGATCGTCAGAGACTTTTCAAAGCATTTTTTTAACCACCTCTTCGGCCAAGAGGTTGCAGAAAAAAATGCTTTGAAAAGCCTCTGAGGATCCCAGCTGAGCTGCGCAATCATCAGAGGCTTTTTTTTTTTTTTACTTTTAAAAGCATTTTTTCATCAGAAGAGGTTGATGAAAAAAATGCTTTTAAAAGTTAGGGGGAAAAACATCTCTGATGATCGTGCAACTCAGCTGAGCATGGTGGAAGGACGCAGGGATTTTTGCTACCGGTTCTCCGAACCACCCTCTGCCATCGCTACCGGATCGGGCCTCCAGTTCGAACCAGGAGCATTTCAACCCTGTCCCCCCCCCCTTTTTTTTTTTTTTTTTTTTTTGTATTTTGTCTTTTCAGACTGAAAGCTTCCATCAAAGTGTGCCCATTTTGTCACATATTTGATGGGAAGAAGTTGGGAGAATTTAAGAAGTGCGGAAGAAAGCAAAACTTGACAAGAGAGTTCATCAGCTCTATGCAGCGTTTCTAAAACTCAGCCAGCCTTGCTTATCATATAGTTCTTTTTTTTAAAAAAAATGTAGTGATTTGTACAAATATGCCATCACAATTTTGATATCATTGAATAAGTAAATAAATCTTTTGTCTTTGCCTTTTTGCTTTGGGGTTGGTTTCTTTCTTTTAGTCTTTCCTTTGTGTTAGTGTTTTGTTCAATGGAGTCTGCTTTCAAATTCACCAGCTAGTTAATCTCTTTAAATAAAGTTAAGATAATTATTACTAAACAAAAACATTTCCGGATTTTTTCTTTAAGGAATTATCACCGGGATGTGTTGTCGTTCTAACTTGCCTGAATGCAGGGCTGGAATCGTATAGAATTCAGCATCCTAAGAAAAAAAACCCTCAACTTTAATTACACATGAACAAATCGCAAATAAGCATCTAACCCTCAAGGACAAAGAAAAAAGGAGGTGGACAGTGCCTGGTAAGATCAGAACATATGTGGGGGTGGGGGCCAGAGATGGGTTTCAGCAGGTTCTGACCAGTTCTGGAGAACCGGTAGCAAAAATTTTTGAGTAGTTCGAAGAACCAATAGTAAAAATGCTGACTGGCCCCACCCCCATCTATTCTCTGCCTCCCAAGTCCCAGCTGATTCGGTGGAAATGGGGATTTTGCAGTATTCTTCCCCTGGAGTGGGGAGGGAATGGAGATTTTACAGTATCATTCCCCTGCTACGCCCACAGAACTGGTAATCAAAATTTTTGAAACCCACCACTGGTGGGGGCAGTAATTAATGCTAACAAGGATAATACAAGATAAGAATTTTATGGAGCAAAGAAGCTGCAGCAGTATGTAGGAAGTAGGAGGTTTTTTTTTTTTTTCGAGTAGGGGGGGTTAAGATCCATCACAATTCATCATTGTCTATTTTAAGGAAGCAGGTCAAACATAAGGTGAGAAATTTGTTCAGGTAAGATTTCTGTGGATGCCTAAGCAAATTGTTGGTCTCTGCATTTCCCCCCTCCTTTTGATGGAGCTGACGAATCAGACAGTCTTCACGATAACAAGTTTGTTAAGGGAAAAAAGAAGGCACACCAAAAGAGGCATATTTGTGAAAAATGCATACAAAGCTCCATTATATTAGGGAAGAGTGTGTGTAGAAAGCCTGTGTAAATATTTTGCATGATCTCGGTATGAATTTCTTTAAAACATGAAACAACCTGGAAAAAAAAACCACACCAAAGATACCACATGAAATAGAATTAATTAGGTAGGCTTATTAAAATTGCTATACAGATGTTTATGTTTGATGCCATATATATATATATATATATATATATATATATATATATATATATATATATATATATATATATATATTTTCAGTAAAAATGTATGCCATGGATTAAAATAGAGATTGCACTAAATTAACTGTATCTTTTTTTTTTATCCTCTTATGATATGAGAATCCAAAATTCAGCTGATGCAATAGATACATAGATTAAAACTATCCCTCTCCATCCCAGTGCATTATATATGATTTTGGAATTATTATTATTATTTTTTTACTTAAGGAATATTATGCTCTTGTGACGCTATCAGCTGTATTCTTTAGGGGCCTCCCTGTCAAGCAGAAAAAGCAGAATCCAAACTCAGAAAACAAGAATATGATTGTTCTAAAAGACTGCCCAATTATATGTTATTTTTATATATTTATAGCCTGGTTTTATTTATGTTATACTTTATAAATAACTCAGAGGACAAACACACATCGCTCTCCTTCCTCTTCCTATTTTTCTCCACAACAACCCTGTAAGCAGAGTTGTGCTGAGAGAGAGTTACTGGGCCAGTCACCCAAATGGCTTTCATGGCTAAAACAGAATTAGAGCTCATTATCTCCTGGTGATTGATTCAAAGTCACCCAGTTGGCTTTCATAGCAAAGGCAGGACAAGAATTCCCAGTCTCCTGATGGTTGGCCCAAAATCACCCAGCTGGCTTTCATGCATTAAGATGGGACCGGAACTCGTAATCTCCTGGCTTCTGAAGAAGAAAGATTTTTGCAGCAGTATCAGTGTTTTTATTCCCTTACTTTTGCTCTGTTCACCTTCCTCCAATTGTTTGCAATTCAAACCTAGCCACCTCAATGGCGGCTATCGTGTTTTTATTGTGGAGACTACCCTTTTCCAATGGAGCAGGGGTGAAATCCAGCAGGTTCTGGCAGGTTCTGGAGAGCCAGTAGCGGAAATTTTGAGCAGTTCAGAGAACCAGCAATGGAAATTGTAAGTAGTTTGGAGAACTGGCAAATAGCACCTCTGGCTGGCCCCAGAGTGGAATGGGAATGGAGATTTTGCAATATCCTTCCCCCTGGAGTGGGGTGAGAACAGAAATTTTGCAGTATCCTTCCCCTGCCATGCCCAACAAGCCACACCCACCAAGCCATACCACACCCACCAAACCGGTAGTAAAAAAAATGGATTTCACCACTGCAATAGATTGCCTACAGTCTGAATGGTATCGTCCTTTCCAGATTGACTCTTCAAAGGCCATTGACCAACAGAGGGCTTGCTGTCAAAAACTCTTGTCTCAACTAAGCAATTAGCAGTCCAGATTGCACTATAATTTTGTCCCTGTCACCTCTGGTCCTGCGCAGCTGCCTAGGCCAAAGGCAGAGAGAGATCTTGAGCAAAAAAACCAAACAAACCAGAATAGCAGAATAAGATTTGGAAGGAACCTTGCAAGTCTTCTAGTCCAACCTCCCAGCTCAATCAGGAAACCCTATACCATTTCAGACAAATGGCTATCCAGTGATGGAGCACCCACAACCTCTGGAGGTAAGTTGTCCCACTGATGAATTGTTCTCAGGGGCTGCCCCAAAGAAGAGGGAGTCAAGCTATTCTCCAAAGCACCTGAAGGGAGGACAAGAAGCAACGGGTGGAAACTAATCAAGGAGAGAAGCAACTTAGAACTAAGGAGAAATTCCCTGACAATGAGAACAATTTATCAGTGGAACAACTTGCCTCCAGAAGTTATGAATGCTCCAACACTGGAAGTTTTTAAGAAGATGTTGGATCACCATTTGTCTGAAGTGGTGGAGGGTTCCTGCCTAAGCAGGGGGTTGGACTAGAAGACCTCCAAGGTCCCTTCCAACTCTGTTATTCTATTCTGTTTTGTTCTCACAGTCAGGAAATTTCTCCTTCAATCTCTCAAAGCTCCATCCTCCCTTCTCTTTCGGTTCCTTTTTCCTCACTCCCCCCCTCTCTCCCCCCCCTGCAGAAAATAATGTTGAATTAATCCCTTCCCACCCTATCTCATCTCACCCCCCATAGGCTCAGCCAAGAAGCGGTTAAAATTATAAACCAGGAATTCCACAGAGCTATTAATGTCCTGTAATTCATCTGGGGCCAAGGGTGTGTGGGGGGGGGGGAGGTTTTTCTTCCCTCCTTCCTCCTCTTCTCCCCCTCCCCATGCCCGTTCCAACTGCTACTCTGTTTTTCAAAACAGCTTTGAAGGAATGTGCACCCTGTCACTATTTGCCGTCATGTGTCCGATAATTAAAATCTGACTGATTTATGGACTGACATCGAGCATCACAGCTGAAGAATCAGATGAGGTTCGTTCTTCCTAAGGCTAAATTTACTTGGTGGTGGAAAAAAAAGAAAAAAGAAATAGAGATTGCTGGCTTGTGGGTTAAGCTGTCATTCAGCTGCCGTGAAAACCATAAAGATAGCTAACAGAGCTCCAGCCAGCAGCCCTTAAGTTTATTTTATTCTAATATTTATTGCCACCCAGAAAAATGAACATAATGCAGGCAAGTTAGTGAGTCCGCTGCATGGTGATTTGTGAGGCTCGTGTGTACCACAAGAGCCAAACATGTCTTGTGGCATTAAAATAGAACACTTATATTCTTTCCTACCCAGCTCTTCAAAAAATATCTTTTTTTTTTTTTTTTGGAAAAGAGTGTGGGCTGGAAGAAACGCATATTAACTCTAATGGGGCAGAGATGTGTTGTTTTTATTTTATTTTTCTCTTGTAATTTGTTTATTAGTTTAGAATAGAATAGAATAACAGAGTTGGAAGGGACCTTGGAGGTCTTCTAGTCCAACCCCCTGCTTAGGCAGGAAACCCTACACCACTCCATAAAAATGGTTATCCAACATCTTCTTAAGAACTTCCAGTGTTGGAGCATTCACAACTTCTGGAGGCAAGTTGTTCCACTGATTAATTGTTCTAACTGTCCTTAGTTCTAGATTGCTTCTCTCCTTGAGAACGTCTCCATGGTCGTGTGGCCAGGGTGACTAAATGCCAAAGGTGCATGGAACGCTGTTACCTTCCCACCAAAGGTGGTTCCTATTTTTCTACTTGCATTTTTTTATGTGCTTTCGAATTGCTAGGTTGGCAGAAGCTGCGACAAGTAACGGGAGCTCATCCCGTTAGTGGCACTAGGGATTCGAAACGCTGAACTGCCGACCTTTTGATTGACAAGGTCAGTGTCTTAGCCACTGAGCCACCACGTTCCTCTATGCTCCTCAATAGCTTACTTCAAATTTCCTTGGTTGTGATATGTATCAATCAAATTTCCCCTAACCTCTCTTTCCTGGTTTCCATTTTGCTCTTGCTTCCACCATCATTCTTCTCCAGAAGCCAAAAATCATGGAAGGCTGTAATACTCTTGAAGAGCACATACAGAAATTTTAATCCTGGTTGGATAATATCTTGGGAAAGCCTCTTGTAGTCAGGCTTGAGAATTGTAGATTAGCTGGAACCATCCATATAACGCAGAAGGAAATACCTTTGTGTAGTCCTTGTGAATACATAAATAACAGCCAATCATAAACACATCTTGTTGGGCAAGAGATCCACACAGTTTTCCCTTAGATAAACCAGATTAATCATATGCAATATTTATACTACTAAGCAAAATAATTATAACATTGTATATACTTTCTGGTACAAGCACAGCTCCTTCAAGAAAGAAGAGTAGAAAGTGTGTGGGGGGGGGGGAGGCATGGACACACAATGTAAGATGCTTCAGTGAATCTTGCCTGCTTTTTAAAGTTCTTTAGCAGGAAGGCAATGCCCAACTGAAGAGATTTCATGGTTTAAGATACACCAAGTGACAGCTTATGAGAATGGGCAAAATGGAATACTATCAGTTGTACCAAGGCAAGGAAGAAGTAAGAAGAATACAATCTCAGATTCGGGTGGTATGGATATTTGCGGTATAACAAAGTTAAGGCAAATTTGAATTTGAAATATCATTATGGACTGCAAGGCGATCCAACTGGTCAGTCCTAGAGGAGATCAACCCTGATTGCTCTTTAAAAGGCCAGATCCTGAAGATGAAACTCAAATACTTTGGCCACCTAAGGAGAAGGAAGGACTCACTGGAGAAGAATTGAGAAATTATTGGGAAAGACTGAAGGTAAAAGAAGAAGGGGACGGCAGAGAAGGAGGTGACTGGATGGAGTCACTGAAGCAGACGGTGTGAGTTTAAATGGACTCTGGTGGATGGTAGAGGACAGGAAGGCCTGGAAGAACGTTGTCCATGGAGTTGCGATAGGTCGGACACAACTTCGCAACTAACGTGTTTGATGTGTCATACTGAGAGTAAGGAATAGCTATAAACCAAGATTGTTCCCCAAAACAGCTTTATGGACATCAGCACAAGAACATGTTGTAGACAAGAAAATAGGCAAAGGCAAATGGTTAACTTATCACAAGAAAGTAGAATTTTATCAAAGGAAGTATAAGAAAATATAATTGCCAATGGTTTTCTTATTTACAGTTATTAGAAAGATTAAAATAGACGAAAGAGTTGGTGGTTTTGAACATTGTAGATCTGAGCATGTAACAGAATTATATACAAATGAATGTTTAATTGTTAAAATGTACAAACTTACTAAAATTTGAAATAGAACAAGTAAAAGACTCTTATGATAAAACAGGCTAGAAAATTTTGTTATAAGATGGAACAATGAGAAAATAAGTGTTTGAAAGGATTGAAATATACATTAAAGGGAGTTTTATAAAATGATGTACCATTGATAAATTTATAATCATATTTATAACTACTGTAAAGAAAATTGGAAGCCATTGTTCTGTCTTTTTAAAAAAAATTCTATTTCTCTTGTATTTTTTTTCCCTTTCCTGTGCTTTTAGCTTTTTGTCTGATTTATTTTTCCTTCTTCTTTTTTATATTAGTTTGTATTCATTTTTATCTTCCTTTTAAAAACCTTTACTAAAGAAGAAATGAAGTGTTAAGAGAAAATAAACAGCCTCAATTATCTTTATTGGTTCTTTACCTGTATCAATTAAGCATTTTGCTCTGATTTGACTAGATTTCACCATTCGGTACGATAATATGAATTTGATGTTAACATTTGATGAGTTCATTTGGCTGTTTAAGTTTTTATGTTACAATGGTTGTAGCCTACAAGGAAAATGGTTGCATCTTCCACCAGCGAGACTGGCCAAAATGTTCCCCAATACCCCATCAACCTGTTGGAAATGTAAACAAAATCAGGGAACATATTACCACCTGTGGTGGACGTGCTCCAAAGTAAAACAATATTGGAGTAAAATTAGAATATATTTAGAAGAGATAAGAAGACAGCGTATAGAGATGAAGCCAGAAATATTTTTGTTAGGAATACTTCCAGGGACATATGACAAAAAAATACAATACCTAATCATACATGTTACAACAGCAGCAAGAATAATATATGCACAAAATTGGAAAAATAATAATATACCAACTGAAGAAAATTTGATCAGAAAAGTTTTGGAGTGCACAGAGATAGACAAACTCACAAAAGAAATAGAAGATAAGGAGGAAGCAGAATATTACATGGTATGGGAGAAATGGTATGAATGGTTAGAGGAGAGGTATAAAGGGCAAGGAAAGATTAAACGAGGAAGATACAGGAGTTGAAACATAGCAACAAACAAGTGGAAATGGAACTGACACAAAATGTATGATCGAAATTGAGTATATTGTTATTTTTATATATATAAATCAATATTAGAATCATATGTATAAAGAGTAAATTGACGTAAGGGAGAAAAATGGATAGATAAGAAATGATTACGGATGCGGAAATGTTGTAAAGAAAAGTGTAAAAATTTCTCTCTTTTTTTTTGTTTTAAAAAAACTGCTCAATAAAAATTATTTTTTTTAAAAAAATGTAGCTAGTTTCAATCAGAAAGAAGTTGCTTCCAAATTCCTTCCGTGCTAAAGAACTTGTAGGGCTAGAAAGTGAAAGAGAGAAAAGAGTTTGTGCTGAAGCAAGCTTCCCTCTGATTTTGCCTAATCTGAGTTACTACCTAAACTCTGTTGAAGAATTTCTAAGCACATGTTATCACATCTTCTGGAATGACAAAATTATTTATTGGTAAACTTTGGGGGAAAAAATGAGTTAGATACAAAATTAATCATCCTTCAGAGTAGACACAATGATATCAATTAGAACCAACATTGGCTATGATTAAAGTTCTGTGAAGCTGTATGGACATAGTCTAAAATCATCAATCTCTAGATTCAGCTCAGCATTCAGAGAAGGTTTTGAGAAGTTTAGGCAGATTATTTCTTTATTGTGGCTGAACACCCCATAATCTCGGCAGCTCTTTGTCAAATGTTCATGCCATCAGTTCATCATAAAGAGTGGACTACATATTTTGATTGTTCAACTAATTCATGGGAGTTGGTTGACGAAGTCTATGAACAAATCCAATGAGAGGCATCCCTGGTATCAAGCCCACTGATTTGTGTAATGGTTTCTTATAAATTAAATCCAAGTAATAATTTATTAAAACACCTAACTCCTGCAGTGTCTTGTGCTTAAAGATATTTGCCCATGTAGTAGGCCGTATTGCTATTAGCCTTGTCATCCTGTCTTTCTCATCTTCTCATCTTTGCTACCACGGTCTCCTATTAGTATCTTATGATTTATCACTTGTTGTTTGTATTTTAGGATTATGATTGTATTTTATGTACATGGAGAGCTTCTGCATCAGATATAAATTCCTTTTCAATCACACTTGCCCAATAATGTTCTCTTTTGTTCTGTTACATCCCGTCTTTTGTTCTGTCCCATGCCATGCCATCCATTCCATCCAGTGGTGGGTTTCAAATTTTTTTAGTACCGGTTCTGTGGGCATGGCTTGGTGGGTGTGGCATGGCTTGGTGGGTGTGGAAGGGGAAGGATATTTTAAAATCTCCACTCCCACCCCAATCCAGGGGAAGGTTACTGCAAAATCCCCATTTCCTCCCAATCAGTTGGGAATTGGAAGGCAGAGAATAGACGGGGGTGGGGCCAGTCAAAATTTTTACTACCAGTTCTCCGAACTACTCAATATTTCCGCTACCGGTTCTCCAGAACTGGTCAGAATCTGTTGAAGCCCACCTCTGATTCCACTCCATCCCATCCCATCCCATCCCATCCCATCCCATCCCATCCCATCCCATAGTTTCCTTTCCTTTCCTTTCCTTTCCTTTCCTTTCCTTTCCTTTCCTTTTCTTTCCTTTCCTTTCCTTTCCATTCCATTCCATTCCATTCCATTCCATTCCATTCCATTCCATTCCAAATACCTCCTTCAAATTGAGCTTCCCTTCATGAACACAACCATGGTTTTGGGAAGCAGCATAGACTTGATTTGCATCTGTCTTCTTCCAAGATGTTTTCTCGGCTTTCCAATCTAGCCTACTACCCTGAGATTCCTTGGAGATCTTTCATTCAAGTGCTAAACTGGCACCATCTTGCTTAACCTTTCATATTAGACAAGGTTGGTCAGGTAAAGGCTCCTGCTGAGGCTCACGTTTGCTTTTAACACCATCTAGTTTCTTGTCTTACAAGGAAGAAAAGATAAATAGTCTTTGGTGACATAACAGAACTTTGTCTATCAAGAGTTGATCATAAGAGGGCTTTGAAAAATGTTTTCTCCTGTTTTTAATTAAATATTTTGACAGGACTTGCTTTTGAATGGTATTTTGCAACAGCATTTTATTTTACTGAAATAATCTATTTGAAAGGGTGGCTTGTACGGATATCTTAGTTAAAAACCAGTTTTGAAAAGCTATTAGGAAACAAAGACATTTTTAAACAAAGTCAACCTTTTACAAATAAGTAAGTAAGGAAATAATTGCATCAGTTCTAAAATTTCTCAAAAGTGGGTCTATCAGACAACAGCATGATATATGTTTACGTCAATAGAAATGAACCTAAGTTTGGATCGACTCCCATAGACACAGATAGTCTTTCAGTTTACAACCAAAATCGATGCCGACGTTTCTATTGCTGAGCAACAGTTGTTAAGTGAGTTGTGCCCCATTTTACGACCTTTCTTGCCACTGTTGAACCACTGCAGTCGCTAAGTTAATAACACGGTTTTTAACTAAACCTGGCTTCCCCATTGACTTTGCTTGTCAGAAGGTCGCAAAAGGGGGTCACATGACCCCCGGGACATTGCAACTGTCGTAAATATGAGTCAATTGCCAAGTGTCATAATTTTGATCACGTGACCACGGGGATGTCGTTAAGTGTGAAAAACTATCATAAATCAATTTTCGGTGCCATTGTAACTTTGAACAGCCGCTAAATGAACTGTCATAAGTGGAGAACTACCCGTATTGTCTAATTATGTTTTGTGAAGAGCATCTTGCCACGAACGTGCAGCAGAAATGGGGGTTCTCCTATCATGAGAGGCCTCCAAGAATGTCAGTTTGCATACACAAAAGGCAGACTTACACACAGAGAGACAGAGAGGGAGGGGGGGAGACAGGGACAGAGAGAGGCAGGGAGAGAAAGACAGAGAGAGACAGAGAGTGAGAAAGAGAGGGAGGGATGGAGGGATGGAGGGAGAGAGAGAGGGAGAGGGAGAGACAGAGGCAGAGAGGGAGGGAGAGAGGGAGAGAGGGAAAGGGAGGGAGAGACGGACAGAAAGAGACAGGGAGAAAGAAACAGAGAGAGACAGAGAGAGAGGGAGACAGAGAGAGAGGGAGACAGAGAGACAGGCAGAAAGATAGAGAGAGAGACAGAGGGAGAGACAGAGAGAAAGAAACGGAGAGAGACAGAGAGAGAAGGGAGAGAGAGAGAGGGAGAGACAGGGAGAGAGACAGGAATAGAGAAAGATGGAGAGAGAGGGGGGAGAGAGAAACAGAGAGAGACAGAGAGGGACGGAGAGGCAGAGGCAAAGGGAGAGAGAGAGAGGGAGAAAGAGACAGAGAGAGACAGAGAGTGAGAAAGAGAAAGAGAGACAGAAAGAGGGAAAGAGGGAGATACAGAGGGAGAGAGGGGAAAGAGAGAGGGACGGAGCAAGGAGAGAGAGAGAGAGAGATATTGGATTTTTATCTTGATCACCCATGCTGTTGGTTTGGTCTATTTGTTCCAAAACTCGGCACAAGACAACAAGCGACAAAGTTGTCAGCAACGCTGGAAGATGATGTTGCCCTTGAAAACAAATCTCTTGTCCCCATTGACTTTGTTTGTCAGAAGTTCGCAAAAGGGGATCACATGACCCCGGGATACCGTAACCGTCATAAACATGAGTCAGTTGCCAAGTGTCCAAATTCTGATCACGTGACCATAGGGAGGCTGCCACGGTTGTGTGAAAAAGAGGTATAAGTCACTGTTTTCAATGCTGTTGTAACTTCAAATGGTCACTAAATGAATTGTTGTTACTCAAGGATTACTTATATTCCCATACATTACCCAGCCAAAAGTTAAGGGCTGGTGCTTATGGATGAAGTCACAAACCCCAAGAATGCAAATTCTAAATGGCAGATGAAGAGGGAGGGAGGGAGGGAGGGAGGGAGGGAGGGAGGGAGGAAGAAGGAAGGAAGGAAGGAAGGAAGGAAGGAAGGAAGGAAGGAAGGAAGGAAGGAAGGAAGGAAGGAAGGAAGGAAGGAAGGAAAAATAAAATATTATTTTCGGGTAAAATAAATCATTTCACTAATCAGGCTGGGATTTGGCAGTTGAAAATAAAAGGGTCAAATGGGAAGCAGGAAAAAGGGGGAGAAAACCTTACCCTTCCTTCTTTAAAATATGGCCCTTTGCATTTCAACATACTGCTTGGACATAGCAATAAAGCAAAGGTATGTTGGAAGTATTTCATTGGCACTACTCAAAGAGCAGATATTGAAGTAACCGGATATAAATCCAGTTAATTAAACACCCTTAAAGGATACACTTTAAAGGAATGCTTTCTTGCTGAGCAAATTTTTTTCCCAGGTTTTCATAATGGCTGTAATCATTACCTACTTTTAAGGATCAACTATAATTTCTCCATAATATAATGGATGGTAATATAGGCCAGTGTCTCTTATAAAGACAAGGAAGGCTATGCAACGGATGGTGGCAATGTAACCATCACTTCCAAACAAAGATGGAGAATCCTATCGCAGGAGCCAAATTTAGTCTGCTTGGCCTCCCTCCAACTGTCCTGTTTGGACCCCTTTTGCCTAAGAGAAGGGAATTTATTGGAGGATGTAGAAGATTGGAAGATGTAGAAGATTGGAAGATATTCATGGCATTTGGAGAAAAGAGAAGGCAGACTTCTTATGGACCTTACTTTACCCATCAGAAAAAGCATGGTGAAACCAGGGGAAAACTGCTTCTAAGAAGGCCTGGTAATAGTGACTAGTGAAGCTAGCAAGAACTATCTGAAGACTATGGTTTGTGAGTTTCCCTTTTTATCCCTCAGGTCAGGATGCATTTGAATTTCTCCTTTTGTTTTGTTGTTGTCAGTTGCAAAGTCATGTCTGACCCATTGTGACTCCATGGACAACATTCATCCAGGCCTTCCTGTCCTCTACCATCCCCCGGAGTCCATTTCAGCTCACGCTGACTGCTTCAGTGACTCCAGCCAGCCACCTCATTCTCTGCTGTCCCCTTCTTTTGTCCTCAATCTTTCCCAGCTTCAGGTTCTTTTCCAGTGAGTCCTTCCTTCTCATTAAGTGGCCAAAATATTTGAGTTTCCTCTTCAGGATCTGGCCTTTTAAAGAGCAGTCAGGATTGATCTCCTCTAGGACTGACCGGTTTGGTCACCTTGCAGTCCAAGGGACTCGCAGGAGTCTTCTCCAGCACCATAGTTCAAAGGCCTCAATTCTTTGGTGCTCAGCCTTCCTTATGGTCCAACTTTCACAGTTATACATTGCAACTGGGAAAACCATAGCCTTGACTATACGCACTTTTGTTGGCAGGGTGATGTCTCTGCTTTTTAGTAAGCTATCTAGATTTGCCATAGCTTTCCTCCCCAGGTCAGGATGAATTTCTCCTTTACAGGACCATTAAGAAGATGAAAGAAGATCAAAGGATTTAGGGAGGACCAGAGGTAGAGAATTAGTTAGGCTTTAAAGGATATCTCACGTTGAACTCTTTACTAGCATGACTGGTAAATGATCAACCACAGATGAATGGCTAGTCCTTGGCCCAACTCATTTCTTGAAAACTGCTCTTGAAGTTCTAGATCAGGGCTGTCAAACTGACTGCCCATGGGCCAAATGTGTGATGCGCTGGCCATGCCCACACCCACTTTAGCAAAGGGGGGAGTCACAATACATCATGTGACAATGCCAGTTTGACAGCCCTGTTCTAGATCATGGTTGTCCAGCCCTTTTTGGCTTGCCTGGGCCACACTGAGTGAAGATGAATTGCCCCGGGACCCATTATAAAATATATAATAGGGTTAATGTAAATAAATAAATAACAAAAGCCCTTTATTTTTTAAATACTTTGATGATATCTTCTGGAGTCTCATGATGAGCTGTCCACAACTCCATGCAACCCTTGGGCCCCAGATTGGACCCGCCTGTCCTAGAGGAACCAAAGATGGGACTCATTAGAAGTTAATTTCATCTCCGTATTCATTAAATAGGGAACATTGGATGCGATGCCAATCGAGGCACCAAAAAGAGCAGTTTGGCATCGGCCGCCATCACGAGACAGTTTCTATCCTTGCTAGGAAAGTGTGATGACTTCCTTGAACTTCAGCTTAACAGTTACCCACCCACGTTAGGCAGTGTGTCTAAAACCAGCCGTTTTAACTTGAAATCTCACTCTCGCCAAATGCTCGCCTTTCCGAAGGCGCAGAGGAAGACATCAACTTGACAATAACGTATTTTCAGCAAAAGCCGGGGCTGCTATTCTGTCATACATAATTTGTTTCCTAACCAATGATGCTGTTTAATCAAAACTCACACCAGCTCTCTTTAAAAGCATTTACTAAACCAAACAAGAAAGAAACTTCACATGCCACGGGTTGTTGGAATTACTTGTTATTATTAAAGGTGGATTTGAGGCTTCTAGGGCCCCTCCTTTTCCTTCCCCCCCTCCCGCTTTTATTAAAACGTCCAATCAATCTTTGTGCATGTTTTACTGTCTCCCCAAATGAATTCTTAGCAGCCTTCACTAAACTGATATTTTTTTTAAAAAAAAAAAAAGTTAATGCAGAAGTTCAAAGCCACGATGGACAGCTCTGATAATTCTCAATTAATTCCTAATCTGTGAACCAGAAAGGAGGCATATTTTAGATACATCAAGTCACGTGGCTTGACAGCCTTTGTGATGTGTGGGGTTCTGTCTTATCCTGCACACCTGAAGTTCGTGGCCCTGAAGTTCATGGACAGTTTTGTTTGTAATAATGGCTTGCTCTGCCAAAAAAAAACCCCACCAACAACCATAAAGTCCTTGCTTTGAAAGAAATATTGTTTTTTCCAATGGGAGCAAGTTTTGTAAAAGCCTTTTTAGTATCCCTTTAGCAGTAGTGGGTTTTACTTACCTTTACTACCAGTTCGCTCGCATGCACAGAGCATATTTGATGACTTCCAGGTGGGTGGGCGGAGCCTCTCTATCGCCGCTATTACTGGTTCTCTCTAACTGGTGTGAACTCGGAGCAACCCACCACTGCAGTGGTGAAATGTAATTTTTTTTTTCTACCGGTTCTGTGGGCGTGGCTTGGTGGGCATGGTGTGGCTTGGTGGGCGTGACAGGGGAAGGATACTGCAAACTCCCCATTCCCTCCCCACTCCAGGGAGAAGGATATTGCAACATCTCCATTCCCACACCACTCCAGGGGAAGGATACTGCAAAATCCCCATTCCCTCCCCACTCCAGGAAGAAGGATATTGCAACATCTCCATTCCCACTCCACTCCCGGGGAAGGATACTGCAAAATCCCCATTCCCACCCCACTCCAGGGAGAAGGATATTGCAAAATCTCCATTCCCACCTCACTCTGGGGCCAGCTGGGGGTGATATTTGCCGGTTCTCTGAACTATTCAAAATTTCCACTACCGGTCCTCCAGAACCTGTCAGAACCTGCTGGATTTCACCCCTGCACCACTGCCCTTCAGCCAACCAGAAAAACATCGGGCTGCATCACCTGATGGCCATGAGTCACCTTGAGATGGATGATACCTAACCCTGATAAAAATAAATAAATAAATAATTGGGGAAGAAAGAAATAATCAAGAGACAGGATTGTACAGAACAGAGAGGGAAGAATACCTCAACGCAGTCTGGGGGTGGCTGGTGGCCTGAGGATACTCCCTTTGCCCTGTTAAGTTTCTAGCCTTAAATTTTAACCTGATTTAATGGAATAAAAGAGTTGGATGGGACCATGGAGATCTTCTAGCCTAACCCCCTACTCATGCAGGAGTCTCTAAACCCTTAATGGTAAACCTATGCACAGGTGCCACAAGTGGCACGCGGAGCCATATCAGTGGGCACGCAAGCTCAGCTCTGACACACATGCGTGTGCCAGCCAGCTGGTTTTCGGGCCTTCTGGGCCTACCAGAAGTCAGGAAACACACTGTTTCCGGCCTCCGGAGGGCCTCTGGGGGGGGTGGGGAAGGCTGTTTTTGCCCTCCCCAGGCTCCTAGAAAGGCTCTGGAGCGTGGGGAGAGCAAAATATGGGCCTACCGAGCCCACCATGCCATTACGTGTCAAAAGCGGGGGGAGCACGGGGGGGGCAGGGCCCATAGAATTATGGATGTGGGCAGAAGTGCTTGTGATCCCACCCGCTCCCCCCACTTTTGGCACGCGATGGCAAAAAGGTTAGCCATCACTGCCCTATACCATTCCAGACAAATGGCTATCCAGTCTCTTCTTAAAAGCCTTCCATGAGGGAACACCCCAAACTCCTGAAGGCAAGCTGTTCCAGTGGTTGATCATTCTCACTGTGAGGAAATTTCTCCTTAGATGTATTTTTTTTTAAAATTTAAGTTTTAAAAAAGTTTAAGTTTTAAGTTGTCTTTAATCTTATTTCAGCTGGAAGAAACCTTGGAAGTCTTCTAGTCCAATCCACCGATCAAGCAAGAGACCCCTATACCAGAGGTGTCAAACAGGCAACCCACAAGCCGAATGAGTCATGCACAAGCCACGCCCACCCCAGCTCCTCAAAGGCAAAAAAAGGCACGTGACGTGATTGAATTTGACACCTGTGCCCTATACCGTGTTTTAGCTATGCCTTTATTCATATATTTACATGATTTGCTTATGTTGTTGTAAACCGACCACAGTAAGAAGGTGTGGTGTTGCACTAGCAGCCTGTGCAGCTGGCACTCAAGTCGGACAATGAGGAGGCTGGAGAAGATGTGGTGCCAGAGGCAGGGATTCAGCCAGGGCCTTCAGAAGCGCCCATAAGTGAAGAGAAAGAAGAGGAGGAGCCTTTTCTCGATGCACGGGCGCGCAGAGTTGCCAAAAGGCAGGAGTGGCTCCTCAGGAGAAGCTCTCCTCGAGAGTAAGGCTTGGGGCTAATTGGCCACTCCCCTAGCCTATTTAAGGAAGGACGATGACTGAGACAATTTGCAGGGAACGACTTCGTTCACTCTCCTTCGCGTCTTGATCTTAGTTCTCTGAAAATTGCTTCTGGGCTTTCTGAAAACCGTAGTAAGATTATAATTATTTATTCTTTGGATTCTTGTAGGCTGTTAAGAAAGTTAATTAACAGCCTTTGTTTGAAAAAAAACTGATTTAATTTAGTAAACGAAGGTTTATACAGACTTTGTGTGTGCTGCGTTCTTTGGGGTTCGTAGCTGGAGCAGAACAGAAGAGCAATTTAACCCACTAGGTAGTTTAGCATGTGAGATCCTCAAAACATGATTGAGAGATTGTGGGAAGAGGTTGTAAGAATCACATGCCACTGTTGTTTGAGGTCCTCATTGTCCATAACTAGAGTAACTCCATAATGACCACCCGTGGTAGCGTTCTGTCTTCTCATCGCTTCCTTTCATGTTAAAAAGAACGCACTAGGAAAACGAAAGACAGGGTAAGATCCTTCCCTGCTTCAGCTTGCTTTCTTCTTTTTAAACAAAGGATATCGGCCAAAAAGACAGGGGGCATCGATTTGTTTCCAACTCCATCCAAGTTGAAGCAAGCTTCTTCGTTTCTATATTACGTCCTTAATCTCTCCATGCACTTGAAGTTCATTTCTCCCACATAACTGGCCTCTTTTCTTGCACCTGCATGTCTGGCTTATTTCAAAAGGACAGAACGCAGAACAGAATAAAGCTTTGCTGACCGGTATTTTTCCAACTCCTTCTTCTTCTTTCTCTTTTAAATAGCCGTGGGAGTATGGTAGGCTTAGGATAAATATCCAGGGAAGCAACTAGAGTCCATGGACCTCCGTGAAACTCTTTGGAAAACTAATTTCAAGTTCATTTTGTTTTTTAACCCTATATAAGAAATTCACACAGTCTCCCTCAAATGGAGCTCTAGATTTCTTCTTTGGGATGATCCAATTATGAGATTTCAATTTGGAATGCCTCTTTTTCAATGTAGGCACCTCATAGAAAGAGCACTTAGACTTATATACCACTTCACAGGGCTTTTACAGCCCACTCTAAGCGGTTTACAGAGTCAGCATATGCCCCCCCTCCCCAAACCTCTGGGTCCTCATTTTACTGACTTCGGAAGAGTGGAAGACTGAGTCAACCTTGAGCCAGTCAGGATCGAACTCCTGACAGTGGGCAGAGCAGTGGTGGGATTCAAAAAAAATTACTACCAATTCGGTGGGCATGGCTTGGTGGGCATGGCATGGCATGGCTTGGTGGGTGTGGCAGGGGAAGGATACTCTAAAATCTCCATTCCCTCCCCACTCCAGGGGAAGGATACTATAAAATCTTCATTCCCACCCCACTTCAGGGGAAGGATACTGCAAAATCCCCATTTCCTCCTGATCAGCTGGGACTCGGGAGACAGAGACTAGCCAGGGGCGGAGCCAGTCAGAGGTGGTATTTACCAGTTCTCTGAACAACTCAAAATTTCCACTACCAGTTCTCCAGAACTGGCCAGAACCTTCTGAATACCACCACTGGGGCAGAGATAACCTGCTATACTGCATTCCAACCACTGCACTACCATGACTTTTTATGCAATCACTTACTACCTGATGGCATTAAGCATCTCTCCCTACTCTTAATTTAAACATCTCCTAAAACTGGTTGTAAAGGTTTTTGCTTCATCTTCTGCAATGATCTTCTGCCTTGAACTTAAAGAATCTTCCCTTTCCTTTCTGTAGTTAGCTTTTGAACTCTATCCGGTGATGTTGACAAGCTGATCTAAAGCTATAATAGTAACTATACGGAGGAGTGGGAGGAGATGATACATTCCCAACAGATTTTCTAAGACACCCCCCTTCCCTACTCCCCCCCCAAAAAAACCCCAACAACTAAAGGAAAGAATGCAATCAGAAGTAACAAGAGATCCAGGTATTAAATAAGATTGATTGCCACAACTGTTGCACTATTAATTAAAAAATGTTTTGCTGGGTGTCATTCTGATGCAACCAATTTGAACTTAATTAAACATAAATTCAGTCCATAATCTTAGAATCGTAGACAACTCATAAAAAGAATGAAGATTAGCAGGGAGTGTGTTTTATGAAGCACATAAGCACTTGGTTCATATTTTATGTCTCATCAATGGAAGGCTTGTTGTCAACTTCCCTTTCCACTGTTTTGTTCCCCACATCTACTACTTAAGTGGACCCAGGGGGAAATGGCTTTTCATTACGTGCTTACATTTGGGCAAAATTCTTGTACAGTTCTTGGGCAATGCTGTTAAATATTTCAATTGAAATCCATGACCCTGTCCTAATACATTTTATAGGAAACATATTCTCCGAGCACTGGGATGGAGAATCTATGGCACGCGTGCCAGAGATGGCACACAGAGCCCACTCTGTGGGCACATCCACCATGACCAGCTGCTCTTCTGGTTTCTGAAAAACAGTGCAAAAAACAGTGCAGAAAACAACCCAAAAAACAGCCTGAAAATGGCTCGAAAAACGTCTTGAAAATGGCTGAAATCGGCCTGAAGAATGGCCTGAAAATGGCCCAAAAACAGCCTGGAAATGGCCTGGAAAAGGCCTGGAAAAGATCCAAAAAAATGGGCTGAAAACAGCCCAAAAAACGACAAAAAAACAGATATGCATTGGCCAGCCAGCTGGTCTTTGGGTTTCTGGAGCTCTGCCGTGCACACATCCACACGTGTTCCGGTTTGGGCACTCAGTGCCAAAAAGGTTCGACATCAATTGTCCTAGCAGACCAGGGGTTGTGTCATGGAAGAGCCATGATGGTGCCGTGGTTAGAATGCAGTACTGCAGGCTAACTCACTGCTCTCTGCCAGCAGTTCGATTCTCACTGGCTCAAGGTTAACTCAGCCTTCCATCCTTCCAAGGTCAGTGAAATGAGGATCCAGATTGTTGAGGGCAATATGCTGACTCTGTAAACTGCTTAGAGAGGGCTGTAAAAGCACTGTGGAACAATATATACGTCGAAGTGCTACTGCTATAGTGAGTGAGAAAAAAAACTCATGTTGTTATCAAAGCAGGGAATTTGTTAACAATTTGGAGGATGCATGAGCAAATGAAGATCTGAGTTTCTCACTGTTCAGCTGACAAATACTTGGCAATGCCGAGCTATCCTTACTAGAGAGAACAGCAGATTAAAATATGGTTTGATTGAAAAACAAACAAACATCCACATCGTTCAAAAATATTTCCCTTTCATACTGGAATGTCTAGAAGGGAGACTGATAGCTTTACAAAGCTCGGATTACTTATGATATACAAAGAATATTTTCTGAGTCAAAAAATAAACCAACTCATTCCCATTATAATTTGCTGTATACCTAGAAGTCTCTCTTTGTGAGTGCTGACAAACTTTTTTTAAAAAAAATGGAAAGAAAATATAATTTTCTTGAAGATACTTTCATTTCCCTCAGAGCAGGAGTAAAATGCTCCCGGTTCGGACCAGATCATCCGATCCGGTAACAATGGAGGCGGGTGGTTCGGAGAACTGGTAGCAAAAATCCCTGCCCCCCGCCATGCCCAGCTGAGCTGCACAATCATCAGAGGCTTTTTTTTTTACTTTTAAAAGCCTTTTTTCTACAACCTCTTCAGCTGAAAAAATGCTTTTAAAAGTTAAAAAAAAAGCCTCTGATGATTTTGCGGCTCAGCTGGGATCATCAAAGGCTTTTAAAAGAAAAAAACCCTTTTTTTTCTTTTAAAAGCCTCTGACGATCCCAGCTGAGTTGCCTGATCAGCAGAGGCTTTTTTTCTTTTAAAAGCCTCTGATGATCTCAGCTGAGTTGCCTGATCATCAGAGGCATTTAAAAGAAAAAAAGCCTCTGCCGATCAGGCAACTCAGCTGGGATCGTCAGAGCCTTTTGAAAGCATCTTTTTACAACCTCTTCGCTGAAGAGGTTGTAGAAAAAATGGTTTTAAAAGTTTTTAAAAATGGCCACGCCCACCCAGTCATATTACCACCACCACCAAGCCACGCCCACAGAACCGATAGTAATAAAATTTTAGATTTCACCCCTGCCCAGATTGCTCGAGTGCTAGTCCAGGCAACCAGGAGGAGTCAATAATGACTTGAAGGCACACATATAGAAACATATGCAAACACACACATGTTAAAATAACCAACCATCGAGGGGGTCCTAGATGCTCTTTGATCTGGGTTGTTTTTTTGCAGATGTTTGTTACTCAAACCAGGTAACATCATCAATGTTAACAACACTGTCACTGTGCAAACACTGATGTTGTTACCTGGTTTGGGTTAATGAAATATCTACAAGAAAACACTCAAGCTTGGAGAGCATCTAGGACCCTCCTCATTTCAACCCTGAGTTACAAATATTCTCCTTTATTGGGGAGAAATCAAGACCGGCAGAATGTATCCAAGTAAAACTTAGAAGACATGATGAAAACTCTCTAATTTCACAACATATAAACAGACGTTAAGGGGCGCGGTGGCTCAGTGGCTAAGATGCTGAGCTTGTCAATCAGAAAGCGGTTCAGAGATTCGAATCCCTAGTGCCGCGTAACAGGGTGAGCTCCTGTGACTTGTCCCAGCTTCTGCCAACCTGGCAGTTCGAAAGCACATAAAAAATGTAAGTAGAAAAAATAGGGACCATCTTTGGTGGGAAGGTAACAGCGTTCTGTGCACCTTTGGCATTGAGTCATGCCGGCCACATGACCATGGAGACGTCTTCAGATAGCGCTGGCTCTTCGGCTTTGAAACGAAGATGAGCACTGCCCACTAGAGTTGGGAATGACTAGCACATATGTACGAGGGTAACCTTTACCTTTTTAAACAGATGTAACCGAATTGGGAAAATGTGTCCATCCTAGACCAAGCCAAGTTCAAAAACACCAAGGAATTTCTAGAAACCTGGCACCACCTCTACGGGACTTCCTGTTACCACCAATAGCTTCCCACCAGTCAGTATGCTCTCATAGAGAGGGGCTCCTCTGGGTGCCGTCGGCCAAACAATGTCGATTGGCAGCCCCCAGGGGGACAGCCTTCTCTGTGGGGGCACCCACTATCTGGAATGAGCTCCCCCCAGAGATACGAAGGATCCCGGATCTGCGCACCTTCCGTCGCACTCAAGACTTTTTTATTCCATCAGGCTGGCCTGGCCTAAATCTTTCCCCTTTTTATCTTTTAAAATGTATATTTTGGATCTGTTTTAAATTATTGGGTGTCTTAAATTTGTCTCTGGCCAAATTGTTTAATTCGGTTTTATTCTGCTTTTAAATTTTGTATTTATGTGTTTTATTTTGTGGCTGTTCACCGCCCTGAGTCCTTTGGGAGTAGGGCGGTATATAAATCCAATAAACTAAACTAAACTAAACTAAACTGTGACAAATTAGCCATTAACAGACATGTAGACATTAACAACCTCTATAGACTGTGCAAAGGAGACAATCAACCAGCCAAAAAGGGAACAAAAAGACACAAGCACCTCTCCACCAGCAATCAGCACCCAGATCAGCATAGGTTAACATCACACCAACACTCAAGTAAGCAATACCCCCAAACAAGAAATGGCCAAAGAAGCAAACAGCAAACAGCACAACCAAAGAACTTCCAAGCCCATCCCCACCAATACTGACAGGGCAAGACACAAGAATATAAACTGACAGCAAAGCGCACTCTTTACTAGCATTGATGGTATTACCTGGTTTGGTTAATGAAATGTCTGCAGGAAAATAACCAAGCTCAGAGAGCACCAGGGAGCCTTCCTTTCAACCCTGAGCTACAAATATTCTCCTTTATTGGATAGTAATCAATGTTATATGGGATACTTGCAGAGTCAAGGAAGTTCTCCTGTGTATAAAGAAAACACCATTTTTGAGAAGACTGGCATCAAGACATAGAGATGCCAGAGTACTTAGTGCATAGGATAGGATAGGATAGGAGAGGAGAGGAGAGGAGAGGAGAGGAGAGGAGAGGAGAGGAGAGGAGAGGAGAGGAGAGGAGAGAAGAGAAGAGAAGAGAAGAGAAGAGAAGAGAAGAGAAGAGAAGAGAAGAGAAGAGAAGAGAAGAGAAGAGAAGAGAAGAGAAGAGAAGAGAAGAGAAGAGAAAATAGGATAGGATAGGATAGGATAGGATAGGATAGGATAGGATAGAATAGAATAGAATAGAATAGAATAGAATAGAATAGAATAGAATAGAATAGAATAGAATTTTTTATTGGCCAAGTGTGATTGGACACACAAGGAATTTGTCTTTGGTGCATATGCTCTCAGTGTACATAAAACAAAAGATAGGTTCATCAAGAATCATAAGGTACAACACTTAATGATAGTCATAGGGTACAAATAAGCAACCCGGAAACAATCAATATCAATATAAATTGTAAGGATACAAGCAACAAAGTTAACAGTCAATACAGTCATAAGTGGAAGGAAATGGGTGATGGGAACGACGAGAAGATTAACAGTAATGGAGACTTAGTGAATAGTTTGATAGTGTTGAAGGAATTATTTGTTCAGCATAGTGATGACATTCAGGAAAAAACTGCCCTTGTGTCTAGTTGTTCTGGTGTGCAGTGCTCTATAGCGTCATTTTGAGGGTAGGAGTGGAAACAGTTTATGTCCAGGATGTAGTAAATATTTTCCCAGCCCTCTTTTTGACTCGTGCAGTATACAGGTCCTCAATGGAAGGCAGGTTGGTAGCCATTGTTTTTTCTGCAGTTCTAATTATCCTCTGAAGTCTGTGTCTGTTTTGTTGGGTTGCAGAACCAAACCAGACAGTTATAGAATAGAGGTGCAGATGACAGACTCAATAATTGCTCTGTAGAGTACATAGAGATGCCAGAGTACATGAAGTAGGATCTGAAGAACTTGTACAATCATCTTATTTCAGGCCGGAAAATACCAACTATGAATTTTTCCTGGACTGAGATACGGGCTACTTACTGTATTTTCCTGCGTATAAGACTACTTTCTAACACACAAAAATCTTCTCAAAAGTCGGGGGTCGTCTTATACGCCGGGTCTCATTCTCCTGTAACCAGGCAGACCAGCCCATAAGGCTCTGACGAGCCTTAAATGGCTCTGAGGAGGGTCGTCTTATATGCCCGGTCGTCTTATACGCCGGAAAATATGGTACTTCATTTATTTTTAAGTGTGTGAGAAATGCTCTCATATTTTAAGATTATTTTCCTAAAAATAAAATAAATAAATAAAGGTTTTACTACAACTGTCACTTAGCGAGAACTGCCAAATAATTCCAATATAAATCCCCAAATGACAATTTATGAGAGGGTTTTTTTAAGGAGAGGACAGTTTGAAACCATACTTCAGCTATTTAAACCGGTTTCTCTTGACCCATCATGAAGCATCACATACGCATCGCCACCCCAAAAGAAATGTAATTTTTTTTTTGTTCTGTTTCTAAAGAAATATATTTCTTACAAGACAGATAATGAAGAAAAGGTAAACAGGTTAAAGAGGCTGTTTGTCTGCATAACTACAAACTGTTGTGCGATTATTGCGATTTCCTTCCAAACATCTTTTGGAGTTATTTCATTATAAGATTCATCCTTTGCGCAGAAACACCCCTCACACACAAGAACGCATTTAAAATTAATGACTTGGGAAGCAGTGATTTAAAGAAAGTGAAAACAGAAGCAACCTAGTTAAACATATTTGTCCACGACGTGCCTTTACTTTAAAAATAGCTTCCTTTAAACCAAGCCAATGTTAGACTTGAGGTTTCATATTTCTTCAGTAAACCAAACGAGACCTCTTTTTTTTCTTCTTGGTCAGATGTAGGACCATTTCAGTTTCAAATCTCAGAATATAGGAGATGCTATTAATAGTGTAACAACAAGAAGAATAAAAACTTTGTGAGGAAAACACACTATTTTTCAGGCCTTGGCTGGATTAAATGGAACAGTTATGACTCCGATGGTGGGAACTTTCCGGATTGCTCAAAAGAATATATTCTGGTTAGTTTCCATCTCAATATGCAATGTTTTCCCCCCAAACATTCACATACAAATATCCCGTACATATTTCTCCTAATAGAAATTTATCATGAATGGTGGTTAAGGTATTTTAGGAAAATCCGGATTTAAGATACACTGAGGTATGGGTGTTTCCTTCTGGCTCCGGGCCTATGGGCCTCAGCCCAGTCTACCTCACAATCTGATTTGTGATGACAACATGGAGGGGGGAGTACTATGTTCATATTATATATCATATATACAATATATATATAATCCAGGAGCCCTCAGACAGACACAGACTTCAGAGGATAATTAGAACTGCAGAAAAAACAATTCCTACCAAGTTGCCTTCCATTGAGGACCTGAATATTGCACGAGTCAAAAAGAGGGCTGTGAAAATATCTACAGACTCCTCGCATCCTGGACATAACGTGTTTCCACTCCTACCCTCAAAACGACGCTATAGAGCACTGCACACCAGAAAAACTAGACACAAGAACAGTTTTTTTCCCGAATGCCATCACTCTGCTAAACAAATAATTCCCTCAACACTGTCAAACTATTTACTAAGTCTGCACTACTACTAATTTTCTCATCGTTCTCACCACCGATCTCCTCCCACTTATGACTGCATGACTGTAACTTTGTTGCTTGTATCTGTATGATTTATACTGATTGTTTCCTAGTATGATTTGATGGCTATGGCTATCATTAAGTGTTGAACCTTATGATTCTTGACAAATGTATCTTTTCTTTTTATGTATACTGGGAGCATATGCACCAAAGACAAATTCCTTATATGTCCAATCACACTTGGCTAATAAAGAATTCTATTCTATTCTATTCTATTCTATTCTATTCTGTTCTGTTCTGTTCTGTTCTGTTCTGTTCTGTTCTGTTCTGTTCTGTTCTGTTCTGTTCTGTTCTATTCTATTCTATTCTATTCTATTCTATTCTATTCTATTCTATTCTATTCTATTCTATTCTATTCTATTCTATCCCTATCCCTATCCCTATCCCTATCCCTATTCTCTTCTACTCTACTCTACTCTACTCTACTCTACTCTACTCTACTCTACTCTACTCTACTCTACTCTACTCTACTCTTATTCTTATTCTTATTCTTATTCTTATTCTTATTCTTATTCTTATTCTTATTCTTATTCTTATTCTTATTCTTCTTATTCTTCTTATTCTTCTTATTCTTATTCTTATTCTTATTCTTATTCTTATTCTTATTCTTATTCTTGCATTTATCATCCTTGTTCTTCAACAACCCAGTGGACCCTGGATTCCCTAATTTTAACCATAACTGTTGGAAAAGTATAATATAAATAAATCTAAGTCACCAGTATAAACCTAACAATAGAGAGCCAGTTTAGTGCAGTGGTGAAGGCATCCGACTGGAAACCAGGCAACTGTCAGTTCCAGCCCCACCTTAGATAAAAAAGCACTTTGAGCCAGTCATTGACTCTCAACCCTAGAAAGGAGGCAATGGCAAACCACTTCCAAAACAACTTGCCAGGAAAACGAGTCCAGGCAGTCTCCAGGAGTCAAGACTGACTTGAAGACAACAATAATCATAATTTCCATTTTCCATATTGGGCTTTCCACATTCCTTTTTCCTAACAAAAACAGGTTTGTGACAAAATTTTCCCTAACATGAATGGGTGTTGCATAGTTTTTTTTCCTCTAATCCAGGTTTGTAAAAGCACATTGTAAGAAGGGTTGGGTTTCAAAAAAATTAGCAAGGGGTTCTCTGCCTGATTGCTGGGTGGGTGGGGCCATGGTGGATGTGCACCACAGTGGGGCGGGGAAATTTTTGCCCTCCCCGGGCTCCGGAGGCTTTTCTTGAACCTTTGGGCAGGTGAAAATGGCCTCCCCAGGCTCCGGAGGCCCTCTGGAGCCTCCCAAACTACCAGTAGGCCCATTTTTTTCCCTCCCCAAGTCTCCACACACACCCAGCACTTACCTACATCCAAATGGGCCGCATGGGGACTCCTGGGAGGGATATGGAGGGGTGGGTGGGGCCAGCCAGGAGTGGGATTTGGGGGTTCTCCGAACTGCACAGAATCTTAGCTAGAGATGCGATCCTGCGATTCCCCAGCAGCCCACCCCCAGTTGTAAGCATGACTTAAAGTCAACGCTAAAATATTTAGGAGGAGAAAAACAGTAGGAGGAATTTGACTCCCCATTCTTCACTTTGGCAAAACATCTTGTAACACCCGGGCGACTCTTTGATATCCCATATTCCAACATTCACTTCTGCAGGGAGGGAGGGAGCTTCAGTTTTCTCTATTCTGCTGGCATTGTAACCTTATTGAGGTTACTTGCTACCACAAGCATAAGGATGACAAAACTACAGACCCCTCACTATTCCGGGGTCGGCCTTGCACATCTATTTAGAAACTCATTTCTAGAAAGAGTTATGACTGAGATCTATTCTGGATCACTGCTTTCTTGATCAAAATGAATATTCTGGAGAGAGAGGGAAAAAGCAACTAAATACGTGCCATATTTTCAATATCCATCAACGGAGGACCTGTCAACAGGGTTCAGACTAATTCTTAATATTGTCCGCCTTGCGCTTACTAAAAAAAATGTTGGGCACTGGACCAAATTCATCTCAGTTCCTTTCATTTACAAAGTTTTAGAGCATTCACAGTCATGTTAAATTCATGTGATGCACCGTTCCACGTGATAATGTATGAATTTGACATAGGAATGAGATATTGATAAATATTGATTTGCAGCGGCATTAAATCTATCTATCTATCTATCTATCTATCTATCTATCTATCTATCTATCTATCTATCTATCTATCTAAAGGTAAAGGTTCCCCTTGCACATATGTGCTAGTTGTTCCCGACTCTAGGGGGCAGTGCTCATTTCCGTTTCAAAGCCGAAGAGCCAGTGGTGTCCGAAGATGTCTCCGTGGTCATGTGGCCGGCATGACTAAACGCCAAAGATGCATAGAATGGTGTTACCTTCCCACCAAATATGATCCCTATTTTCCTGCTTACATTTTTTTATGTGCTTTCGAACTGCTAGGTTCTCCACCATAATGATGTTATATAACAATTGTAGCAAACCCTTTGCACTGCTTTGTCCTTTCTCTTTTAGCCTTGAACCTACAATGGGCCACACAGACTATCGCATAGTCAGACCATGTATAATTGAACAGATTGGATTTTATTATAGATTTTAGTTGTTATTTATTATTTTATACTAGAGTTTTTAATTGTACATATACTGAGTGGTTTTATTTGTTCTGGTCTCTGGTCTAAAAAGGTAAATGTTCCCCTTGCACATATGTGCTAGTCATTCCCGACTCTAGGGGGCGGTGCTCATCTCTGTTTCAAAGCCAAAAAGCCAGCGCTATCCGAAGACGTCTCCGTGGTCATGTGGCCAGCATGACAAAACACCAAAGGTGCACAGAACGCTGTTACCTTCCCACCAAAAGTGGTCCCTATTTTTCTACTTGCATTTTTTATATGCTTTTGAACTGCTAGTTTGGCAGAAGCTGAGACAAGGAATGGGAGCTCACCCCATAACGGGGCACTAGGGATTTGAACCGTTGAACTGCCAACCTTTCGATCAACAAGCTCACCGTCTTAGCCACTGAGCCACCACTTACATATCTATAAATTAGTGTTGCCCTTATTAAATAGTGAGGGTCAAAACATGGAAAATAACAGAATGTGGTCTACCACTAAATAGACTTTGGTAGACCTTTCATGAATCTTCTGTCCCTCTTTAAAAGCTATCTAATTTACAAATACATAAACAAGAGCTTAAGCCTGCCCACTTCCACCCTGAATTTCCAGTGCAATTGTGAATAGTATCAGTTCCCTGTAATTAGCTGGAAAGCATGCAGAGTGTAAATGTTTTATGGAACCCACACAATGGAAACTATAAATGTAAAAGTGTTACAGCAACAATAATGCATTTTCTGCATTAAATTAAGTTGTGTCATAAGCTATAAGCCATTTGTTAAAGAAATAATGCTTGGTGTTTGTTTGTTTTTTAAGCAAATGATAACAAGTTAAAAAAAAGAAGAAAGAAAGAAATAGAGTAGAGTGGTTTCTTTTGATGGCAGATTCCTGGGAGATAGCTAAATATATACCGGAGACAATTGCTTTATGTATTCACCCACCGTTCCTTTTTTTTTTTTTTTAATTTTCAAAACAAACTTTATTTAACTTTCAAATGTATACAAAAACAGTTAAAAACCATATTAAAATATCCATGTCCATAAATCGTGATCTATGATGAAATTCATTTCTATTCTCTTAAGTATCTATATGTGATTACTATACATATACACATATATATACATACATTATACCGTTCATTGCTCGTCCCGTTTTCATCCACATGCCTTTTGTCGGTGAAGTCATCATGGGTACTTATATAAGGTTAACATACAAATACCTTTCCAATTTTCATTCTTAATTTAAAATTCACTAAGAGTATAATAACATATATTGCTCGTTCAAATTAGCTTTCATATTCAATTAAAAGTATCATTATCCATTTTGTCTTTGTTTGATCCAGTCGTACCATCTATCCCATACCCTAGAATATTTTGAGCTTTCCTCATTTTTTAATTTCTGCGTTAATTGATCCAACCCACCGTTCCTAAGGTAGTTGCTTCAGGTACCACAGAAGGTACAATTCCATTACCAAGTTTGAAAAAAGATTCAGCTGTTACTCTAATCATTGGGGAATATGGAATAAGACAGGGTAGCATTTTTGCCTTCCATCACAGTTTGCAGCATATTTGAGATCCACTTCTGTCCATCTTATATCTTCTGGGTTGAGATAATGTCCTTCACACAACCCTGAAAGAACAACTAATGGAATCAGGAATGTTGAGAAGGGACTTTCACAGATTCTCACTGTGTCCAAGTCCTGAACCAAGGAGTTGAGTTCTGATTACTCAAGTGACCTTATTTTCTTGGGGAAAAAAAATAAAGAACGAACAAACCTAGAAAAGGGGGTAAACCTGAAAGAAATTCATAAGGATTAAAAAATGTTGATCGCTCGGCTTTGCAAAAGGAAAATTCAAGAGCAAAACCAGGAAAACAAATGAATAAATTAAATAAATCTAGAGACAGCTATCTGAAATAAAGGACTGTCTTTATAATAAAGGTACTATGGTTACTCTAGCTATGGTGGACAAGGTGATAGAGCAGAAGCCCATTGTTGTGAAGATTCAGAAGTATGTTGAAAGTATTTCAAGAAAAGTTCTCATTTCAGGAGAATCAAAGATGAGGAACATTCAATTCCCAGTCTATTCATGGATACCTCACTGTACATCAACAAAGAGTTTTGTAGCAATAGCAATAGCAATAGCAATAGCAATAGCAATAGCAACAGCACTTAGACTTATATAATGCTTTACAGTGCTTTCCAGCCTCTCTAAGTGGTTTACAGAGTCAGCATATTGTCCCTAACAATCTGGGTCCTCATTTTACCCACCTCGGAAGGATGGATGGCCGAGTCAACCTTGAGCCTGGTTAAGATTCAATCTGCCAAACTGCTGGCAGCCGGTGATCAGCAGAAGTAGCCTGCAGTACTGCACTCTAACCACTGCGCCACCGTGGCTCATACATGTTTTGTAGCATGCACAAGAGATTTATCATGTTCACAGAGTGTGTGGGTGCCAAATCAACATATGACAATCATGAGATGCCTTATACAACTTTTCAGCTGAGATGTTGAGCGTAGGAAAAATATATATATAATGTACATCAAATCTATAACTTTATTTCCTACAGAGTACTAATCCTTTGTTGATGTGATTGGAGATTCTGAAGTATTAATAGATAAGATTAAGTATAGATAATAAAACCATTGAGGCTGGCTTGGGTTGCTCCCCCCCCCCCATATATTCAAAGACTGTTGTAATCTGTGGCTAAGTATAGTTCTACATTCATTTGTCAGTGATGTAAATACAATGTGTACTGGTAGGTACCATCTGTGCCAAGAACCTGATTTTTGATCATCTGATCATGGGGATGCTACAAAAGTTGTAAGTGTGAAAAACGGTGATTGGTCAGTTTTTTCAGTGCTATTCTAACTTTGAACAGTCACTAACCCTTGTAAATCGAGGACTACCCGTACTCTGCTCACACTGCCAGGAATTTGATTCCTTCGATCTGGCTCAGGAGGAGGGAACCCTAATGGTAAGAGCTATTCAACAATGGACATGCCTCCATTGGAATATGGTAGATTTTTCTTCACTGATGACTTGTATAAATGATGATTTCTTGAGCCACGGTAGCGCAGTGGTTAGAGTGCTGTAAGTACTGCAGGCTACTTCTGCTGACTGCCGGCTGCCTGCAATTTCGCAGTTCAAATCTCACCAGGCTCAAGGCTGAATCAGCCTTCCATCCTTCCGAGGTCAACCCAGAATATTTGGGTTTGTAAACCACTTAGAGAAGGTTGTAAAACATTATGAAGTGGTATATAAGTCTAAATGCTGCTGCTATTACTACTGGCTTAGAAAGAATGGTTCCTGGAATGCTTGATGTGCCCCTCCTGATTGTTTATAAGATAATTTTCTCCTGGTGGTGATTATTTTACTATTTTTACCGAATACATTTTGCTGCTTACTTCGTGTACCTTTGTGAACAGGCAGTATTACAAGGAGAAAAAGAAAGAAAGAGAAAGGAGGAGGCAGGATTTGTAAAGGGTGAACAGCAGTTCTGTAAATTAGATTCATCTCCCTGCTTTGCCTTTAGTAATGGCTCTATCAGGGTCAAAATATAAAGATGACTTTTTATTTATATAATTACAGGGAAGTTGCCTTATTTAATAAAAGCAGCCATTTGGAATGCCAGCTTAAATAATGCCGAACAAGCCCTCCAACATTTCAAACAATGGCGCTGGAGACAGACTTTTAAACGTGCAACCGTGCTCTTCCAAAGCATCTCTTTACGCGCACTCACAAAGCTGAAGCAAGCACAACGGGCTTAATCGCGTATTGTTCTCCAAGTCTCATCCCTTTACAAATCACATGACATAAAAAGAAAAATAAGTTAACAGCGTAAAGACGGTAATGAGAACGGTTGAGCTAAAGTGCCTCTTAAAGAAATCCTAATAAATTCTAGAATTTCAAGTCTTTTGGCACGCATTCCATTTAGAATAAAATCAATGATCAATGGTTGCAAACAGCCACATGCTTAGGTTTACTTGCCTCCGGAGCAGGAAAGAGGGAGGGAAGGGGCAAAAAAAAAAAAAACACCTCATAGACGAAAGATGACATTTAAAGGGAAAAAGCTGACATTGACTCCATCACTGTCACTATTTCTGCCATAAAGCAGCTTCAAATATTAAAACATTTTTCATCTGGCCTGTGTTATTGGCACCAGAAATTGTTTTCTCTCTGTCTGATACTCACTTGAACTGCAGCAAAGCTCCCTGGGGATACCAGATTGTTACCAAGTCCTCATAACATATTGGCAGTTGAGGGGCTGGTGTCCACGTGGACTTGCCACTCACAAATGTTCTCCCCTCCCCTCCCTAAGGAAGAACCGAGAGCATTCTCGGTAGGAATCTAATTCAACTGTACCATGCAGATGCAAACCTGCGACGCATCCCGTGGATTCAAGATGTCGATGAAGTAAATTTTCTGGGGTCACAGTGGGGAAAATTAGGGGCATATTCTGTAACAGCAATGGCTAACCTTTTCAGGACTGAGTGCTCAAAGCATATGTGCCCGAACCCCCAAAATGCAATGTGTGCACGCACCCCTCCCATGACCCCTGCCCCCCAAACATGCACGCATGGCCCCCCACATGCGCCTAACCCCCATGCATGCACACACACCCCACACATGCGCAGCAGAGACCCAATGACCAGCTGGCCAACAGGAGACACATACGCATGCGCAGTGGAGCTTAATTGGGATAATGGCTTGCGTGCCCACAGAGAGGGTGCTGTGTGCCACCTCTAGCATAAGTTCCCCATCACAGTTCTATAACATGAGCAGGTTCTATGAGTGTTTACTATTGATTAGACCTGGAAAGCTGCTCAGCTTCACCGCCCACTCAGTTCAGGAAGTCAAAATAAAACATTTCATCCATATTATAAGCCCGTGCTTGAGGACACCCAGCTAAAAAAAAGAGATTACTGATTCGCATTGGTTCCACTGTCAAATCCTTCTTACTGCAAGCCAAGTTTTTACTTAACATTTAATTGAAATTTGCCTTCTTGAAAAATCCATTGTTCCATATCCTCTAATTTAGAACAGATCTTGGCTCTTTTTTTCTTTTCTTTTTTTTCTTCCCCTGGGTGATTTCTCTTCCTCTCTATAATAGATATCCCTCAATCCTCTTTTTTTTTTTCAAGTTTAAAAGTTATCCGTTAAGGTTAAGCCCTCTGGAGATTTACCGGTAACTTCTATACTTCTGATCATCCAGATTGTCTCTTTCTCATCTTTTTTTTTAAAAAAATTGATTCAGCATGTGTGAATGCTTGTTGGGATGTAGCAACCAACACTGGAGTCAATGAGCCGGGGGGCAGGGATGATGGACTGGGTCCTAGCAATGAGGAATGGAATGTAAACGACACCACCATCAAAATAAATGGCACCACCATCAAAATAAGGGCTCCATTGAGTGGGGAAATAAGAGAATGAAGCTATGTTCACCACTTGGCTGAAAACAAATTCAGTTACAAATAGGCAGAAAAATTGAATATTGTGTAGCGCTTGAAGATTCATGTGAAAGAGTTCAAGCAGTGCTCCCTAGGAGACGAGAATCTAAGACCAAAATTGACTGAGGAACATCAACGAAACCTTACGCATTCTTTAGCAAGACTGAAACAAAATAAGAGCTCAAAAATGTGACTGAGCAGAGACAAGACAAGGCATTGCAGAGAAAGACAAACCCACAATAAAGACCGAAGTAAGCAAGTAAATAAATACAACGTGATGATGTATTTATGTATTCCAGTTATTTTTATCCTGATCTTCAGGATAAAAATCCCCATTATAAATAATGTTAGGGGAAAGATGCCCGTTCAATGAAGCTCAACTCCCTGCAAGGGAACCCATACAGTTTTATTGGCAGAATTATGGAAGTTGTTTACTATTATCCTTCTCCCAGGATATATTTTCTTTTTGTTTCTTTGTGCATTTGTTTTGCAATCTAGCCAATAATCCAAGGATTGCAATTTAAAAACAGATCAAAGAAATATAATTTTGAAATGACCCAACAGACCTGATTACAGATATGAGTCAGACCTGGAACAGTGGGGGGATTCAAATAATTTAACAACCGGTTCTCTGCCCTAATGATTTCTTCCAACAACCAGTTCACCAAATGCTCAGAAAGTTAACAACCAGTTCTCCCGATGTGGTGCAAACTGGCTGAATGCCACCACTGCCCTGGAGGCCATCTTTTTCTCTGGATCTTCAGGGCTGCCACATTTAAGTGCTGTGGAAAACAGGGAGGGGGGATTGCATGGAGTGACAGCAATGGTGAAATCCAAATTTTTTTACAACCGGTTCTGTGGGCATGGCTTGGTGACACACCGTTTTCTCACAAAAGTGTTTTTTTTTTTGTTTTTTTTGTTTTCAAAAGGCAACTGGACTTTGTTTTCCCTTGAAGGCTTTTTGCTTCTCATCCAAGAAGGTTCTGAAGTTCCGAAGAAGCTTCTTGGATGAGAAGAGAAACATTGAAAAAGCAACTTTGGGAAGACCATGACCTGGATGAGTGAGAATCTCCACAGACCTTCTGCTTTTTTGTTTAAGAGAAAGAGCCAGGAGTGCTATTCAGCAGGTTCTGACAGATTCTGGAGAACCGATAGCGGAAATTTTGAGTAGTTCGAAGAACCGGCAAATACCACCTCTGCCTGGTCCCAGAGTGGGGAGGGAATGGGGATTTTGCAGTATCCTTCCCCTGCCATGCCCACCAAGCCACACCACGCCCACCAAGCCATGCCCACAGAACCGGTAGTAAAAAAAATTGAATTCCACCACTGGAAAGAGCCTATTTGTTGAAAGGGTTAGGGGCATACCAGTGCAACAAGTCACTGCATGCTATTGGAGATGAACCTGACCCAGAAGAGACGAGTGTAGCCCATTTTGAATGACCCGTTCACTAAACTGAAGAAAATAAACAAAAATCCAACTCTGCATGGACAGGCTTGGGGGAGTGGTGTGAAGAAGCTCCAACAGCCTGTGAAACTATAGATCTTCGAGGCATTTCAGGTGATCATGAAGGACTCTGGGTGCCGAAAGCTGATCGAGACAAAACTGAAGCAAGAAATAGCCTTGTTGCAATCATGTCAGTTGAAGATGGACAATCCCATCAGCCGGTCAATGTTCCAAAAGGAAAGCAGAAGGAACCTTTTCACTCAAAATCAGTTGTCAGCCTGTCTTGAAAATAGGTTAGCAACAGAAAAATGTAGCTTACTGCTCAATGAGGTTTCAGGGAAATAACGACACTAAAGTCATTATTTGGTAGCCCAGGAATATTGGCAGTGGAGATGTGAAACTAAGTGATTCAGAAAGTACAACCAGGCTCCATGCTTCAACATTCCACAATAAACATCCTGTTGTAACAAGTGCTGCCTGCTCACCATATATCAGAAGATGACAGACAGCAAAAAACAAAAAACAAAAAACAAAACCCCAACACATCTCTAATGCACAATGTGTACTTTACTGCGATCAGTAATAACACCCCAACAATTTGAAATACCTCATTTTAAAACATTGTTAGCCCTTGTTAACCCGTTTCCCACCCCCCACCCCCTTCCTTCCAAATGGTGGCTTTGGAGATATCCAAAATATTTATACAATCAGCCATGTAACTTCAAGTTTCTAGATTTAACCTAAAAAGTCTTAAATGGTTTAAACCCCAAATTCCATTACAGACCTTCCTCCTCCCATCTGTCACGCCGAGCCCTGTTAGATTAGTTCAGAATTCCCTGTTGATTCTCCCATCTGCATAGTGAATCCAGACAGAAGGAGCATTTAACTAGACATTCTTAGTGGTGATCCACAACCATAAAACTGTTTTTCCCTGGAGACTCAACACCAAACATCAACATTTTCAGAATCATTCTTAAGACCTTCCTATCTGATTTGGGTTTAGGCTGTCGAGCACAGCCCTTTACTTTTGGTTGTAATCTGATTCTGTCAGGATATCAAAGCTGTATGAATTTATATACTTACAGAAGCAGGAGAGGAAAGAAGAAAAAAGAATTATGGCCTAACAGAGATATTAAAAATCACACAAAAAGTATGAAATTTGAACCATGTATATATAGCACACAATGCACAGGACAAGAGGCTGGCCAAGCTGGGTGAGGAGTGAAACAGGGAATTAATCTAGAATCCCAAGGTGGACACACAACAGGGCAAAGTCTATCTCCCTTTGAGTGCCGCTGAACTTTATTTAGGCTCACCCATCAGCCTGAGAAGATTCCTGTGTATAGATTTGAGCAATAAAACAGCTAACTGAACTTTTTAAGTTATTTTTTTTTTATTTATTTTTTTAAAATTTGATTTATATGCTGCCCTTCTCCGGAGACTCAGGGCGGCTTACAGTGCGTTAAGCAATAGCCTTCATACTTTTGTATATTTATATTTTATACAAAGTCAGCTTATTGCCCCCAACAAACTGGGTCCTCAATTTACCCACCTTAGAAAGGATGGAAGGCTGAGTCGACCTTGAGCCTGCCTGGGATTGAACTCGCAAGTAATTACAGCAGCTGGATCTTAAATGCTGCCTTTGTAGGAGGCATTACTCCCCTATGCTACACAGGCTCTTTTGCGCTTGACACTATGTTAGGTAGAAGAAATAAAACTGCAGTCATGAATTCTGATGCTTGTTTCAACTGCCACTCAGTATCTAGATGAATTTGTTTAGAAATTTACAGTAACAGCATCATACCTTTAGACAGTCTTCTTCTCCTCCCTTTCATTATGTTATCAATGCAAATTCACATATGATCATTTTGGCAGCTTTCTGGGCATTGGGTACTTAGAAAAGCTGGGGAATTCTAAGAATTGAAGTCCACACATCTTAAAGTTCCCGAGTTTGAGAAACGCTGCTCTAGAAGATCACAAGCCTAATACTCACAGAGATCTTCCCCAAAAAGGATTTTCTATCTTGACCTCCACGAAAGGCATTCAACTTCCAAAAGTATGGGAAACACATTTGAAGATATTCCTAGAATATTCTAAAACATACTGTCATAATCCTTAGTACATTGCATGAACCCAGTTAGCTGTAAATAGACATGCCAAAGCTTTGTAAAATGTGCTTGTCTCAACCCCTCCCACCTAGCTTGCATCATCTCATATAGTAGGGTGATGTTAAGATAGTTGTAACTTGGGTGTCCTGGAGCGGGGCAGGAAGCAAATGTATTTAAAAACTTAGATAAGTTTATTTTAATTAATAATGGCAATCTAGAGAGCAGCATGGTGGCTAGTGGGGAAGACACACTCACCTCCCACTTGAAAGGTTGAGAGTTCAATCCTAAGTAGTGGCAGATATCTCTATGTGCAAAGAAAAAATATCTGCCATGAACTCTGCATGGCAGCAGGAAAGGCATCCTGTCAGTTCCAGTCAGTTGCCCTGACTCTATCCCGAATTAAGAGATTACAGGATCATAAAAAGGGAATAATAGCAATTTTACACCTGGCATTCCTTAAAATGGAATGGTACAGTGGCTCAGTGGTTAAGACTTTTGGCTGGAAAGCCGGCAGCCCAGGTTTGAGATCTGAGCACCATACGACAGGGTGAGCTTCTGTTCTTGCCTTAGGTCCTGCAAACCTAGCAATTCGAAAACATGCAAATATAAGTAGATAAATAGGTACCACTTTGGTGGGAGGGTAATGACTTTCCATGATGTCATGCAGGCCACATGACTGTGGCCAAATGTCTTTGGCCAGCACTGGCTCAATGGCCTTGAAATGGAGATGAGCACTATAAGTTGGCAACGACTAGCAGAATAAAATCTTCAGGGGATTCCTATTCCTTAAAATGATGACAAGCTCTTCAGGAAATGGGAATAGAGAGTGCTTAGGAATAGCAACTGTAATGTATGGCTGTGAAAGTTGGACCATAAGAAAGGCTGAGAGGCAAAGAATTGAGGCCTTTGAACTATGGTGCTGGAGAAGACTCCTGCGAGTCTTCTCCAGCAAGGTGATCAAACTCGTCAGTCCCAGAGGAAATCAACCCTGACTGCTCTTCAAGAAGGCCAGATCCTGAAGATGAAACTCAAATACTTTGGCCACCTAATGAGAAGGAAGGACTCACTGGAGAAGAGCCTAATGCTGGGAACGATTGAGGGCAAAATAAGAAGGGGACGGCAGAGAACGAAATGGCTGGATGGAGTCACTGAAGCAGTCGGTGTGAGCTTAAATGGACTCCAGAGATGGTAGAGGACAGGAAGGCCTGGAGGAACATTGTCCATGGGGTCACAATGGGTCAGACACAACTTTGCAACTAAGAGGAATAACAAAATTGATGTTGACGGCCCAATAGTTGGATATCCTCCTATTGTGCCTCGTGTTGTATGCAAGCACACACACATTGGATAATAAATAATAATTCAATGGATCAAAACATAAACCCATTGGGGATGACGGGGGGCATTGAGAGAAGGTAGGAAGAGAAGCTAAGCAATGGAGTAAGAGAGAAGACCACCCAGACACAAAGCAAGCACTTCCCTTCAGCCATCTGCCTTAGCACCATGTGACTCTTTGGAAGCTGACAGCCATTCCTTTAGCAAAGGCCCAGGCACATCAGATGAATCAATCAATCAAAAAAAAAATTCTTATGAAACTTAATCACGGAGGGTCGTGTTAGGGAGTGGGGGAACAGATTAAATTACCACGGTATTAGATACGGGAAATGATTTCTGTCAAAACCATCTTTACTGCAATTATAATATGTTAATTATGTATTTCATTAAGTAAGTGGATTAGAGCCTGCACAGATGAAATCGCGCTGAGGGCTCTGAATCACTCACTGAGTAGTGTGGGAGGACTGGGGTGAGAGGAACTCCGTTCACTTTGAAGGAAAGAGCTGGGGGAGGGGGAGTAACTTTCACATGCCAGGCATGTTCTTCTCCTTCATCTGACACTCATCCAGTAGTGGGTTTCTACCGGTTCGCCCTGGTTTAGACAAACTGGTAGCGGCAGCAGGAGGCTCCGCCCACCCACCCGGACGTCATCACAGATGCTCTGTACATGTGCAGAAGTGAAGCAGACAGGCACACACACACGCTCACAGTTCTGAACTGGTAGTGAAGGTAAGTGAAAACCAGTACTACACTCATCCTCACCACTGGACTTTCTTCCCCCTTCCCTCAAACTCAATGTAGATACTTTACTGATTGCTAAGTGGAAGTTTTCCCCGAAAATAAGACCCTGTCTTATATTTTTTTTGAACCTCAAAATAAGCACTTGGCCTTATTTTCGGGGAGGTCTTATTATTTTGGGACATGTGGAGCACACTGGTTTAGTTGTGGTTCTAGAAGCTTGCCCCAAGCATTCTAGGTGAGTTTGCAAAAGAAAAATACCTCTGTTCTTTTATTGTAGGAAGAAAAGTTTTCTCCCAGAGCACTGATCCCAAAATTCCAGGAAAAGACTAAAAAGAGTTGCCCCCTTCAAAATAAAGAAGAAAAACCTGCTGGCTGGGGATTTCTGGGAGTTGAAGTCCACAAGTCTCAAAATTGCCAAGGTTGGACATTCCTGATCTAAACATTTATTGAAAGTGGCAACCAATCAGCATTTTTTAAAATACATATCTTTCTTTCTTCAACATGTTCCACATATATCTCCTGATAAACTTAATCTCACCCTCTGTTCCTTTTTTACTTTTCCCCATCTTTGAGTTTAAAAAGGCCACAATGTTTGCATTACAAGCTTCCAACTCAAAAACAAGTAGGCGGAATAATACCCAGGCTGCAAAAGTTGTTCGAATCAGATCTCTGTGCCTAAATTTCTAAAGAAGAGGGAAGCACTTCTTTATTTAGACGCTCGGTACATTTTTGTTTGCTTGAAAAGTAGAGGGGAAAGATTTATTTTCAGAATTCCTTTCACTGTCAATACTACACACGTATCTTTGAAGTTCTGTTGACAACTAACAATTGCCAAGTGGAAGCGTTTGTATAGATACTCGTCTTGGGTTTATCTTCTTTAAAAAGAATTGGAGAGATCCATAAGAAATGGCTGATTAATCCCATAAGACTGTATCCCTGCTGTAAGCCACTGACTTGCTTTCATTTGCATAAATGACACACACCACACTCTGAACCATCAGCTGGTGTCAATTGCCATGACTCCATTGCCTTCCACGGTGCTGTGCTAATTTGCCCAGCTGGAAATCTGAACTCAGCCAATTCTATCTTGTTTCAACTTCTGCCTCCCATCCGCTATTCACTTTATAGGGACACAAAGTGAGTGTCAGGGTTCCAAATAATACGCCCATAGCAAACAGAACTCCGAGGCAAGTAGGTTCTTCAAAGAACAATTTATTCGGATATATCATATTGCCACAGACTGGTAAATACTGACTAAATATTCCTGGGGTTTTCACCTAATTAAAAGTTTTGCCCTTTTCCCAAACAGTCACATGGTCCAATCAGGATGCTGTCCAGTTGCTCGGTAACATCACTTCTCCTTTCTTCAGCCACCTGTTGGAATGTCCTTGGTTCCCAGGGGAAAGTATTTTGTTTAGGCTATAAACCCCAGTTATCTATATTCTCCCCTCCTTAGACTTCATCTCCATTGACTGAACCCTCAAAGATGGCCTCAATCAAGCCAGCTTCAGAGTTTGTTTGTTTGTTTGTTTGTTTATTTATTTATTTATTTATTTATTTATTTATTTATTTATTTATTTATTTATTTATTTATTTATTTATTTATTTATTTATTTATTTATTTATTTATTTATTTATTTATTTATTTATTTATTTATTGGTTCGATTTATATGCCGCCCTTCTCCGGAGACTCAGGGTGACTTACAATGCAATAAGCAATAGCCTTCATACTTCATACGTTTATATATAACTCCTTGTAGGGCTTTCGGCACCCCCTAAGCGGTGTTCTTTTTTTATACAAAGTCAGCTTATTGCCCCCACAATCTGGGTCCTCATTTTACCTATCTCAGAAGGATGGAAGGCTGAGTCAACCTTGAGCCTAGTGAGATTTGAACTCGTAGTAATTGCAGGCAGTGACCATGGAGCAAGGGGCCCATATGCTACCAACGCTCTATGGAAGTTAATCTATATATATAGCATCCAAGTCCCACAGATGAAAATAAGCAAAAATCACAAACATGCATACTCCATGTAGATTTCGGGCATTCAAACTGTACTCAGTGTTCTAATTCCAATGTTTGTTTGTTTAGCCCACTTTTTAAATGAAGGTATTCCTTGACTTACAACCATGTGTTTAGTGACTGTTCAAAGATACAACGGCCTTGAAAAGAGTGACTTAGGGCTGCTTTTCATCCTTACGACCCTTGCAGCATCCTCGTGGTCACATGATCAAAATTTGGACGCTTGACAACTGGCACATATGTATGATGGTTGCAGTGTCCCAGAGTCATTTGGTCCCCTTTCATGATTTTGCTTTGACAAGCAAAGTCAACTGGGAAGTCAGATTCAGTTAACAACCCCATGACTACCTTCACAACTGCAATGATTCACTTAACAACTCTGGCAAGAAAGGTGTCAGGTTCCAATTAATGCATCCATCACAAATTGAACTCCAAAGCTTTCCTTTCTCTCAAAGATCAAATTTATTTAGATACACCATGTTGGCCCTAACTGGTGAAAAGCCAGTACTGAAGTTCCCGGGCTTTTCACCCCAATATAAGTTTCAGTTTGTCAGGTTCCCAAAACAAATTATCTAACCAAGATGCGAGCCTGTTGCTTGGTGATGTCTCTCCTCCTCCTCCGGTCAACCAGCCATCGGAATATGATTGAATAATCAGCTAGCTATGATGTTATGACTGAAGGATCTATCCTCTTTCAGCTTCAAACTGTGTCAAACTGAATTCATGTCAGAATATCCAATGATACAAACAATCCCACACCCCAATCAAATTCGGGCTTGACAAAAGATTTCAAAATGGGACAAAGTTCACTAAACTGTCTCACTTCGTTTAATTTAGTTTAGTTTCATTGCACCTCATACAACGAAATTAAATGCCATTTTCAGTGTACATTATACATTAAAAAAATAAAAGAAAAAAACACATGTCCTTCACATTCCATACAAATGAATTGAAAACCTGTGATATTGCATTAATATTGCACTATACAGTAGAATTCAATATAGTTACTGCTCTGGGATAGAAGCTGTTTTTCAGCCTATTTGTCCTTGTTTTTATTATCCTGTACCGTCTGCCAGATGGTAATAGTTCAAAAAAAGGGGGGGGGGTGCCCAGGATGAGATGGATCTTTAAGAACATTTTGAACTTTCTTAAGGCAGCGGGAGCTCTCCCCTCTTCCAAAGTGGGGAGAGGGCAACTAATGATCCTCTGGGCAATGATATTAACCCTCTGGAGAGCTGTCCTATCTGCCACTGTGCAACTGGCAAACCATACACAGGGGCAGTAAGTTAAAATACTCACTATGGTGCAGCAGAAGAAGGTCACCAGCAGTTTTTCATTCAGTTGCTGTTTCCTGAGAAGTCTCAGGTAGTATAATTTATATATTTTTGTTTCTATATATTTCTGTTTAGCAACAGAAATCCAGGGCTCTATTGTGGTCATAAGTCGAGGGTTAGGTGTTCACAATTCAAGTCAGTCTGTGTCTGTCTCTGTTTCTCTGTCTCTCCCTCTGTCTCTCTGTCTCTCTCTCTCTCTCTCTCTCTCTCTTGCTGTCTCTCTGTCTCTGTCTCTCTCTCTTGCTGTCTCTCTGTCTCTCTCTCTTGCTGTCTCTCTGTCCCTCTGTCTCTGTCTCTGTCTCTCTCTCTCTCTCTCTCTCTCTCTTTCTTTGGTTGTTTTCTTGCAGATGTTTCGTTACCCAGCTAAGTAACAGTGCCAGAAAGGTGTGGGGTTTAGCGCTGATGATGTTACTACAAATGTGTCCATTTACCATTGTCATAATTGCTGGCAAATGCAGGCAGCCATCCGCCTTGTGCATGCTACTCTCCTACAGGGTGTGTGTATGTGTGTGTGTGTGTGCCTCTGTGTGTTTCCGCAGTGCTGCACTTGCATTTTATGCAAGTCAACTTTGATGGAAAAGAAGGGGAATAATGAAACATCGCAGTAACTGTTGTTCTCTCAGTCTCTCCGTAAATTAAATGACTCATTTTAGAGGCTTATTCCGAGGAGCCAAATGAATGCATAAATAAAAAATAAATGTGTCAGTCTCTAATTACAACAAGAATTGGGTATCTTGTCACGGGGTGGTAGACTTTGCACTAAATAAGCTGGAATCCATGGGAGGCTAACCCACACATTAAAAATAAAAAAAGGCCAGGCACTTTCAAGAGGGAAATATCATTTGGGTAGATTCCAGATAGATAGATAGATAGATAGATAGATAGATAGATAGATAGATAGATAGATAGATAGATAGATAGATAGATAGATAGATAGATAGATAGAGATAGAGATAGAGATAGAGATAGAGATAGAGATAGAGATAGAGATAGAGATAGAGATAGAGATAGAGATATATTATCACTCTTGACTTGTTTGCAGTTAGGTTCAGCTATAGAATAGCTTCTAAAAATATTAGGGAAGACAATGCATATTCTTGGTATAAAGGCACCCCGATTCTCAAAGATCACAAACCTACATACTATAGAGTGTAAGAGCAATAGATGGTACTACACACACTACAGGTTATCAGGTGATGTAGAGGTGCATCAATTTTCTGCCAATTATTCCATGTATCAGTAATAATAATTGCGAGGGGATTTCAGAAGAAAAAGCTCCAGGAATAAAAAGAGAAGGAAGGAGAAGATTTGAGACAGCCCGGCATGGAGTGAACACTGGTTTAAATGACTAGAAAAGGTTGGCTGATTTGATGAAAACCCAATCAGATTCTCTAGGGAGATATTACTTTCCTCATTATTCCAGTGATTGGCTTTATTTCATCGGAAGAATGCAGTGTATTCTTTACTGAGCTGGCAAACCTTTTTAACCATATCTTGGTAAGGGAAGAAAAGAGACTAGAAGGGGGGGGGGGGATAAGAAGGAGGGTCAAAAATCTATCCCCTCTCTTTGATCAAAACAAGGATGTTACTCGAATCTTCTTTTCAAAACTATTGCTCTGGTCTCCAATGAAAAATACATTGTTGTATTTTTCTTGTTGTTGTTTAATGCCTAGAACACAGGGGTGACTGAGAATTTCCACAGACTATCTGCTTTTTTGTTTAAGAGAAAGATCCAGGGGCGAAATCCAGCAGGTTCTGACAGGTTCTGGAGAACCGGTAGCGGAAATTTTGAGTAGTTCGGAGAACCAGCAAATACCATCTCTGGCTGGCCCCAGAGTGGGGAGGGAATGGGGATATTGTAGTATCATTCCCCCGGAGTGGGAATGGGGATTTTGCAATATCCTTCCCCTGGAGTGGGGTGGGAATGGGGATTTTGCAGTATCCTTCCCCTGCTATGCCCACCAAGCCACGCCCACCAAGCCACACCACACCCACCAAGCCACGCCCACAAAAAAAATTGAATTCCACCACGGCTAGAAGAATAAATGTTGGTGAGGCCCAGCCCTTTACTTGATGCTTCTTCATCAATTCAGCGCATAAATGATCACAGCAAGAGTCTTGTCTTGCATGCTTCTTCCATATTGGATTTTGGGGGAATGGCGGGTGGGGGGAAGGAGAAGAAACATAAGATGATATTCATTTTGTTCAAGCTTGCAGCAACCCCATCTTAACTAATATTGACGTAATTTTGGAGGGGTGTTTGCTCTGCTGATATAAGAATTTGTTATGCCTACATAGTTAAGCAGGGGTCTAGCACAAAGCAAAGCAATTTCTGGTGTAGTACAAAACACACTTGTGAAATTCACTCTGCGAACAGTGTTATCAATAGCCTGAAGCTTGCAATAACTGTTAATTAAGTGTATTTTTCATTATTCTTCAGCAAAGAGGCAAGATTTAATGATGTAAGTTAACAATGGATGGTAATTTAGAGTAGTGACAATACTTTAATTATTCACACACAGGCAAAAAAAAAAAAGTTAACTTCATAACTTATTTCTTTATAAGAATGAGTTCATTTAAAATATTTTGAGCAGAACATGCAATTACCTTGCAGCGTATCTTGCTACAAACTGCTTCTCATAGATACAAGAAGTTAATTTCCTATCTAAGGTTTCCTCCAACAGCATTAAGAATCTTGACTTGTTGTTCCAATAGGCAGGATTGAAGAGCTCCCAAAATGTTAGAAGTAAAAATATTTTATTGGTATATAACATGTTGGTATTATTTATATTTTGATATGAAGAAGAAATAGCAAAGGTTCTCTAAAAATGGTCTCTCATATTATTTTAACTAGGTGCCTGTGTTACCCTAAATGTCGGTTTATAGGGGGAGAGATGGAGAAGGAGATGCACTTTTAGACTTCGAGGATTGATGTAAGCCTTGTGGGGTAAACCGGATAGAAATCACACCAGGTGAGCTCATTCTATGTAGGGGATGCAGTGGCTCAGTGGCTAAGACTCTGAGCTTGTCGATCGGAAGGTTGGCAGTTCAGCGGTTCGAATCCCTAGTGCCGCGTAATGGGGTGAGCTCCCGTTACTTGTCCCAGCTTCTGCCAACCTAGCAGTTCGAAAGCACGTAAAAAAGGCAAGTAGAAAAATAGGGACCACCTTTGGTGGGAAGGTAACAGTGTTCCGTGCGCCTTTGGTGTCGAGTCATGCCGGCCACATGACCACGGAGACGTCTTCGGACAGTGCTGGCTCTTCGGCTTTGAAACGGAGATGAGCACTAAACTCAACTATTTCTTTACACTCCTGCTAAAAAGCAGGACTATATCTTTACCCTGTCTGTTTAACATCAGTAAGGAGATGTTCATATTCTTCCATTTCTAATTTTCCAAAACCACAAGTACTCTTCTTCTGTTTAGTGTGGAGAGTTTTAGTAAAGCCAGTTTCATTTCATTTTTAAGGAACGGCAACAGAAATAAAAACAATGACATTGCTTTGTCATCTTTTGGACATGGTAAGAGCAAAAACCTTTTGGGAGTGTGAGATGGAAATAGCTATTAAGTGTAATATATTGAGTTGTTTTATTATTAATAATCATCATCAAGGTCATCTTGTTACTCAATCACTCTGGGCTTTCTGTGTATGTTGTAATTCGTATAGACTCACCAGAGTTAGTTGTTCTGAAAGTTTCCGTAAAGTAAGCAACTAAAAAGGCTGCTTCTAACTCTACTGCCTTTTGTTTGATCAGCAAAAAAGACACAATAGCAACTTAAATCATTACCACAACATTTTCAAGAGCTGAGCACTCTTCGCATTCATCTTTTTTTCTGATCAGTGACCATAATGAAAACTATGTGAATTCTTTAAATCTCAAGTCCTTTCTGTCCATGATGGAAAGTTTCAATATTTTGTATATAGTGAGTGTGTGTGTGTGTGTGTGTGTGTGTGTGTGTGTGTAGCTCAAACTATTTTAGATTGTAAGGTGTACATATATATATATTGGAAGGGATGTGATTGCTCAGTGGCTAAGATGCTGAGCTTGTCAATCGAAAGGTCGGCAGTTCGGCAGTTCGAATCCCTAGTGCTGCGAAACAGGGTCAGTTCCTGTTACTTGTCCCAGTTTTGCCAACCTAACAGTTCAAAAGCACGTAAAAAATGCAAGTAGAAAAAGAGGGATTGCCTTTGGAAAGTTTCAGTATATTTCAATACTTTGTATATACTCGGGGGGGGGGGGGCTCAAACTATTTTGGAGTGTAAGATAAATACACACATACTACTATTTGAAAGCCCAATGAAATGAAACTAGTTTTAATTTTCAACCAGGCCCCACCTGAAGTAAAATCTCTGGAACATTGAAAGCCTAAGAGTGATCCTTAGCCCGGGTTTGGATTGAAAAATTTTAGCAGCCAGTTCTCTGCCTGGTTGCTGGGTGGGCATGGCATTGGAGGCATGGCCTAGTCAGCTTCCTGTATCACAATGGTGGGGGGGTGTTTCGCCCTCCCCAGGCTCCAGAGGCTTTCCTTGAGCCTCCAGGAGGATGAAAACAGCCTCCGCCGGACTCCGGAGGCCTTCTGGAGACCAGAAATGGACCCATTTCTGGACTTCCGTTAGGTTCATTTTTCACCCTTCCAGAGCCTCCATGTGGGCCTTGCACTTACCTGTCATCCAAAATGGGCTGCGTGGAGACTCCTGGGAGGGGTGGGGTGGGCTGAGTCAGCCAGTCCTCAAATTACCTATTTGGTGAACCAGATTAAAATTCACATCCGGTTCGCTTGAACCAGTCTGAGCCGGCTGAATCCCATCCCTGACCTCAACCCAGAAAATGATGGATATTTATTTTAAATGGCATGGTCAAACTTCTAAAAAAATAAATGGTGATTAAGAAAAGACTCCATCTCTCTCTGTGTGCATCTTGTGCCTTTCCTCCCCATCTTTTAATTTCAAAATTATTGTTGTTATTTATTGCTTTAATGTTTACTCACATCGGATTTTTTTTTAAAAAAAAAATAGGTTCCTCTAGTGAAGAAAAAGTCTTAACCAACCAATTATGCTTTGAGCCCTACTCTGCTAAACTTCCAGCCCTCTTGGTTTCAATTACCTCTTGATTGACAAGGGGAGAAGAATCACCATCCAGAATCTGGGATTTAAATGTGGCTGATCTTTGTTTTGGAAAGGTCTGTAATTCCCTCCAAAATTAACATCTGATAGTATATCTTGCAAGGTTTCCCAATATCTCCAAAGGCTTTCATAGTAGACAATTCATATGCTTGTGTATACATGCAGGTGAAGCCACGAAGAAGTTATGGCTCTTTAGGCACTACACTCTTATCAGAAGGCATTTTCCAGAGCAGGTAGTTCATATTACCAAAGTATCTTTCCTAGTAAATGTAATGCTTAGACAGATGTATACATAAGGACGCCCGTTTTCGTTTTAAAGAGAAACTGGCAAATTCAGATAGTCCTTGACTGATGACAATTGAGCCCCAAATTTCAATTGCTGTGAGAAACAATTGTTAAGTGAACTTTTCCCCATTTTACAACCGTTCTTCCCATAGTTGTTAAGTGAATCACTACAGTTCTTAAGTCAGCAACATGGTTGTTAATTGAATCTGGATTCCCCATTGGCTTTGCTTGTCAGAAGGCCTGCAAAAGGGGATCACATGACCCCAGAACATAATTTTGATCACATGACCACGGGGATGTCTCAACTTTTAAATTTTTAGAGTCTTAGAGTTTTTATTCTGTTTATATTTCCAGCCTAAATTTATATTGATTTTAGTACGTTTTAACTTATTGTATTGTATTGGTTTTAAATTGGCTGTTCACCGCCCTGAGTCCGGAAGGAGAAGGGCGGTATAGAAATTTAATAAATAAATAAATAAATAAATAAATAAATAAACTGTCGTAATTGTGAAAAACTATCATAAATCAATTTTCGGTGCCATTGTAACTTTGAACAGTCACTAAACAAACTGTCGTAAGTGGAGAACTATCTGTATTGTCTAATTTGTGATTTGTGAAGAGCATCTTGCCATGAACATGCAGCAGAAATGGGGCTTCTCCTATCATGAGAGGCCTCCAAGAACGTCAGTTTGCATACACAAAAGGCAGATTTACACACACACACAGAGAGAGGGGGGGGAGACAGACAGACAGACAGAGACAGAGAGACAGAAAGACACAGAGGGAGAGGGAAAGACAGAGGGAGAGACAGGGAGAGAGAGAGAGAGACAGGGAGAGAGAGAGACAGAGGGAGAGACAGAGGGAAAGACAGGGAGAGAAAGAGAGAGACAGGGAGACAGAGAGTGAGAGACAGAGAGACAGAGGGAGAGACAGAGGGAGAGACAGAGAGTGAGAGACAGAGACAGAGAGACAGAGGGAGAGACAGAGGGAGAGACAGGGAGAGAGAGAGACAGGGAGACAGAAAGTGAGAGAGAGTGTGAGAGACAGAGACAGAGAGAGGGAGAGAGAGGGAGAGACAGAGAGAGAGAGAGAGACAAAGAGACAGAGGGAGAGAGGGGAAAGAGAGAGGGACGGAGCGAGGAGAGAGAGAGAGAGAGAGATTGGATTTTTATCTTGATCACCCATGCTGCTGGTTTGGTCTTTTGCTCCAAAACTCAGCGCAAGACTACAAGCGACAAAGTTGTCAGCAACACTGGAGGATGGTGTTGCCCTTGAAAACAAACCTCTTGTCTCTTTTTCTCTGGCCTTAGAAAATGGAGCGAGTCAGAATCCCAGTAGCGTATTTAGCATTTCCTTTCAGTGTCTGCCAATCCATCAAAATTCAGCTACCGCTGTGAACCCATCAACTCGGTGCAAAAAAAAAAGGGGAAAAAAGAGACAACCCTTATTGTGGACCCCCTTAAAGTAGCAGTCATTTATCCTTCCCTGAACTTTAGCTGACCTTTGTGGGCACACTGGAAGTTGAAGTAGATGGAACATCTTGTTGTGTGCAAAATTATCCAGGAAGGAAGGAAGGGAGGAAGGATGGAAGAGAGGAAGGGAGGGAAGAAGGGAGGAAAGGAGAGGGAGAAGGAGAGAAAAGGAGAAAGGGGGGAGGGAGGGAGAAATGAAGGAAGCAAGGGAGGGAGGGAGGGAGGGAGGGAGGGAGGGAGGGAGGAAGGAAGGAAGGAAGGAAGGAAGGAAGGAAGGAAGGAAGGAAGGAAGGAAGGAAAAATATAAAGGAAGACAAAAAGGAAGGAAGGAGGGATGGGGGAAGATTTTGACATGACAGCAAATTCCCTCTTTTGCTACATTTTTTTAACCAAAGAAAATACCATTTATGAAGATGTAATAATGTCAGAAAATACACCGACAGGGAGACGGAAAAGACATGGGTTTTTTTTCCTCTTTCTTTCTTCCTCCCCTTGGCCTCTAATGCCTCCAGAAAGAATACAAGCAAATGTGAATATTCTGCATTTATTGATCCCGTTAAGGATTCTTCGTAGAAGAAAGAAACATCCCATTCTTGATGACTTATTGACGGGAGAAGGTGGCAAAACAGCCAGGAGATGTCTTCATAGACAGATCACTGCAGCCAGAAAAGAAATGCGTATCTGAAGCAAATGCGTGCTGGGAACATCTGAGAAGTTGCAAGGCCCCATGTTTGATTTTAAGGTAGAGGTAAAGGTTCCCTTCACACCTATGTGCTAGTCGTTCCTTACTCTAGGAGGCAGTGCTCATCCCCCTTTCAAAGCCGAAGAGCCAGCACTGTCCGAAGACGTCTCTGTGGTCAGGTGGACGGCATGACTCAATGCCAAAGGCGCACAGAACATTGTTACCTTCCCACCAAAGGTGATCCCTATTTTTCTACTTGCCTTTTTTACGTGCGTTTGAACTGCTAGGTTGGCAGAAGCTGGGACAAGTAATGGGAGCTCATCCCGTTATGCAGCCCTCGGGATTCGAACCACTGAACTGCCAACCGTTCTATTGACAAGCTCAGATTTTAAAGCTATGTTTAAAAAGAGGGGGGGAAACCAACCCCAAAGGATGAGATCGTGCGGCTTAGTCACAGGGGGATGGAATCCGTATTTCAACACAACACAACACCCAGGGTGCCTCCATTTAAACCAACCCAAGGGACACAATAACATACATCTGATCAGAAAAACAATATACTTTTTATTTGCTTGAATGTTATTTGTATTGGTAAAACTGACCTGGAACTGACACAAGTTTATTAGAAAAAAGGACTCTCTCCAAACAATGGGGTCAGTCTTCTTACTTAAGATAGATGTGCTAACTTCGAGGATGATTAGAGAAATGGATAACTCACTAACATCTGTGCAAACTACAATAAAATGGGATTTAGTGTTACCCCAAGGAGGGTAAAAGAGACGGTGTGTCCATTAAAGACTTTATTACAGTGCCAGCAGCTTTTTTCTAACTCAGTTATTCCCGCGCACTGCTCAGGACTGTGACTAGCTGTCAGCCTCAACAGACATGGCTTTGGGGGGGGGAGAGCTGCTGGATTCCCCCATCTCTTCCCTTCTGTTGTATGCCTGCGTGTGCGAGGTAGGTGACAATCAAATGAATCACTGAACAGAGAATGCACCTAACCCCTAGTGAAGAATTAACTCCAAAAAGTCAGGGCGAAGATGTCAAGCCATCAGCGTAGTTCACAGGCCAGCTTTTTTTACATCGAAGGAGGCAGGGAGTTCACATTTAGCAACATGTAAGGCATCCATTGAAATCAAGAGCCCTTCTGAGTATGCAAATCAGCTTGGCTTGCGTCCACAAGGGAAGGTATCCAGGTTCGGGCTGTGTAAAAGGTTGCATTTGGAGATTCGGATTGTGAAAAGCAATCGGGATCTTTTATAAGGAATCGGATGAATTCTGATGGGGGAAGGAAAATTCCCTAACTTGGTTCACCTAATTGTTCTGGAAGAAAGAGTGTGAGTTCTGATCATGGTTTCTGTTTTGTACACAGGGAGACCTTAGTTCACCAACATGTTTCTGCAGCCTGAATATTTGGACGGTTATGAGATGAGATTATGATATATGGATAAGAATGTTTGTTATTGGATGTCTAAATGAAAGAGATGGGATGACATGTGTCTTTTAAGGGAGGGAGGGAGGGAGGGAGAGAGAGAGAGAGAGAGAGAGAGAGAGATTATATATACATACATAGATAGATGATAGATAGATAGATAGATAGATAGATAGATAGATAGATAGATAGATAGATAGATAGATAGATAGATAGATAGATAGATGATATATCTAGGTGAAAGATAGATACAGTGGTAGGATTCAAGTAATTGAACAACCGGTTCTCTGCCCTAATTATTTCTTCCAACAACCAGTTTGCCAAACTGCTCAGAAAGTTAACAACTGGTTCTCCCAAAGTGGTGCGAACTGGCTGTCTATCACTGGATAGATAAACAGACAGAGAGACAATTGTCCCTCTCTGTGTGTGTTTTTTCAAAGGTCATACATCAAATGAGTAAAAAAAGGGGGGGATTTAGAAGAAGATGGCAACCAATTAGATCATTTAAATATTTAAAAACTCTCTTGTGGTGGAACTGTTTTCTAGAACGTGAAAGGAAAATAATCTTCTGGATAATCACTCCACTAACTGCCTTCAAATTCCACTCTTCTCAAAAATTCTCACATGCTGTACACGCTACTTAGGCTTGGCAAGATTTTAATTCAGACCTGTTCCTAGATCTTTTTTTCCCCCTTTTAAATTTCCTCTAAAATTAAAAAGCCTCAACATTAATGTGAGAAACAAAGCATTCTTAAGGGCTTTGATTTTCTAGCAATCAGATGTTCCAGAAGTAAATTTTACACCATCAAGAAATTTCTCACATATGCCTAACTCGGCGGTGTATTGGAGACAAAAACAGCTTTTTTTTTTAAGAGAAAAAAGAGGAGGGTGCAAATAAGGATGTAAATAATTATCAGGGATAGATGTCACTATTCTCACTTGCAGCTATGAGGATAAGGGGAAGTGCTACCATTTAATTGACATAGTTGGTCTATTTTCCCCTCATTTTTGCTGCAGACGTTTTCCATGCGTTCCACTGTTATTATTTGCAACGGTGGCGAATATTTGTAGCTCGGATGTAGGATGAGTCTCCAAGCTTGTGGGTTGCTTTCCAAATATTTATTATTTATTTTATTATTATTATTATTATTATTTTATTAGTCATATTTCTATGCCGCCCACTCTCTGAGGACTCTGGACAGCTTACACCAAAGACAGTATACTAAATAGCGTATTGCCCCCAACAATCTGGATTCTCATTTTACCCACCTCGGAAGGATGAAGGCTGAGTCAACCTTGAGCCGGTGAGATTTGATCCGCTGATCTGCTGAACTAGCAGTCAGCTGAAGTAGCCGCAGTACAGCACTCTTAACCACTGCGCCACCTCGGCTCTTACCAGGTTAGGTAACATCTTCAGTAGAGATTAGGGCAGTGATGGCTAACCTTTTTGCCATCATGTGCCAAAAGTGGGGAGAGTATGGGGCGGTCATGCACGTGTGTGCCCACACCCATAATTCTATGTGCTCTGCCCCCCTCGCATGTGCGTGCGACCTGTCTGCGCTCTCCCCATTTTTGGCACACAATGGCACAGTGGGCCTGGTAGACCCATGCTCCTAGAAAGCCTCTGGAGCCTGAGGAGGGTGAAAATGGCCTTCCACACACACCCCCAACCCCCCAATGGCCTTCTAGAGGTCAGAAACAACCCATTTTCTGACTTCCGGTAACACTGGAAGTTCTGTTTTTTGCTCTCCCCAGGCTCCAGAAGATTTCTAGGAGCCTGGGGAGGGTGAAAATGGCCTCCACCACCCACTCTGGTGGCTCAGCAGACTAAAGCATTGTAATTAAACACCAGCTGTCTGCAATTACTGTAAGTTCAAATCTCACCAGGCTCAAGGTTGACTCAGCCTTCCATCCTTTCTAAGGTAGGTCAATTGAGAACCCAGTTTGTGGGGGCAATAAGCTGACTTTGTATAAATATACAAAAGTATGAAGGCTATTGCTTAACGCATTGTAAGCCGCCCTGAGTCTCCAGAGAAGGGCGGCATATAAATCTAATTAAAACAAAAACCTCCCACCCCCCACCCCCCACCCCGAGGCCTTCCGGAGGCTAGAAACAGCTCATTTTCTGATTTCTGGTAACACCGGAAGGTTTGTTTTTTCTTCTCCCCAGGCTCCAGAGGCTTTCTAGGAGCCTGGGAAGGGTGAAAACAGCCTTCCCCACCCCCCATCCCTGGAGGCCCTCCAAAGGCATGAAACAGACTATTTCCCTACTTCCGGTAGGCCCAGAAAACCCAAAAATCAGCTGGCCAGCGCACACATGCAAGCCAGAGCTGAGCTCACATGCCCACCGATATGGCTCTGCGTGCCACCTGTGGCACACACCCCATAGGTTCGTCATCACGGGCTTAGGGGATGTCAGTGTTGGTGTTCTGGTGATAAAAGCTTTGTGTAATCAGTAGGTCTTGTGATGGGGAGGTCACATCAGGCCAGGGGTGGGCTTCAAAAATTTTAGCAAGGGGTTCTCTGCCTGGTTGCTGGCTGGGCATGGTCATGGTGGGCATGGCCTGGTTGACCTCCTGCACCACAGCAGTGGGGGCATTTTTGTTCTCCCCGAGCTCCGGAGGTTTTCCTCGAGCCTCCGGGAGGGTGAAAACAGCCTCCCCAGGCGCCAGGCATGCCCTGCACTTACCTGCATCCAAAACAGGTCACGTGGAGACTCCTGGGAGGGGCTGGGTGAAGTGGGCGGGGCCAGCCAGGAGTGGGATTTGGGGGTTGTCCAAACTACACAGAATCTTAGCTAGAGGTTCTCCCGAACCCCTGCAAACCCACAGCAGCCCAGCCCTGCATCAGGCGAGGGTCTTGGGAGGGGTTTTGGCATGGGCCAGATGTGAGTGTTATGATGAGCCAGATGATGTGTCAGTGCGGGTCACATCAGGTGAGGGTCTTAGGATGGATTTGATCTGAAAGAGAAAAATCTGAGAAAATCTATCCCAGATCTGATCTCGTGTACTTGCTAATGCCGACTAGACAGAAATACTTGTTAAGTACCAGCCAATTGCAAATCTATAGCATCTAGTATTGTCCAGTGCTATCTTGTGGGAAAATACTGGTAGTCCTCGATTTACAACAGTTCATTTAGTGACCGTTCAAAGTTACAACGGCATTGAAAAAAAGTGACCTGTGACCATTTTTCACACTTACAACTATTGCAGCATCCCCATGGTCACATGATCGAATTCGGATGATTGGCAACTGACTCATATTTATGATGGTCCCGCTCTTCATGTGATCCCCTTTTTGTGACCTTCCAACCAGCAGAGTCAACAGGAAAAGGCAGATTAGTTGAACAACCGTGGTATTCATTTAACAACGGCAATGATTAACTTAACCATGTGGCAAGGAAGGTCGTAAAATGAAGCAAAAACGCACTTAACGGATGTTTCACTTGGCAGCCTAAATTTTGGACTCGGTTGTGGTCTTATGTCGAGGACGATGCGCATCTTTGGGCAGGCATACCAGTTCCCTGCCTTACGTGTCATTTCCATTAGATTCAAGTTACGGCAGAGCCAAACGACATTTAGTTCTATAACAGGGGTCCTCAAACTATGGCCCGCGGGCTGGATACGGCCCACTGATGCCATTAATCTGGCTCATGTGGGACCATGAGGCTGCCCCGCCAACATCATCCCACCTACCCACCAGCCGCCACCCACCTTTTGGAGGCCTCAGAGGCCAAAAACGGGACACGCAGAGGCCCCAGGAAGCAAAAAATGGGCCCGTTTTTAGCCTCCCCAGCCTCCAGAGAGGGAGGGAGAAGTCTCTAACACAGAGAAGTCTCTAACACACACCTCAAGGCTGCCACATCCCTTCACTAACAACCTTTCCACCCTCAGGAGCATAACAAATTAGAATTTAATTGGTGTGTATTGTTTAATGGACTGCTAAATTGGCCATGCCCACCCAGTCACATGACCACCTAGTCACGCCCACCCAGCTGGTCCGGCCCCCCAACATTCTGAGGGACCGTGAATTGGCCCGTTTAAAAAGTTTGAGGACCCATGTTCTATAACATATATGCTCAAAATGACCAGAATGAGAAGGGACCAAGCTTGTCCCCTTTCAGAATGACATTGTTACTGAGGCACGTAACACCAAATGCAAACGGTCAGGAAAAAGCCCAGCTCCCTTTGAAAAGTCATCCCAGAATCTACATGATGCCAGAGAATGACTATCATGCCTAGCAAAGTAATTTAAGGCTCCTGTTATCCTTTAATGAATTCATTAATGCCATCAATCCATCCAGTCATTGAGTGGGCTGCCCGTTATGTCTCTGAATGATTAACTGTTCTGTCTTGTCTCCCTTGAAATAGCTTCCACTGGGAGCAGACAACATTAAAAAAAAAACACCAAAAAAACCCAGAGCTCAGCCTTTCTGCATTCAACCAAAGAGACATCCCATTCAGAAACACCAGAAGTCCCTCTGAATTGGGGTGTTTCCCCTTAACAACTATGGCCAATGGTTGAGAACTAACCCCCCACCCCAATGGATGAACCCAGTTTCCTTTAGAAGCTGTTAGTCTGTGGTTTGAACCAAGGGGAGGACCAGAAACATGTCCTATAGGTATACTATCGGAAAGTTATGATAAAGCAACTATATATTTAATGTTACATATATGGATGGCAGCAAGAATTATATACACTAAATACTGGAAAAACGTGAGCACCCCATCAGATGAGGATATAATTAGGAAAATTTGGGATTGTGCTGAAATGGATAGACTAACTTTAAAAATTAGAGATAAATAAGACTCAGAATATTATCGGACGTGGAATAAATGTTACGAATGGCTAGAGACAAGAAGTAGAAATGAGAGAAAGTACGACTATGAATTTTAATCATTGTTATAATGGAAAATAAAGATGTATAAAACTATAACTATAGTAAGGGATAAAATGTAAATAATAATGTAAGAAGAAATTTATACTATTATAATTACTGATATTATATTATTATCATTATTAGTTTGTGTGTTAAGATTTACTATTAATTTTTCTTTGGTTTTGCAGTATTTGTAATTGTTACCCTGACAAGGCACTGTCTTTCAAATAATAATAATAATAATAATAATAATAATAATAATAATAATAATAATAATAATATACGTATGTATGTATGTATGTGTATGTATGTATATATATATAATAAAAGAATGCAGTACAGTAGGCTAACTCACTGCTCTCTCCAGGAGTTCGATCCTGACCAGTTTAAGGTTGATTCAGCCTTCCATCCTTCCGAGGTTGGTAACATGAGGCCCCAGATAGTTGGGGAAAATATGCTGACTCTGTAAACTGCTTAGAAAGGACTGTAAAGCACTATGAAGTGGTATATAAGGCTAAGTGCTATTGCTATTATTATTATTTATTCATTTATAACATTTATTGGGCACCCATCTTACCCTAGGGTAATCTCTGGGTGGCTTACAGTTACATATACATTTTAAAACATGAAAAATTAAAATCAGACATTAAAACCAAGACCAGAGGTTTTGTCTTTCTTCCGAGCTTTGGGACTCATACTGGAGCTTACCTTCAGGGAAGGTCTCTCTAGCAGCTCCTACAATGAGTCCAAAAGCTCGGAAGACAAAACCTCTGGTCCCGGTGACCAACCCAGATTGGATCCTGCAACGTTACCCTGGGGCATTATATATTTGTTTTCATTCATTAATACCAAGAACACATGGGGAGTGCAGGGACAGAGTAGGGGGAGGGGAGGCGGGATCTGTTATTACTCAATCAAGCATCTCCGTTGCATTGATCCCGCACTGGGATCCCAAGCTGACTGGCAGTTATGTCTTTAGGCCCTTATGAAAAGATAGGAGGGTTGGGGCCAGGGGTGGGTTTCAGATTATGTTACTACCGGTTTGCCATATGCATGCACACTCACTTCGTGTGCCTTCCGTACTTTGTACTTTGCTTGTGTGCGTGCCAGTGGTGGGTTTCAATTTTTTTTACTTCTGGTTCTGTGGCCATGGCTTGGTGGGCGTGGCTTGGTGGGTGTGGCAGGGGAAGGATACTGTAAATTCTCCATTTCCACCCCACTCCAAGGGAAGGATACTGTAAAATCTCCATTCTGTCCCCAATCCAGGGGAAAGTTACTGGAAAATCCCCATTTCCTCCCGATCAGCTGGGACTTGGGAAGCAGAGAATAGATGGGGGTGGGGCCAGTCAGAATTTTTACTACTGGTTCTCCGAACCACTCAAAATTTCTACTACTGGTTCTCTAGAACCTGCTGAAGCCCACCTCTGGCGCGCACCTTTCGCACATGTGCCCAGCCTCAAAAATGTGATTAAATAGGATGGCATAGAGCCAGGGCGGAAGGGCAGGTCCACCCACGATTTCTGCTTCATTTTGAGTGAACCGGTCTGAACTGGCTGAATATCACCTATGGTTCAGGCCAACCTCCCATTGAGGGGGCAAGATGTTCCAGAGGTCAATAGCCACAGCAGAGAAGGTCCTACTCCTGGACCTTGCTAACTGGAATAATCAGGATGATGGGACCCACAGCATGCTTCCTCTACTGGCAGGAGTGTACTGGCCAATCCTAGTGGAGTAAGATCAGTGGGGGGATTCAGCCAGTTCGCACCACTTCGGGAGAACCGGTTGTTAACTTTCTGAGCAGTTTGGCAAACTGGTTGTTGGAAGAAATCATTAGGGCAGAGAACCGGTTGTTCAATTACTTGAATCCATCTCTCCCACCCATCTCCACTGGGTGAGATGGTCCCTTGTGTTACACCAGGCAATCTTACTATAGTAAGATTGCAGGGACTAGAGAGGAATTGGATGGTGTGATCTTCCAAGATTCCTTTCAATTGTTCATTCTATGACTCTGTGTATCTCTTTAGGCATGTCATTTTTATGTCCATCTCAGTTTTCCCTTCTCCTGTGCCAAAATGAAAGGGTACCTTTGATGACCATCTCATGGTGGCTTTTAACTTTGCATTTACCCCGGCAAGAAAAAATAAATAAATCTGAGAGGTTTGGAAAGGAAGAGACAGACTCCCAAAGATGTTTGCTCCAATTGGCAGACTCAAAACCATACAGGACCAAAATCAGTGCGCATTTGGCAGCGTGAAGAGACAGGTGTAGGTGGAAGAACTGCGAGAACATGGCCATTAACCTCCTCAAAACTCCAGGAAGTAGAAATCGTCTTCGTCTTCGTCTTCGTCTTCGTCTTCGTCTTCGTCTTCGTCTTCGTCTTCGTCTTTTTTAAATACGCTACCCTCTGATGTCAGCAAAGCAAAGAAGGCCAGAATTAAACGACAGTGTATTCCTCATGCTCTCCAAAAGTAATAATAAGCGCCTCGGAAGATGTGCCCAGTGCTTTCAGTGTCAACAGGACCATTCCCACCATTGATGGGGTCAGCAAGCAACATGATCCCTGGGAATTCTGTTTATGTTGCCACTTAATAATTCCATAGCTCAAAGTGGGAGCACTTTACGGATGGCAATAAAACGGTAATATTGTATACTTCATCTAATGAGGATAGACTTAATTGGGAGCGCTGCATTATTAAGGAACCTCCCAAGAAGCCAATCGAGCTGAATGCTTGTGAGTGACAATGACTAGGATTTAATTGGGGGAACGTTAACTGAAATGCAACCCTAGTAGGAATAACTTGAATGGCGCCCCCTGTGGTGTGCGGGAGATTAGCTGTATGCTGAGAGTGTGAGAAAAATCTAGAAGGGCTTCTCTCCAATTGCCAAGCCATTCCTTTAGATAAGAGAAATGCCAACTTTTAAGTTACAAAGTTCACCTTCTTGAAATAAAATTAAGCTTCTATTGATCACAATAGGATAGAGCCCTGATGGCAACAGTGCTTAAAGTGCAGTATTGCAGGCAAACTTTGCCCACAGTCTGGAGTTCAATTCTGATGGGGCTCCAGGTTGACCCATCCTTCCATCCTTCTGAGGTCGGTAAAATGAGGATCCAGATTGTTGAGGGCAATGTGGAAATAATGCTCCAACATTATAAACCACCCAGAGAGTGCTGTAAAGCATTATGGGGTGGTATATAAGCCCAAATGATATTGGTATTGTTATAAGGCCATTTTTACACGCCCACAGAAGTATTTTGTTGTTTTCTGTTAGTTTCAATTTACAAAGCTGTGCAAACTTAGAGTCTTTCAAATCTGCTTGTCTTAAGACATTTCTCTTAGTACTACACCAAGGGATCCAGTTTGTTGGTACCGGTAGGAGATTTAAGCAGACTTTTCCAGTACTACATGTGAGGGATCATATCAGTGGTGGGTTTCAAAATTTTTTACTACCGGTTCTGTGGGCATGGCTTGGTGGGCGTGGTGTGACTTGGTGGGTGTGGCTTGGTGAGCGTGGCAGGGGAAGGATACTGCAAAATCCACATTCCCTCCCCACTCCTGGGGGAAGGATATTGCAAAATCTCTCTCCATTCCCACCCCACTCTGGGACTAGCCAGAGGTGGTATTTGCCAGTCCTCCAAACTACTCAAAATTTCCGCTACCGGTTCTCCAGAACCTGTCAGAACCTGCTGAATAGCACCCCTGAATTGAAGGCTTTAACTAGGATTCCTTAACAAGCCAAGTAGACTGATTCACACATACAGGGAAAAACCATGTTAAAGTTTCAGTGATAAGTTCATCCACTGCAAGCATCCACCATAGTCATTTAACTAAGTTTGGGATTTTTTGCTGCACCGAGTAAATGAATTTGTATTCCATCAGTTCTGCTGTTTGATTGTTTCCAACTAAAAATACTCTTACTCCATTAAATAATATTGACTATCTAATTGCTTCTGTTTGCTGGTAGGTTCTCTTTCTCGGCAATAATCAGTTTTCTTACAGTTTCATGCTTTTATGGTTTTTATTTATTTGATTGTGGCAAAATATTTCAAGTAAAGAGTAATAATAAACAAAATAGCCGGCTATTCTTTCCCTTCCCTGCCCTCTTCCCTGCAACCTTTCTCATAAGCTCCCATTTTCCATCCAGAAAAAGAACCCCATCTTTGGCAAACAGAATTAAACTATTTAATGTAAATGCGTATCCATGACTTATGACGATTATGCTGGTTTACTTACAGTCTTATTAACATCGGGGCTGCAGGTTGTTTAAAGTGTTTTGAAAACCTTTGTCTGAGGGCAACGTGGCACGTACAATACGTCGAGTTTCTTTTTTTTTAAAGGACAAAATTTACTATAATTCATTTGCGTCTGGTTCACCTTACCCCAATCAATCAATATAAAACTTATCTTTCAAAACTGTGTTCTAAATTCTGTTCGGGGAGGGAGAAATCCAGGAGATTGGTGGGCTCTGTAGCTGCTATTTGTCGATCTAGCTTAAACGACTGTGCTATTTCGTACAGCTCATTCTGACTGGCAGCTGAGCCCTAGAGACCCCTAAGGCTGAACAGTTATAGAAAACCTCCATTACCAACAACAGCCAAGGTCAGTTCCATGCAGGGAGTCCGAAGCCGAATTCCAGATTCTTGACATCTTTGTCATACCACATGAAGGTTTTTTTCGGATTTTGTATGCCTAGCCAGGTTTCCACTGTTCACCGATATACACATAAGGGTTATCAAAACCGTGGGAGATGAACAAATATATATATATAAAAACCCCTAAAAGTAGTCGCTCACCGCGGCTCAACCCAACTAAGCTCACTCTTGCTGCTTTAAAATAATCTGTCTTGAAGTGTCGTTGACATTTTTGGCAATATTTTAGACAGGCCAACCAAGCTTAAGAAAAACTGTTTAGATTATCTCTCTCAGGAAAATGATCTGTGCAGCAGGAGCTAAGAATAACATTTGTATAGAAAAAGTTATGCTCGGGATTTCGGGGGCCCACCTGTGAAGCATCTCAAGACTTCTGCTAACCCATATGGGGACACAGAATTTGTCAGAAACTGGCAGGGAGATCAAACACGTAAAGAGAGAGGGGGGGAGAGGGGGAGAGGGAGAGGGAGAGAGAAAGACACACACACAGAGAGAAAGACACACACACAGAGAGAGAGAGAGACAGAGAGAGACAGAGACAGAGAGACAGAGACAGAGAGAGACAGAGAGAGAGAATAAAAATGCATTGGTCAAAAAGAGAGGAGCATAACATTGAAAAATGCAAAAATTCTCCCTGATAGTTGATGATCGCAGATGACGGAAGGGACAGGCCATTATTATTAATTCAGTCTCCAGACTTGTGCGACCTGCTTAGTTTTTTTAAATACAATTTGTTTGGTTTTAGCAGATTACGATACGTAAACCTAGCCATTGTGCGTGCCTTGTAAACCATGGTTTTATGATTTTCACAGGACCTGCAAAGCCAGCTAATTGCTCAACATGGGGGTTGAGCAAATTTAGTACTTAAGAGTTGGGCCAAGAGGAATTAAGGTGACTTTGTGTTAGATTCCTTGCAGTGAGGGCAACACCAACCCCCCCCCCCAAAAAAAAACTAGAGGAGCAAAGTAAGACTACTTTATTGCTAGTCTGTGTAAACAAGGACGTCAGAAACTTCAAGAAAAATTGCCCAGTCTGATTTCTAGTGAGTTCATTAAACCAGTGTCTCTCTAAATGATTTTAAAATGCTTCATCTCTGATTTCTCTCCACTTGGATTCAGTGGTGGTCATTTATTTATATCTGTATTCTCCATCACTGAATCCTCACCATCACTCATGGTTCCTCATTTACTGTTGTATGGCTGATATGAACATTTGTTAAACTCTCCCAGTAAATTTTAGAGGAGCCAGAGGTGCTGTAAACATGTAAAAGGAAGCTCTGAGATGCCACTTGCTCACCTAACATAGGAGATATTTAAGGAACTTGTATTTGAGAAGGAGTTTCCCTTGCAAAGTAAGGAGGGAGGAGAGAAAAAGATCTCAAAAGTTTTTACAGGATTTTGTAAGTTCTTGATGGGAATGGATATAGTTGCAAGAATGATGAATAGAAAGTGGCGCAGGTGGTGATGGGAGCGACATGGCACTCCCATATGACCCCCCTCCTGCGCGAGCTGCACTGGCTCCCAGTGGTCTTCCGGGTGCGCTTCAAGGTTTTGGTTACCACCTTTAGAGCGCTCCATGGCTTAGGACCAGGGTACTTACGGAACCGCCTTCTGCCGCCAATAGCCTCTCACCGACCAGTTTGCTCCCATAGAGAGGGGCTCCTCAGGGTGCTGTCAGCCAAACAATGTTGACTGGCAGCCCCCAGGGGGAGAGCCTTCTCTGTGGGGGCACCCGCCATCTGGAACGAGCTCCCCCCTGAGATAAGGAGGCTTCAGGACTTACGCACCTTCCGCCGCGCCCTAAAAACGTTTTTATTCCAACAGGCTGGTCTGGCCTAAGTCTCCCCTTTTAAATTGGGTTTTAAAATGTTTTATATAATTGGATGTTTTAAATTTCGTTTCTAAGCTCAAATTATTTAATCTATTTTAAATAACTTTTCACTTTTATATGTTATTGTATTTTATTTTGGCTGTTCACCGCCCTGAGTCCCTTTTGGGAGTAGGGCGGTATATAAATTTGAATAATAAATAAATAAAATAAAGGACATGATAGCTGTGTTCCAATATCTCAGGGGCTGCCACAAAGAAGAAGGGGTCAACCTATTCTTCAAAGTACCTAAAGGCAGAACAAGAAACAACAGATAGAAACTAATCAAAGAGAGAAGCAACCTACCACTAAGAAGAAATTTCCTGACAGTGAGAACAATTAATTGTTGGAACAACTAGTCTCCAGAAGTTGTGGGTGCTCAAACACTGGAGGTTTTTAAGAAGAGACTGGGAAAAAAATTGTCTGTACGTATAGGATTTTCTTTTTGAGTTAGGGGATTGGACCTTCAATCTGTTACTCTGATATCAGAGCCATGGTGGCGCAGGGGTTAGAGTGCAGGCTACTTCTGCTGCCTGCTGGCTGCCTACAAATCTAAGGTGACTTTGGAGACAACTCTGGGGGATTGGAAGAAGAACGCCGGAAATTTGGAAGATTCAGTTTTGTTGACGAAAGAAATATTTGCAAACATTTTCCCCCAAAAAAAGGATTTTCCTCCCCGCACCTTCCCTGCTGTGAAATCCCCAGTTTAACAAAGAAGCAATCTGCTAAGGATGGATTTAATTTTGGAAAAGAATTACACGCAGGACTGCTGTTTTTTTTTTTTTTTTAAATATCTCCTATCTTACTGGAAAGGGAAGAAGGGGGAAAAATATGATGGGTTTTTCGGGGTTTTTTTTTTTTTTAAATAAACCGAAGCCCTCGTCTCTTATAATTCAAGTACTGCTGTCTCCATTCATCTTCAGATTATCCCAAACCAAGGCATTCGGTATGCTGCTCACTTCTATTTCCCTAGCCAAGCCAGTTAAGTCAAAATATTGTGATATTAATGTTCGGTTAAATCATTTTTACATAATTAAATAGGCCAGCCTCTTTCAGCTCCAGAGACGCAAGTTCTCTTCTGCCAACCCCTGTTGGAATAATGTTGATCCACCCGGATTTCTGAAATGGCTGTACTGAAAAATCAGTCAACCTTAAATTAAAAAAAAAAAAAAAGAAAAGCCCAGCTGTACAAGGAGAGCCTGTCAGGGGAAACCAAAACACAGCTGGGTAGTAAAAGTATTTTGGCTCGTCATGTTCAAGCACGGCCGTTAAGATTTAAGTTTTCCTGTCCAACTTTTCAGGCGATTTAAGAGCTCCTTTGTATGGAAGGAGAGAAGGAAGCCTAGCTTGCACCATACGATGAAGTCCAGCTACAATTCCAAAGGTTGAATTAGCGGTTATGTTGGATGAGGCCGCTGCAGTTATGGGTTGCTCCTGTGTTGTGGCCCACCAGCAGCCTGCGCGGATCGTAGCTGATCCCGACGACGAGGAGGCTGGTGTGGTGCTCACGTCGGACAGTGAGGAGGCTGAAGAGGATGTGGTGCCAGAGGCAGAGACTCAGGCAGGGCCTACAGAACCTCCAGAGGCTCCTTCAAGTGGAGAGAGCGAAGTGGAGGAGCCTCTTCTCAATGCTCGAGCATGCAGGGCCGCCAAAAGGCAGGAGTGGCTACTCAGGAGGAGGAGGTCTCCTCAAGAGTAAGGCTTGAGGATAATTGGCCACTCCCTTAGCCTATTTAAGTCACACACAGTTAGTAATTTCTTGCTGGAAACAACTTGTAATTATTATCCGAGCATAGTTGAAGAGTGAGTGTCTTATCGTATCTTGTTTTCTGGGCTGGTTGCCAACCTTTGCCGGACTTTGTTTATTCTTGCTACTTTATAAATTTGATAAGGACCGTTGGTGTGTGTCAATATCCTTGGGAATCTGGAGCTGGGGCAGAACATTCTGGTTCGGTCCGGTTCTATAGAACCAGGAGTAAAATCAGCAGGAGGCTTCGCCCACCAGCCACGACGTCATGATGAGTGATCTGCACCTGCACAGAAGCTTCTGCACATGTGCCCTCCCACTGCGAACCGGTAGTGAAGGTAAGTAGAACCCACCCCTGGGCCGCTGGGAAGAATTTTGAAAAGCCATGCCAAGGTTTTGCCCATTTGTTCCCTTCAGATCCATAGGACGTAGAATAACAAGGTTAGAAGGGACCTTGGAGGTCTTTTAGTCCAACCTTTGCTCAAGCATAAGAACCTATACTAGGGGTGGGCTTTACTTACCTTTACTACTGGTTCACAACGGCATGCACAGATCATCTATTATGATATCCAGGAGGGTGGGCGGAGCCGTCCGCTGCTTTTACTACTGCTTTGCAAGAACCAGACTGAATCGGGAGCAACCCACCACTGCCCTATAACCGTGATGGCGAACCTATGGCACATGTGCCACAGGTGACACGTGTAGCATATCAGTGGGCACGCGAGCTCAGCCACCTGATTTTCGGGCCTTCTGGGCCCACTAGAAGTAGGGAAACAGGCTGTTTCCTGCCTTTGGAGGGCCTCAGGGGGTGGTGGGGAAGGCCTGTTTTTTGCTCTCCTCAGGCTCCAGTGGGGACCGGAAGTTGGCAAATGGGCTGTTTTTGGCCTCCAGAAGGCTTCCAGTGGGATGGAGAAGGCCGTTTTCTCCCTCCCCAGGTTCCTAGAAAGGCTCTGGAGCCTGGGGAGAGCAAAAAACGGGCCTTCTAGTCCCACCGGAAGTTGGCAAATGGGCCGTATTCCTAGAAAGGCTCTGGAGCCTGGGGAGAGAGAAAAGCAGGCCCAGCGGGCCATCAGGTGCCAGGAGCAGAGGGAGCAGGGGGGTCGTGCACGCATGCACAGGGGCGGGAACATAGAATTATGGGTGTGGGAGCATGCGCATGCAACCCCCCCCCCGTGCTCCCCCCACTCCTGGCACGCAATGGCAAAAAGGGCATCATCCCCCCACTCCTGGCACGAATGGTATAGGGCATCATTGCCCTATACCATTCAAGACAAATGATGTCCACTCTCTTCTTAAAAACCTCCAATGATGGAGCATCCACAGATTCTGGAGGCAACCCCTTGCATCAATTAATGGTTCTCATTGTTGGGAAATTTCTCCTTAACTCTAGATTGAATCTCTCTTTGATAAGTTTCCACCTGTTACTTATCTCTTGCCCTCAGGTATTTTGGAGAATAGGTCAACCCCCTCTTCTCCAAAATCTTGCAAAGCCTATATAATTTTTAGCAAATATGTTTCCAACTTATCCTTGGAGTAGAATAGGCATGGAGTTCTTTACATTTTCACATTTGAAGGGTGGCACCTTCTTTCTATAAATACCTAGACAACTAGTTCCATATACCCATGAAGTTAAAGCAGTTTTAAAAATAAGTTAAGCTGTGTCGCCTTCTTGTCAACCATGCTGCTAATTTAACCATACGCAGGGCTTTATATAATGAACTGCTAGGTGGGATCTAAAGGGAGTATCTGCAGTAGTGACTGCAGCCACCTTCCATGCTCATTAAGTTGTGAGATGACAGGGCTACTCAAATATAATCTGAACGGACTAGAAATAAATACATTAATCGGCATTTAACAAATGGAAGGAAAATAGAACCACCTTGGTCCATTGTGTTCCAGATTTCACAGCTTACTGCTTCTGTCCAGAAGACATTTAGATCTCAAGTTTCTGTTGGAGAGAAACTGTCCCATTTGGGAGGAGGGATCAAGTGAGGAATTAGTCTGGACTCATTATGTAAACATAAGAGGGCAAGGTCTGATCGCTTCTCTCTTGCCAGTATCAATCAGCCTTATCTAAGTAAAGGTAAAGATTCCCTTTGCACATATGTGCTAGTTGTTCCTGACTCTAGGGGGTGGTGTTCATCTCCATTTCAAAGCCAAAGAGCCAGCGCTGTCCAAAGACGTCTCTGTGGTCATGTGGCCGACATGACTAAACACCAAAGGTGCATTGAACACTGTTACCTTCCCACCAAAGGTGGTCCCTATTTTTCTACTTGCATTTTGTATGTGCTTTCAAACTGCTAGGTTGGCAGAAGCTGGGACAAGGAACGGGAGCTCACCCCATTATGTGGCACTAGGGATTCGAACTGCTGAACTGCCGATCTTTTGGTGGACAAGCTCAATGTCTTAGCCACTGAGCCACCATGTCCCTTATCAGCCTTATCTAGCCTTTCCCAAACAAAAGCTGCCAGGTTGGGGAGATTCCTGTAGAACAGGCATAGAAAAATAAAATGGTTGGTTTGAACTCTACATGGGTGCTGCCATGAGCTGTGATGGTGCAGTGGTTAGAATGCAGTATTGCAGGCTAATTCACTGTACACTCCAGGAGATAGATTCTCACCGCTTCAAGGTTGACTCAGCCTTCCATTCTTCCAAAGTCAAGTAAAATGAGGTCCCAGATTGTTTGGGGCCATAGTCTGAGTCTGTAAACTGCTTAGAGAGGGCTGTAGAATGCTGTGAAGTGGTATGTAAGTCTAAGTGCTATTGCTATTGCTATTGCTGTGAAAATCCCTGTGCAGCTCAGAAGGATCCGCAACTCTCTATGTTCATTGAGATCTGCAGGACCCTTTTCAGCTCTGTAGCAAGTGGGGGGTGGGGAACTAAGGGTAGAAGCACTGTCACTGAGGAATTCCTTTCCCATCCAGTTACAACTGGCACCAGGCCTTGTAAACTTTCAGCACCAGCAAACAACTGATTTGTTCACCCAGGCATTTAATTGAAGCTATGCTGCTGTGTCTCTTCTTATTGTTGCTGTTGTCCTGGGTTTAAGACATTATCATTGTGTGCTTTTAAGGGGCCAGAATTTCATAGCATTAAAAAAATCTTTCTTGCATCCACTTTGGGATCATTAGTGTTATAATACAAAACAGGTCCTGCCTGTTCAGCCTTATTATATGGAAAGGATTTATAGTAAAGCTATTGGGCTCCAAGCCCACCTGGCCTTCTTCAGATTGTTGTATCAGTTGGTATCACAGGACAATAATGCAACAGAGCTGGACTTTCCCATACAGAAGTCCCTGGACATTTATGAAAGATTCTTCACTTCTCAGTCTTGAGGGGCTGCCACAGAGAGGAGGGGGTCAAGCTGTTTTCCAAAGCACCTGAAGGCCAGACAAGGGAGAATGGATGGAAACTGACCAAGGAGAAATTCAAGGAGAAATTCAAGGAGAAGGAGAAGGAGAAGGAGAGGGAGAGGGAGAGGGAGAGGGAGAGGGAGAGGGAGAGGGAGAGAGAGAGAGGAAAAAGAAGGAGAAGGAGAAGGAGAAGGAGAAGGAGAAGGAGAAGGAGAAGGAGAAGGAGAAGGAGAAGGAGAAGGAGAAGGAGAAGAAGAAGAAGAAGAAGAAGAAGAAGAAGAAGAAGAAGAAGAAGAAGAAGAAGAAGAAGAAGAAGCAGCTCTGTGAAATGTCAATATGGCTAGTGGACACCATGTATGAATGTGCTTTAAAAGCTTCTGGATAAAGCTGAAAAGTTTCTGTTTTTTCTGGCCTGACTTTTCTCCAGCATATTTAGGGCAGCAGCCACCAAGGTGCAGAGCCAAATGTTGTGCCTACAGAGTCTATATAACATTCCCATTCTAATAACAGCCCTTCGTATAAGTGCCTAACCCACACGTTTCCGAGAAGCACTAAAGTAATCCTGCAATCCCATACAGCTATAGAAAGTGCTGAGTAAAAGCCAGCCTCAATGTGTCTCTTTGGCATTCCTCCGTCCATATCGATACAACCTTATACATCTTGGCAAATCTTTAATTACACCTTAGGAATGTAATGATATTGTCACGGCAATATAGTCATAAAAATCATCTTCAAAATGACCTAACATAGGTCATTATTGACTAGGAGACCTGGGCTGCTGGGGTTAAAATAGTATAATGTTGGGACAGAGCTGCTTACCATCATCATCCCCCAGCTCTCCCTCGCCTCCTGGTCCTCCAAGTCTTATCTGTAGTGCAATCAGTTTTGGAAATGGATTTTAATGTTTGCTGTTAATCATTTCTTGTACGTGGTATTCAATTCCATAGCTAACCTCTAGTGTACAAAGAGGTTTGATCTGGATTAGAAAAGGGAGGGGAAAGAGGAGTAGAGGAAAAGGTTAGAAGGAGGCAAGGAGAGAGGAGTGGGGGAAGAGAAAGGGAAGGAGGAAAGAAAAGGAGAGGAAGAACGAAGGAAGGAGGAGGAGAAAGAGGAAGGAAGAGAAGGGGAGGAGAAGAAGAAAGATTGGAGTAAAGGTAAAGGGTAAAAGAGAAGTCCCGAAAAAGTAAAAATGAAAAATGAAAGTTAAAAGAAAAGATGAATGAAAAATAATGGAAATGACTGTACATGTAAATGTGTTTATGAGAAATAAAAATAAAAAACTTTTTTTAAAAAAAGAATGCAGCATTGCAGTCTAACTCTGCCCACAGTTCAGAGTTTGATCCTGACTGGCTCAAGGTTGACTCAGCCTTCCATCCTTCCAAGGTCATTAAAATGAGGACCCAAATTGTTGGGGGAAAATATGCTGACTCTGTAAACTGCTTAGAGAGGGCTGTAAAGCACTGTAAAATGGTACATGTCTAAGTGCTATTGCTATTGCTACTACTATTAAACCAACAACTGAGTGCACCTTCTTCAAAAAAAAAAAAAAAAGATCTGACAATGGATCCATATCCAAATCAGAATGATGAAGAGGTCAACCTATTTTCCAAAGCACCAGAAGGCAGGACAAGAAGCAACGGGTGGAAACTAATCAAGGAGAGAAGCAACCTAAAACTAAGGAGAAATTTCCTGACAGTTAGAACAATGAACCAATGGAACAACTTGCCTCCAGAGGCTTAGAAGCTTTTTTTAAAAAGAAGAGACCAGACAACCAATTGTCTGAAATGGAATAAGCTCTCCTGCTGGTGCAGGGAATTGGATTAGGCGATCTCCCAAGTCCCTTCCAACTCTTGTTATTCTATGTTTTTCTATAGAATTCTTTATTGGCCAAGTATGATTGGACACACAAGGAATTTGTCTTGGTGCATACACTCTTGGTGTACATAAAAGATACATTTGTCAAGAATCATAAGGTACAACACTTAATGATAGTCATAGGGAAAGAGTCAATATAAATCTTAAGGATACCAGCAACAAGGTTACAGTCATACAGTCGTTCCAGTGGCCTTTTCTCCTATTATTATACGTGGTTCTCTTTGGACCAGCAAAAATTTGATAGCACCACTTATTGCTGAAGTTCAACCGCTGACTGTCACAGGAAACTGAAATAAAGTCAGGCCACTTCCCCTAATCGTAATTACTGATCCCCGTTACTCTTAAGTAGTCCCATCAGAATCCAATCCCTTATTTACAGACGTACTTTAAATGTAAATGGTTCCAGAAGATGGGCTGATCCCTTCAACTTTGGGTTAATTAAATCCTTTCACCTCCTCTCCAGAACCTAGCAAGGTAGGAAGTGACAGACTTAACAAGGGCAATCTCTAAGGGTTGGATGTTGCCTTGATTACATCAGGAATATTTTACATCCAAGGGAGAACTGAAGAAGCCCTTTCTGCTCTGTGAGTGAAAGCATGGCGGAAGTTTACCTCAGGATCTTCATGAAGCAGCTCACCCTGCTTGCCAAAAAAATTTAATTTTTTTTTTTAAAAAAGCCCACTCAAGAGTGAAAATACATTAGCAAAAAAAAAAAAAAAAAGCTAAGCAAATGATCAAGAGAAGCAGAATTAGGTCAATATTTGTTCTTTCTCTCCTGCTCCTTGTTTGAATTAACCCACACTGCTCTCACACATTGGACCAGTGGTGGGTTGCTCCCGGTTCTGTCTGGGTCTTGCAAACCAGTAGTAAAAGCGGCAGGAAGCTCCACCCACCCGCCTGGATGTCATAATGGACGATCTGTGCACATGCAGAAGTGCACGCGCCCCAGGGGTGGATTCTAATTTTTTTTTCCTACTGGTTCTGTGGGCATGGCTTATTTTGTGGGTGTGGCTTATTTTGTGGGCATGGCTTGGTCATGTGACAATAATTTAGGATTTAGTAGAGGTACTGGTCTACCAGGCTTTTAACTGCTTGCAGAGATGTACCGATCTACCCATTTATTTTTGCAGGCACTGATCTACTCATGTATTTTTGCATGAGGGAGAGAGGGAGACAGAGGGAGAGAGAGGGAGAGGGAGGGAGGGAGACAGAGGGGGAGGGAGAGGGAGGGAGACGAGAGAGGGAGAGTGGGAGAGGGAGAGGGAGGGAGACAGGGAGAGAGACGGGGAGGGAGACAGGGAGGGAGATAGAAGGGGAGCGGGCAGGAGAGAGGGGGAGGGAAGGGAGAGGGAGAGAGGGAGGGAGGGAGACAGAGGGAGAGAGAAGGAGAGGGAGAGAGGGAGGGAGAGAGGGGGGAGACAGAGGGAGGGAGGGAGAGGGGGAGAGAGGGGGGAGGGAGGGAGAGGGGGAGACAGTGGGAGACAGAGAGGGAGAGAGAGAGAGAGAGAGATTTGTATCCCATCTTGATAATTTTTACAAATAAACCAAGGCGGCAAACATAACTAAAATACTTTCTTCCTCCACAACAACAACCCTGTGAGGTGGGTTGGGCTGAGAGGGGGTGACTGTCCCATTGTCACCCAGCCTAAGGCAGAACTAGAACGCATGGTTTCCAAAAATCAAAAATTAGTAGTTTTGGCACCGTACGCCATAAATAATCATGCATTGCACGGATGTTATCCCATTATGCAATTGTAATTTGAAGGGGGGGAAAAAAACAATAGTAAAAGACAACCAGCAAAAAAATATTGGCATTGGGAGTTAATGAAAAGCTCACATTTTTCTAACTACTGTTTAACTAATTAAAATTGAATTAAACGAATATGGCATTAACTATGTCAACTGTTTTGCATTAAAAAGTTGTTAAATATATCATTGCTGTTTATAGGCAGATTTTTTTGCAACAGCTAATTGTGAGAAATAGACATGTAGTATCTAATTGCATAACTGGGTAGTGTATAAAATTCACAATTAGGTGCCTTATATTGTAGCAAATATGTTTCAAATACATTGTGGGTTGTTGGGGGTTTTTTGATTGTAGGATTTTTGTGGAAGCCAAATAAAATCAAAGCATATTTTAATAATCTAATTATTGGAGGGTTTTTTTGAAGTCCACTTATAAGATAATTAGTTTTATTTTTTTTTTCATTTTCTGGGGGTGTGTGTGTGTGCAAGGATGGAGAACTCTTATTTAATTGTATGGCATGTTTTTGATTTATAAAAGTATCTTTAATTTTTTTTCATCATCTATCTATCTACAAACACACACATACACACACACATATATGCACATATATATACAAACATATAAATACAGCATATACATATATACTGTATATTCGTATAGTGCATTTTTTGTACATATGTGTATACACACATACACAAAACATACACACATATACCTTCAAATCAGTGTTGACTCCTAGCAACTGCCTGGACCACTTTTTGCAGTTTTCTTGGCAATTTTTTTCAGAAATGATTTGCCATTGCCTCCTTTCTAGGGCTGAGAGGCAGTGACTGGCCCAAGTCCACCCAGCTGGCTTTCATGGCTGAAGTGTGTGTGTGGGGGGGGGGGGAGAAGAATTCATGATCTCCCAGTTTCTGGACTTATGCCTTAACCATTACACCAAATTGGCTCTCTAAATACAATTTAGCTTCCAGCTATGGATATATATGATTATGTATACACATACGCAGGAGCTCTTGATGTAGAATTCTAACTTAAAAGCTTCATCAATGCTAATACTTTTTATATGCTTGCCAATTACAGGTCCACTTCATTCTGGGGGATATCAAGTTGGCTCTAACCTAAATGAAACTGACACATATTTGCCTATCGAAAAACAACATTAATAGCCCTAGGCCCAGTGGTGAAATTCATTTTTTTTTTACTACCGGCTTGGTGGGTGTGGTGTGGCTTGGTGGGCATGACAGGGGAAGGATACTGCAAAATCTCCATTCCCACCCCACTCCAGGGGAAGGATACTGCAAAATCCCCATTCCCACCCCACTCTGGGGTCAGCCCAGAGTGGTTCTCCAAACTACTCAATATTTCTACTACTGGCTCTCCAGAACCTGTCAGAACCTGCTGGATTTCACCCCTGCCTAGGCCTAATACTAGGCCTAAGCCTAGAGTCAGCATATTGCCCCCAACAATTTGGGTCCTCGTTTTACTGACCTCGGGAAGATGGACAGCCAAGTCATTTTTTACCCATTCAGGATTGAACTACTGGCAGTCGGCAGAATTAGCCTACACTACTGCATTCTGACCACTGTGCCACCCCAGTTCCACAGTAAGACAGTATTGCTGCAGAAATTAGGAAATTAAGGCCCTGAAATAATTTGATATCAAGACTGTAGAAGATTCAGTGTATAAGAGTGAGTGTGTGTGTGTGTGTGTGTACATATATATCTATATGCACTATAAGTATACAAACTATCATCAAAAAAACACCTATAAAATCCCACACACCTCAAGAGAGCTCACTAGATATTCAATTTCCCCTCAGAAATAAATCACAGAAATACTATCATTACATTTCTAATATCAGCAAGCTAGTTTAAAAAAGATTAACTCCACAGAAGGCACAAAGTAGACACCTATACCGAAAACATCAATTGGCATTTAAATAAAGAACAGTCAGTCAACAATAGGGGGAAAAAAATAGTTGAAAAGATGCTTCTTACCATATTATCCAAACTGTGGAATTTTACACGAAACCGGAAGCTTCTAATTTAGCTTCGAGCCTTACAGACTTTTTAACCGCTCAAAAAGCAAATGAATTAATTTGTTTAGCTCTTCAAAAGAAAATTTTTAATGAACTTAGTACTCAGTACCAAAATTTTATTTGGCCCAAATGGCCATCCTAATGAAAACTTGGAGACTTTGAAGTCTCTCCATAGCGGTAAACTAATTGAAAATGCATGCATGGGAGACATCTGAAGAAATAATGTTGCAATTATATGGATTATTAATAGCTATTCTAGATAATGATAATGATTATAATACATGAGAGAAAGGACCAGTATGACTTCTCAGGTCATCAGGGACCAGTAAGAATTATAGAAAAACCAGCATAACATTATGGCATTTTACTAACATACCTGTGGTAGATAGCAGGTGTGAAATTTTGCCAGCAAAATATCAGAGGTATCTGAAGGATAGGTCAACCCATGTCAAGAGAAGTCTTGGATTAAAATCTTGAGTGAAGCTAAGATAAAGAAGAGAAGTTAGCAAAGTACAAAATTCAGCTAGGAATAGCACAAGAAACCAATATTTAAAACTGATTTCAAATTGCCTATATACACTCACTTGGAGGATTTTCCAGCTTGCACTCCCAGGGCCTGGCCTAAGATTCAGCTGTGGCTAATCCTTATGATTTCTTAAAGCTGTACTCATAGGGAGGAGTGTTTTTCTTTAGCACAGAGGTCTCCAACCTCAACAACTTTATGACCTGTGGACTTTAAGACTTGTGGACTTCAACTCCCAGAATTCTATAATTTCTTACTGGTCCCTGAAAACCTGAGAAGTCATACGGGTCCTTTCTGGGGAATTCTGGGAGTTGAAGTCTACAATTTTTTTTAATTGCCAAGGTATGAGACCCTCTGCTTTATGGGCCTTTGTTTCTGAGGAGACTTTCTAAGATCAGTTACTCTGAGGTTGGACCCTCATATAGCTTATGCCATTTCTATTACGATGCCTCTTTCTAGCTAACATTGCCATTGTGGCTGGCTATATATTTGTTCTAATGTAAATCTTTTTTCATCACGATAAAAATAGGATGCTTATCAGCCTGCAGTTTTACAGGCTTTATTTAATACCAACATTGGACCATTGTGTTTCTCTACTCTAAACAGAAGTCTTGGAACAGACAGGTGACCCAAATTATTATACAATCTTTCCCTTTCAATAGTACGTTTTGTAGGAGGTTAGCACCCACCCCTGTCCTAGAAGAATGAAATATTTTTAGGAAATATTAAAGGCAGAATATTGTATTTCCCTGGATGAGAAATGGATAAGCATGTTTTGAAGCAGCTCCCATCTTCCTGCCCCCACCCTTTGTCAATGGGCCATTAAGACCTGGGCCAGTCTATTCTACATAACAAAGATCTACCTCCTTCAGGCAGAACCATAGTAGGAATTGCCAAAGATCCAACAAGATAGGATTAGCCCTCTACACAATAGCAGCAGAAACTCACCACATGTGACCTGGGAAGCACATGTGACCATCAGCCAGCAAGGCTAGCTAAGACCCACACCCCCTGGGAGTCTGACAACCAATTAGGATACTCTTTCTGGGCCCCAGGAAGTTCAAAGCCAGAGAGAGCATAAAACTCAAAAACTCCCTGTATCTACCCTTCCTTTTTTTTCTGTTCAGGAACTCAAGCCATGTGATCCTGTCCACCATTAAACCATCATTCCAAGCAGTCTCCGTGTCTCCAGTGTCTTTTTCCCCATTTGGAGCAGAACCTAGAAGGATGTTTCTTCCAACAGTTTGATAGTCTCAAATCTGTGCTTGATGGACCAGCTCTAGGGGCCCAGTCTGGAGTGCCTAGCAGTCCTTCCTCCAATTTTGTCCAAGAGGATTTGGTGAGGCAGTTTAGGAGGAAAGGAAGGGACTGACCCAAAGTCACCCAGCAACTTTCCTTTGTGAGGCTGGATTTGAACTGATCATCCCTATGTTACAGCCCAACAGCTTAGTCACCATTCACATCTGGCTCTCATTGGCTGTGAGATGAATGCAGACAAACAAATGGAAAATAGTTCATCTCCCCCCCACCAAAATTGACATTTATGCTATCAACAGTTTCTATGCCCTGACTTATCTTAAGGGAAGGGAAGGTTGAGCAGATTTCAGATTTCCAGAATGTATCTACATTTGTATTTATGTATATCTTTGAAAATCCCTTGGATTGCAAGGTGATCAAACTGGTCAGTCCTAGAGGAGATCAACCCTGGATGCTCTTTAGAAGGCCAGATCCTGAAGATGAATCTCAAATACTTTGGCCACCTAATGAGAAGGAAGGGCTCACCGGAGAAAAGCCTAATGCTGGGAAAGATTGAGGCCAAAAGAAGAAGGGGACGACAGAGAATGAGGTGGATGGATGGAGTCACCAAAGCATAAGGCATGAGCTTAAATAGACTCCAGAGGATGGCAGAGGACAGGAAGGCCTGGAGGAACGTTGTCCATGGGGTCGCGACGGGTCAGACATGACTTTGCAACTAAAAACAACAACATCTTTGAAACTTATCAAGGGAAGTCAGATTCAAAATGATAGCTGAAGACTGGCATTGCGGATAATTACTGCATGTCTTAAAACCAGTGACAACCATGTGTTCTCCAAATGTTTTGTACTATAGCTCCCACAAACCCTTCCCTGTGGTAGAATGACCATATCTGCATTGCAAAACTCCAGGAGACTACTAGAGGAGGCTACTAGATGGCATCAGAAATATAGTAGACCTATTGGACATGTTGACTGAATACAGGAGAATGCAAGGGGATTCAGAAATGTCAAGATGGCAGACAACATCAAACAACATATAGAAGGGAGTAAGGCTTCGATCACATTACCGCAACCTCTATCTTGAGTTTTTTTATATCTTCCATGTGGATACCATTGGGTTAATGAGAATTAAGATCCAAAATCGCTGGAATTTTGGCAACCTGGAGCCACTCATATAAAAATATAGTACTATTAAATGCCCTTTTTATGAACCTGTAATCCCTTCATTCAAAGTAGAATCGGGGCAACTGGATGGAGCTGAGCATTGACTTGCTGGATGCCCTTCCTGATGCCACAGGAAGTTCACAGCAGATATTTTTTCTTTGCATCCAAGCAGAGAGAAATCTCTGCCACTGCCTAGAATTGAACTCTCAACCTTCTGAGTGGGAGACGAGCATCTCCACCAATAGGCCACCACAATGCTCTACTATATAGAATGATTACTACTAATCAAATATTTGAATGGCTTCTTTGAAAAGAGGATTTTTATTGTTTCTGTTGGCATACAATTCAATGATAGAAACTCTTCCTGAGCTGCTGAAATTTTCCAATGAACCAGTAGATTGTGATCGATGCACTCCTTATTCAAATGTATATATTCCTGAGCTAAACATTTGTCAATTTATTATTTTATCATATATATTGTCATGAGAAATACCCACCATTGCCTAAATTAAAAACCCTGAATTTTTCAGGAATGAAATAATGTCATCAGAAAATTTCTACCACATGTTTAACACAGACTAAAATTTATACTACCCATTGCATCTACTTCACGGGGCTTTTTAAAAATCTCAGTCACATATTAGATGTACCAAGTACCATATAAACATTTTGTGGCAGTTCCATGATGTATGAGGGTGCCATTTATAAAATATTATTTAAGTTCAAACATGGTTCCCTTCTCCCATCTCATTGATTTATAAGTTGGATTTATAAATCTATGCTACCCAGGGATTGAATTATATATCTTGCTTCTGATTTATAAAACCTGCCAGTAAATCTTCAGCCAAAAGTTTTGAATCAAAAATCATTTTAAGCATTAGATTTAGTAAAAACATTCGGCTGATTTATACATCACAGCAAGGTTTACATATGCTCCTTTTGCATTTACAAATTCTACAAACACATTTACAAAGAGATAAGAGATTAAACATTACTAATATACCTGGAACTCGTATTTTTAGAATCGTTTGTAAGACCATGCAGCCATGTCTTTAGTTTGTAAGAAATTCCTTTTTAAAGAAGTTAATGTTAACATTTTAATTTATAATTTATGATTAAGGTTACTGACATGGCTGCTTACAGGACTATTACCGTTTTTTAGTCCATTTCCTGGCCAGACCTCCAAAAAATGTATATACACTTTCGTTTGACAGGTAAAGCTCCTAAAATAATTCTTGCTGTTGCTAAGTTTCTAATTGCAGCTTGTGGGATTCACATTTTTCTAACATCAATGTAGAGTAAGTAGGATTACAGGCATGCTTATTATATGTGTTACATTTGTCTGGATCTGTGACCCATAATAAACATATTCCTGTAACTATTGCTGTCAAGAGTTGCTGCCAAGGTATAAATATATAAGTATGTTTTGTATAGCTATGGAAGAATCCTTTTTTTAAAAAAGGAGTCGTTGTCCTTCTCCATTAACCATCTTCTAATTTAGAAACTAATCTAGAACTAAGAAGAAATTTCCTAGCAGTCACAACAATTAACCAGTTGAATGGCTTGCCTTCAGAAGTTGTGGATGCTTCATCACTGGAGGTTTTTAAGAAGAGTCTGGACAGCCACTTGTCAGAAATTCAGGGGTCAAATCCAGGCAGGTTCTGACAGGTTCTGGAGAACCGGCTGCAGAAACTTTGAATAGTTTGAAGAACCAGCAAATGCCACCTCTGGCTGGCCCCAGAATGGGATGGGGTGGGGTGGGAATGGAGATTTTGCATTATCCTTCCCCCAGGAGTGGGGAGGGAATGGGGATTTTGCTGTATCCTTCCCCTGCCACACCCACCAAGCCACGCCCACAGAACTGGTAGTAAAAAAAAAATTGGATTTCATCACTTGTCAGGAATGGTATAGCTCTCCTGCTTGAGCAGGGGTTGGACTACAAGTTCTCCAAGGTCCTTTCTAACTCTGTTATTCTGTGAATCTGCATGTTATAGAAGTGTCTAACCACCTATCTGCCCTTATCATGCTGCCACGCCTATAACTGATCCATGAACAAATATAGTTCTTAGCTAAGTAGAAATAAAGGAGATAGAGTAACAAATGGGTTAGTCTGTTCTCCCATGTTTTATATACATCTCTGAACATAGAAGAGGGCAAGGATAAAGAAAGGTTTGGTCAAAACTCCAGGCTCCTAAAATTTAGATAAGAACAAAACTTAAGAGCAAAGGAACCCGTTGCTATGGGGTTATCATTATATAAGCTATGCCATCCTGGGACAGGTTTTCCTATGATGCCAAATACTATTTGCAGTTATTTGGGTCTACAAATAGCTTACAAGACCACCTTCTGCCACCGGTAGCCTCCCACCGACCAGTACGCTCCCACAGAGAGGGCCTCCTCAGGGTGCTGTCGGCCAAACAATGTTGGCTGGCAGCCCCCAGGGGGACAGCATTCTCTGTGGGGGCACCTACCCTCTGGAACAAGTTTCCCCCGGAGATACGGCGGATCCCTGATCTGTGCGCTTTCCGAACTGCCCTAAAGATGTTTTTGTTTCATCAAGCCGGGCTGGCCTGACCTACTCTTTTAATGGTTTTTAATTTAAATTACTAAAATTATGGGTTTTAATATAGGGGTTTTAACTATGGGCCAAATTAATTTAATTGGATTTTAATACTGATTTAAATTTTGTATTTTCTGTACTTTATTTTATTTGCTGGCTGTTCACCGCCCCGAGTCCTTCGGGAGAAGGGCGGTATATAAATATAATAAACCATAATAAACCACAAACCATACAAATGAAAAAAAAAATGATGCAGAAAGTTGTGCATTTCAGGGGTCCTTCTGCTAGGGAAATCATGCCTGAGAGAGAGGAAGAATGAAAAGGTAGTTAGTTGGCTTTCCAAGTAGGATTGCGTCAATCACAGGGTAGGATTCTTGACCCAGCCTAAGACAGTGTTTCTGAAGCATGGCCATTTGAAGACCCAAATGGACTTCAACTCCCAGGATTCCCCAGCTAGCCATGCTTTTTTGGGATTCCAAATTCTGAACTCTGGGAGTTGAAGTCCACACATTTGCAGGCTGCCAAGTTTGACAAACAACGATCTGAAAAAATGTATCATTTGATTTAAGGTCAGCACAGCTGATTTTGCTTCTGGTACAATAGTGGAACACTTTCTACTTGTCTCGTCTTTGTATCTCAGTTTTTTCCAAACCTTTGAAAAAAAAAATTGGATCCCTATTTAATTCCTTCCATTTGCATGCTGTGTTCTTCTAATGTTCCTCTTTTCGTCCTGCATTATGCAGCTGTCTTTCGTGATAGGCATAGTGCCTCCCTCTGTGGATTTTTCTTAGAAACAAGCTGTTTACTCCCTCCTACAGATTGTTAACAAAGATGTTAAAGAAAACATTACCTGTTACCATTTAACCTCCTCCACTGCCTTTTATTGCTGTCGCTTGAGTAGGTCTCTCAGCCCACAGATCAACCCACAGCTCTGCTGTTGAAATCCACTTTGAATTAAATTCCCCAATAAATTTCTGTGAAAGACTGTGAACGTTGTCTCCTCCTCATCCAAATGCATCACATCCCTCTCTCGCCTTCAAATAAAACCCCAAGGTCTCTTTTGCAAATCTATTTTTGAAGAAGCAATCGGGGTGGAATTTCCAGCTAGACTGGAGGGAGGCGTTAAGAGGGGGTCAAGTTTAGAATCCTTGCATGGCAGGAAGCAACAGGCTTGATCTCCTCCAGAATCCCTGAAGCCATATCTGACCACTTCCAAGGGAATTCAGTCATTCTAGTGAGATTCTTGTAACGTAGGTGACTAACAATAAAGTTTCTGCTTGAGGCTATTTATGAGTGGCTCCAGTTCCTCAGGCCTGACACCAGATTGAGGCTTTTGGCAAAGTAACCGATGCTTTGTATTCAGAGAAGAACAGGAATTGAAGTTGCTCAAAATCATCTCCTCCCTCATGTGCATGCATGTATGCATGGCTACACACATACGCTTGTGGTTGGTTTGCTAATATCAGAAGTTTCCTTCACATCTGCATGCTGGTCTTTTTTTTTTTTTTAAACAAAAATTAGATTGCATCCAGTCAGGTTAGGTTTTTCCTAAACTGCAATCAAGAGTAATGGCACAGGTGCAGACAGATCTGATAAATAAGCAAAGCACACTGATTGTCAGAGATGCAAAGATGATCCTCGATCCATAGGACTGTTGTTTACAGGGAGATAATCAGGAGATTATTTACATTTTAAAGAGTATATAATGAAGCGGGTTATGGGAGCAAAGGTGAAAGCAACAGAGGAGGATTAGAACCACTCTGAGGATCAAGGAAGCTTGTGAGTTAGAACAGGGCCAACCTGAGCTTACCTTAGAGGGACACGATGGCTCAGCGGCTAAGACGCTGAGCTTGTCGATCGAAAGGTCGGCAGTTCAGTGGTTCGAATCCCTCTCAGGATCAGGGAAGCTTATGAGTTTGAACAGGGCCAACCTGAGCTTACCTTAGAGGGACACGGTGGCTCAGTGGCTAAAACGCTGAGCTTGTCGATCGAAAGGTCGGCAGTTCAGTGGTTCGAATCCCTAGTGCTGCATAACAGGGTGAGTTCCTGTTACCAGTCCCAGCTTCTGCCAACATTGTAATTCGAAAGCACATAAAAAATGCAAGTAGAAAAATAGGGACTACCTTCGGTGGGAAGGTAACAGCATTCCGTGCGCTTTTGGCATTTAGACTTGCCGGCCACAACCATGGAGACGTCTTCAGACAGCGCTGGCTCTTCGGCTTTGAAACGGAGATGAGCACCGCCCCTTAGAGTCGGGAACGACTAGCACATATGTGTGAGGGGAATCTTTTACCTTTACCTTTAACCTGAGCTAGTTTGTTATTGCAAGATGGGACTTTGCATTCAGAATATGTGGGAAGGAAGCACAGAGAAAAGTAAGTATATTCCCCCAAGCTTTTCTATATGAAATGCTCCTTGCCCATGGGAAATGCAGTTGTTGGAGAAAAGGAACTAACTCCCAACTTATATTTGTTGTTGTTTTAACCACTTAGTTGTGTCCGACTCTTGGTGACTTTATAGGCAAGAAGTGCTCTCCATACGACTCTGTCAAACACAGCTTCTTGCATGTTCAACTTTGCGTCCGGTTTGATGTTATCAAGCCAGTGTGTTCTTTGCTTGCCCCTTCTTGTTATTCCACTAACCATTCCTAGCATCATTGCCTTTTGCAATGAATTTACAATGGCAATGAATTTGCACACCTTATGTGAGGAATTTATTAAGCATTCAACTTCTTCCCACCTGGAATTAGAAAGTAAGAACTCATCCCGTAAATGGATTTGTGGAAAAATGGAAGACGTCTGTTTCAGGAGTCTTCTACTCCACATGATCCAGGTTGACTGTGAACATTCTGGGAGCCCTTAACACCTTTCTTCTTTCAGTCATTCTTGCCAAAAATTAGTGACGTAACAAGGTAAACCCAAAATAGAATAAATACATTTTTTAAAATACATGTAGCTCAGGATTGAACTGTGGAGCCTTCAATGCTAAGCTTGGTTGTTTGCTTTCAGACATTTTATTACCCAACTAGGTAACATTTTCAGTGCTAGAAGGGAGAGGGATTTGCTCTCTTTAGATGCAGTAATTTACCTTCTCAGTATTGGTGGGAGGTGCAGTTTTCTCCTTGGCAGTTCCTTGATTTGAGTATTTTTTTAAAAAAAAAATTGGTTTTCTATCCAAGGAACTACCAACTCAGACAATTAAATAGTCTAAATAATAGTTTAATCAAGAAACTACCAAACAGAAAACTACAGCTGTACCAGTCCTGCCAGAGCAAGCTACTGTATAAAATCAGAGAGTGTAATCCAGCAGGTTCTGACAGGTTCTGGAGAACCGGTAGTGGAAATTTTGAGTAGTTCAGAGAATCGGCAAATATCACCTCTGGCTGGCCTCAGAGTGGGGTGGGAATGGAGATTTTGCAATATCCTTCCCCCAGGAGTGGGGAGCGAATGGGGACTTTGCTGTATCCTTCCCCTGCCACGCCTACCAAGCCACACCCACAGAACCAGTGGTAAAAAAAATTGGATTTCACCACTGGAGCAAATCCACACTCATTAGCACTGATGACATTACCTATTGTCTGCAAGGAAACAACCTTTAAAAAGATTCTTTTAAAAGGCTCTGACGATCAGGCAACTCAGCTGGGATCGTCAGAGGCTTTTAAAGGCATTTTTTTTTTCCTACAACCTCTTCAGCCAAAGAGGTTGTAGAAAAAATGCTTTTAATTTTTTTTTTTTTTAAAAAAAGCCTCTGATGATCGCGCGGCTCAGTTGGTCTTGGGGGCAGCAGGAATTTTTGTTAACAGTTCTCCGAACCGCCAACTGCCCTTGCTACCGGATTGGGCAATTCGGTCCGAACCAGGAGCATTTTACCCCTGAACCTGACTCAGAAAGAACCAAGGGCTCCATACATTTTTAAAAACAAACAAACAAAAGAACTCCAAAATCTCCAAGACTCCAATATTGCTGGCTTTTCATCATTGCCTCATGGTGAACCTTGGTCCTGCTCAAAATGTTAAGTGCAGCCCCCCCCCCATTCATTAGAAGTTGTACGTTCGTCGCTGAGGCCCACGGTGTTGCTGGCAGCACTATCAACTAAAAGAGATGAAGTGACACGGGCCTAGATCAGTCTTTCATCATTCTACCCTTCATTTTATGCAGCCCCATTTTGCTTTTTTCCTCCCTCCTTTCCCCCCTGGCTTTAATCTTTCTGCAATTTTCGAGACGTTCTCCTGAGGTCTGCAGAATTCCAGAGCATTTATAAAAGAGTGAAATAACAACTGTTCCCTGGCTGCGTAGTCTTTTGCTGACTGTCCTGACCAATGAAGCTCTTGAGTTGGGAGGGAAAGAGGGACAAAGAAATTTCAGAGGTTTGCAAAGCGTGGATGACAAAACCAACGCCCGTATTTGAAGCGAGAGTGTGAAAATACTGTAATCTCCTTGTACAGTTGCTTTTGTTCTTATTTTTTTTAATCCGTGGGGAAATTTGTAACCTTGCATTCCTAGATCAAAATTCCATCTTCAGTTCTGGCATTTTGGATTTCCCTTGGCATTCGGGCCACGCTCTTAAAACAAGTTGTGTGCACTTAAACTTGTTAACTCCATTGGCATCTTTTGACAGATTTGAAAAATCTTAGCTTTCTTCTTTAGAGTAGAGGTGCAAAATCTGAAGATTTTCCCCCCCTCACTTTCCCCCCCCAAATAAGTCACTCTCAAAACCTTGGATACAACCCACAGAGACTTCCAAAAATTAATACAGAATAACAGAGTTGGAAGGGATCTTGGAGCAGGGGTGAAATCCAGCAAGTTCTGACAGGTTCTACAGAACTGGTAGCAGAAATTTTGAGCAGTTCGGAGAACCGGTAGCGGAAACTTTGAGTAGTTTGGAGAACCGGCAAATACCATCTGTGGCTGGCCCCAGAGTGGGGTGGGAATGGAGATTCTGCAATAGCCTTCACTGAATGGAGATTTTGCAGTATCCTTCCACCGGGGGGGGTGGGAATGGAGATTTTGCAGTATCCTTCTCCTGGAGCAGGGTGGGAATGGAGATTTTGCAGTATCCTTCCCCTGCCACGCCCACCAAGCCACGCCCACAGAACTGGTAGTAAAAAAAAATGGATTTCACCACTGCCTTGGAGGTCTTTTAGTCCAACCGCATGCACAAGTAGAGATTGCTATGCTTCATATATTAAAAGGGGAAGATTATGAAATTCACAATGGGACCATACCAGTGGTGGGTTTTAAAATTTTTTACTACTGGTTCTCTGGGTGTGGGCGTGGCTTGTGGGCATGGTAGGGGAAGGATACTGCAAAATCTCCATTCCCTCCCAATCAGCTGGGACTTGGGAGGCAGCGAATAGATGGGAGCAGGGCCGGTCAGAATTTTTACTACTGGTTCTCTGAACTAATCAAAATTTCCGCTACCAGTTCTCCAGAACCTGTCAGAACCTGCTGGATTTCACCCAGTGATGAAATTTGTTATTACCGGTTCTGTGGGCGTGGCTTGATGGGGGGGGTAATATGACTGGGTGGGCGTGGCCAATTTTTTTTACTTTTAAAAGCATTTTTTCTACAACCTCTTTGACCAAAGAGGTTGTAGAAAAAATGCTTTTAAAAGCCTTTGAGGATCCCAGCTGATCATCAGAGTGTGATCATCAGAGGCTTTTTTTTTTTTACTTTTGAAAGCATTTTTTTGGCCAAAGTGGTTGTAGAAAAAATGCTTTTAAAAGTAATAAAAAAGCCTCTGATGATTGCGCGGCTCAGCTGGGCATGTGGGGGGGGGGGCACAGGGATTTTTGCTACCGTTTCTCCGAACCACCTGCCACCATTGCTACCGGATCAGGCGATCCAGTCCAAACCAGGAGCATTTCACCCCTGATTTCACCCCTGGTCCTTAGTTCAAAGAATTATCCTGCTGGTGGACAAAAAGATACAGAGATGGAAAGACAGTTTTTTTTTTTTTTCAGATTTCTTTTTTTGTACTTAGGCTGGGGAGATGTAAAAAGAAAAAAACAACTTGCTGTTGGATGTGGGACTTTTAACAACATAATACATTCTGGTCTTGGAAAGGAGCATTCTTATTACGAAGCAAGCACTCCAATCGGGATATTCAACTTTTTATTCCTTGAGAATATTCATGGCTTTTTACAGCACTGGAGGACAGAAGAGATGTATTCAAACACAGACAGATTCATGATCCAAAAATGAGTTGGCCAAGCCTCCGAATATATCTTTGAATCGTCAACTGCAGTGAGACTATAAACATTGCTAAATATCCAATTCCTGCATTTGTAACGTTCCCTCTTGCTGAGCCTTAAGCCTAAAGAAACTCACTGAAAGCCGCACTGACATTTTTTTTTTTTTTATAGTAATTGAGAAGGAAGTTCCCGGGATAGCACGATGTAAGCCATGCAGTGTTTTATCACAAATCCCAGCGGTGGCTTTAAAAGCCAGATGCAAAATTCTACATTGGTTTTATGTCAAGATGAGGACTACTCAATGGCAACCCTTGGCATCAACAAGAAAATACAGAGATAGTTACGTCTTCCAACCTTCCTATTTCAAGCCGCACAACTGGCTGAGCCACTGCCGGCATCACAAGAACGTTTAAAAAAGAACGACATTATTCTCCCTTGCACGTTTTCATTGCCCCTTTCTGACTCTCCCTCTCTTTCCTGGCCCCCACTCCTTCTTTTCTTTTCTTTTTACCCTGAATATTTTGGGCAGAGAGTCACACAATCCAAAAACTCCCTGCGTTTACTCGATCTTTCAATCACCACTTGCCCACCACCTGTTACTGCAGCTGTTGCATTTCTGGTTGTGTGTTTCTGCACAGTTGTAGGGCAGAGATTCATTATAGATTGATGTTTTATCTATGGCAGGCAAGACCACCAAATAGCTAATTGGCTGTTACAGCACAAGTTGACAATAAGATATCCCCGCACATACACACACTTCATAGCACCTTTCTCCCCCACCTCCCTTTCCTGAATATCATCCATAGATTTGGGGGGAAAACAGCAAGTTGTATTGTCTTCCAGCTTGCTGCTAAGGGATTGCAAACAGAAACTTATTTTTCACACCTCATATATAAATTCAGACAGGCATTTGAAACTTAGTTTTCTTGTATCATTCTATGTAATTGGAACTGAGGGCTTCTGGATGAAAAATTATTCAGTTATTTATGAAGAAGTGGCACGCGGAGAAGCAGTATGGTAGAGAAATTAACAAGTTGGACTTGAATCAAAGAGGCCCAGGCACAAATTCATTTCAGCCATGGCCTATTCTCAACACCGGCTCTGCCTCACAGTGTGAGGGATGGGAATGCCTTGAACTTGTGGGATAAATCAGAGTGGATTTTGGATGTAGCCCACAAAGCTTTAAGTTTCTTGGAAACTGCAATATCCCAAAGGTGCTTTTTCAAAAGGCAACTGGACTTTGGTTTTTTTCCTGAAGACATTTCACTGCTCATCCAAGAAGCTTCTTCAGTTCATAGATGAGAAGCCAACATGTCTTCAAGGAAAAACAAAGTCCAGATGCCTTTTGAAAAAGCACTTTGGGGCCATGTCCTGGATGACTGAGAATTTCCATAGACATGTTTGAGAGATCACAATGCCATTAAAGACCCAGTTTGGGTTTTAAACGAGGAGATACCCTTGTGTGGACTTCTCATTAATGGCAATCTGGAGAGAATTTCTATTAGAGGAAGCTAGGTAAAGGTAAAAGTTCCCCTCGCACATAAGTGCTAGTCATTCCCGACTCTAGGGGGTGGTGCTCATCTCCGTTTCAAAGCCAAAGAGCCAGCGCTGTCCGAAGACATCTCCGTGGTCATGTGGATGGCATGACTAAACACTGAAGGTACATGGAACGCTGTTACCTTCCCACTAAAGGTGGTCCCTATTTTTCTACTTGCATTTTTTACCTGTTTTTGAACTGCTAGGTTGGCAGAAGCTGGGACAAGTAACAGGAGCTCATCCCGTTATGCAGCACTAGGGATTCGAACCACTGAACTGCCGACCTTTCAATCGACAAGCTCAGTGTTTTAGTCACTGAGCCACATGTCCCTTAGAGGAGGCTACCTTGAGGCTTAAGATGAAGAAATTAAATGCATCTCAGTTCATTTCACAATGTATATGTAATATTTCCTTGGAAGCCAATGCCACATACATCACCACCTCCACAAGTAAACGTATAGTACCAATCCTCTCTACACCTGTTATGGTCTTCATTAATACTGGATTCCAATGCAGTATAATAGCACAGGGATTCCTGATCTAGCTGTTTACATTTCTTTACTAATTGTATTATACGGCATTTCATTCAAAGAGTTTAAACCAGTTTAGATGATTCTGTTTATCTATTTACCTTTTACGAAACAAAAGCTGAAAGGGAAAAACTGAGACTGGGTTCACATAACAAGCTTACCTTTTAATTAAGCTGTTGTGGTTTGTAAACTGTGACTTATTGGTTGGCATGGTTTGTCAACTCAGTGAACAACTCAGGATCATTCAATGAACAATGATTCAGCAAATATTAGATGATATGAACCAAGGCTGAGCATTTAGTGGTTATTGTCGGTTGAAAGAAGTCAGAAGCCAGGATTGAGCTCAAAAGTACTACAAGTTTATTTCATGCTACCTATACACAAACTAAGACACTGAGCTTGTTGATCGAAAGGTTGGCAGTTCAGCAGTTCAAATCCCTAGTGGTGTGTAATGGGGTGAGCTCCGGTTACTTTTCCCAGCTTCTGCCAACCTAGCAGTTCGAAAGCACGTAAAAAATCCAAATAGAAAAATAGGGACCACCTTTGGTGGGAAGGTAACAGCGTTCTGTGTGCCTTTGGCATTTAGTTATGCCGGCCACATGACCACAGAGACGTCTTTGGGCAGTGCTGGCTCTTCGGCTTTGAAACAGAGATGAGCACTGCCCCCTAGAGTTGGGAACGACTAGCACATATGTGTGAGGGGAACCTTTACCTTTACACACAAGAATCTGAACGCTACTAATGGTCAAGGCTAATTGGCACCAGATAAGAGTGAATAAACTTCAAGGAGGGGGTGGACTTTGGGGGCCATAAAGACTCCAAATTGATTATGTGTTTGACCCGATCAATGGGCTCAGCCTAGTCATCTCCTACAGTTGTATAATGAATATATTGGTGGAGAGCTCTCCAGTTTTAATCTAATTTTGACTCTCACCTCAAAATATTATTTCCTATTAGAGTTAAAAAGCTTTCTACCAAATATTTCTAGGGTGGCTTCTTTAGAGGCACAGAACAAAGGGGCAGTCAGCAATTGCAGTTCTTCATTTCAGGAAACTTCATTTGAGCTTCAGACTTGAGGGCAAAGTGGCAATTTGATTTGTAGTCTTAGATCTTCCATCTAAAGGCCTTGGCTAACTGCAAGCCAAGAACGGATGGTTTAATCACATCCAAAGAACACAACAATTAGAGTTCCAGCTAAATTGGAGACCTGCTGTGACTAGTGGTGGAAGAGCTGCCTCCCGTTTGCCTGCCAGGTTCTCCTTCTTTTATTAGGAGTGCAGAGATGCTCAACAGACCTGAGACTACAATAACGTGACGTTAATAATAGCATTCAGTTTAGAGTAGTGAATCCCTTTCATTCGTGGCATGTCAAAACAGTGGCATTTGCATGGAGAATACAGAATACTCTCTCTTTTCAGCTAATTTCTGAAAAAAAATAATTACTACTGGTAGTAAATAATCATTATAATAATGTCCTAATAATAATAATTCCCAAAGAAATGACACCATGAGACAAACTAAGGAAACGGATATAAGCAATGCTGTAGAGTTGTTGTTTTTTTTTAAGTGGAATCATGGGCAAAATTTGATTTATACCATTCGTGCTGAATCTACTACTGCTGGATGAGTCAGGCTGCACTTGTGTTTATGTCATTATTCTTTGAAAAAGAGAGAGAGGGAAGATATTTTGTCTCAAATATTGAGCTAGACTCAGCAATACTGGAGAATATCCATCATCTTCAAAAAAGAAAAAGAAAAAAACCCCAGTGACCTCAAAAATATTTTTGGTAAAGGAGGAGGAGGAGAGGAGGAGGAGGAGGATTATTTAAAATTAAATAATAATTTAAAATCCAGCTTCTTGGGGAAAAGGTAATTTTATGCTAAATAAATTGCCTTTTTCAGGAAGGCAATTGAATCAAAGCATTTTTATGTGACTGACCAAAAGTACAGTATTTCAATTATTTCAATTATTTAACTGTTTAAAGCATTTAAATAGTTTGCCAGAGAAGGAAACATGGATATGCCCATCTGCAAAATAACTTGAGTCTTTGTTTTGGGATAATGCTGTTTAACAAATAATTATGTTCAAGGGAAGCAGAGTTTGGGAATAGGATCACATATGAGTCTGGACAGAAAACATGCAAATCCAGAATTCACCAATGCAAGCAGTTAAAAAAATTTGAGGCTCAGCTGTAACTTAAAGCTGGGACCAATCCCCAAAGAGTCATAGTTTTGTGATCCAGTTTAGGTTTCTTTGACGATTTAGGACCTGAGAATCCTCAGAGCAGCAAGGCAGGGTCCTGTTTTCAGCACCATGGATAGCACCACGCAAGCAACCTGCACCCTTCAAAGCAGAGTTGAGTTGAGCCCTTTCCAGTTGGCAGCCAGATAATTCTTACAGGTTTTAGCCCTGCGTTTTTCCTCCTACTGCTGTTTGCTGCTGAAATTACAAGCAGGATTTGCAAGGCAATGGTCACTTTTTTGTGTTTCCAGCACTCTGAAGAGCCAGCAGACTCTTCTGTGTAATGCAGTTATTTAGAATAGAATAACAGAGTTGTTATTGCCCCTGCTTAAGCAGGAAACCTTACACCACTTCAGACAAATGGTTATCCAATCTCTTCTTAAAAACTTCCAGTGTTGGAGCATTCACAACTTCTGGAGGTAGGTTGTTCCACTGATGAATTGTTGTAGCTGTCAGGAAATTTCTCCTTAGTTCTAAGTTGCTTCTCTCCTTGATTAGTTTCCACCCATTGCTTCTTGTTCTACCCTCAAGGGGCTTTGGAGAATAGCTTGACTCCCTCCTCTTTGTGGAAGCCCCTCAGATATTGGAACACTGCTATCATTGTCACCCCTAGTCCTTCTTTTCATCAGACTAAATATACCCAGTTCCTGCAACCCTTCTTCATATGTCTTAGCCTCCAGTCCCCTAAACATCTTTGTTGCTCTTATCTCTGCAATCATTTGCATTATTTGCAAATGGCAGAAATAAGAAGGCATGGAGAGGTAGGATGCAGTTTTCAGAAGGCAAATCTCATTACCCGTTTATCTTGGCACAGTGGATCGTGTTGCATGCATGAATGGAGGATGTCCATCCAGGTGAATTTTTGCACCACCTACCTTATATTCCCATGTAACACCCATCCAGGGCATGATCTGGCCCCTGACTAAACAGAGTATTTTCCTCTAAGACTCTCTGCTCTTCAGAAAAAGTTAAGTGATTGGGATAGGCGTGTGTGTGTGTGTGTGTGTGTGTGTGTGTGTGTGTCCAAGAACGAAAGGCCTTTGTAGTTGACTTTAACTCTGATCAACCAAAGCTTCTGGCAGTGCCTGGGAAGTTCAGAAGGAGAAGAGACGTTGAGTTTTCATTCTGCTCAATTCCAAATTGCAAGGATAGCAATTGGAGGATCATTATTCAGTAATTGTGTACATTAGATATAAGGCTGTGTGGCCTCATATTCAGGGAGCAGAATCTTTCCTGTTTCAAAGCACCATCCTAATTGCTCTTTAGTTCCTCAATAACCGGGTTTCGTTTTCAGCCTTCTCTCCCTTTAGCGTTTCCACTCACCGAAAAAACTCTGCTCCGCAGTAATAGCTCTCACTTTCAATATGGTCTAGAGTATAAAGTCACAGTAGTATTCGAAAGGTTAAAGCAGAGTGAACTGTTAATTTTAATGCTTTCTCTAAGCTTCAGTTTTAATAAGCGAAAATGATGTTCTTATTTGCAGTAAAGTGGTGTTATAAAATTCTGTCTGTCAAGCTCATTTTAAAACCATGGAAATAAATGATCTGACAAAATCAGGCTATTAGACAAGTGAAGAAGAGTGATTTCCATAAAAGTAGAGGAGCTGTTCCTTAATTTCACACTTGGTAGTCTTTTGGGTCGACTAAATTTTTAAATAAGTGATAAAATTATATTAGCGCAATTGCATTTTTATAGATTTTTTTTTTGGGTCGTTGTACTCTTCTTTTTCAATCCTTGCATTTTAATTCAAGCCTATTTTCCTGAAAAAGTTACCTCTCCACTTACGTTGCCTTTCAACCATTCCTTCTCAGGCCTACAAAGTCATGAGCTCCCCAATCCTCTTTGTCAATGACGCCAACGTTTTCTATGGTAAAATCTTCCACTGGAGAAAAAGACCCCTACAGCGATCGTGTTCAAGACGTATAGACTGAGGTGAATTGTCACACACTACCTAACAGCTCAGAAGCATTTTGAAAATTGTCTCCCCCCCCCCTCTAGAGATGGGCAAATCCATCAGTTCTGGTTTCTCCCCTTTCAAATGTTATATTCATTTCAGCTCATTCCTATCCAAGTTTGGGATTAAAAGAATTCCTCTCTCTTTCCCCCTCCCTCCCTCCCTCCCTCCCTCCCTCCCTCCCTCCCTCTCCCTCTCTCTCTCTCTCCCTCTCCCTCTCTCCCTCTCTCCCTCCCTCACTCCCTCCTTCTCTTTATTTCCTCTGCTTGCCATTGTCTCTGCAGCTTCAATGGCTCACACCACTTCTTCAGAAGGAGAATACCGGGTCTTGATAAGTCCTCCGGTATCCTTCCCCATGGCTCCCTCTTTCTCCTCCATCTTCACTGAGTTTTTGCACCACCCGAGTTTTAGGTCGATGTTGGTGCTTCCGGGGCTAATATGGCTTCCAGAGCTGATGCTCCTCTCTTCTCCTTTGACCAATGTTCACATTTCTCAACGGACTTTCCCTTTTCACGATGGTTGAAATATAATATTGATGATTTGTTTCATTGTGAATATTAATTGGGGAGCAATATAGAATGAGCTTGTTTTGTGTGGTTTTGCTAGTAGGAATATACCTGTCTAAAAGCAAGATTCTATCCTTCCAATGGAAATGGGGGAGGGGTTCAAGATTTACAAGCATCTTGATCTAGGTGTGGCTGTTCAACCATTGATCACACCTGCCTACACTGCTTTCTCCATTAACCCTTCAAAAACAAGGCTCTGTAAGTTATTTGAATGGGTAAATGGGAAGCAAGGCCAACTGGCATGCTAGGGCTAGTAAGTACGTGTGCCTTGTGTTATGGAACTCATGGTTGGAATTCCTGGTGATCTATGGATATTTATGGTGTGGTTATTAGATATCCCTATTCAAGCTTTCTCACAGAGTTATTGTGAAGTTAAAATTGGCTTGTTCCCATATCTAGGACAATGGCTGGCTATGAAACTAAAGGGAAAACAAAGATAATTCTGACATTGCCGAACTTTGAGTATCTAAACAACTCTTTATAAGAATGCCTCTTGCTATCCAAGAGGTGCCTAAAGGTATTCCTTTATTTGCAAGAACAATTGAGCTCCACATTTCCTTTGCTAAGTTGTTAAGTGAATTTTGTCCCCATTTTACCTTTTTTGCCACAGTTGTTAAGCAAATCACTGTCGTTGTTAAGTGGACCATGCAGTCATTAAGTCAATCTGGCTTCCCCCATTAACTTTGCTTGTCAAAAGTTGGGAAGGTTACACAGGGTGAACACATGACTCCGAGACAGTGCAATTGTCATCAACACATGCCCGTTGCCAAGTGCCTGAAGTTTATTCACATGACCATGGGAATACTGTCATGGTCATAAGTGTGAAACCAGTCATAAGTCCCTTTTTTCAGCACCGCTGTAACTTTGATCGATCACTAAACAAATGGTTGTAAACGAAGGACTACCTGTATTGCAGTGGGGGAAAAGCTTCATCAAATCAGAATTTCATTCTACATGATGGATCATCCCTACATCACTGTAAGAGGTGAAAATAAAAGTGGACACATACATTGTAACCCTACATACACACACACACACACAAATAAATATATATATATATTTTGCAGTCATCTGCTGACATCATCAGAGTATTAAACTATCATTACAGATGGTACCATTACGATGGTTATTAAACTGCCATTATGATGTCAGCAGATGGCTGACAAAAGCTTAGTAGAATAAAATTTTAATTATTATTTATTTATTTATCTTAATTATTATTTTAGTTCCAGAGTTCGCAGAATGTCTGTTTCTTTCCTTATAAATATACCTGGAACTCGTATTTTTAGAGTAGTTTGTGGTTCGAATCCCTAGTGCCGAGTAACGGGGTGAGCTCCCATTAATTTTCCCAGCTTCTGCCAACCTAGCAGTTCGAAAGCATGTAAAAAATGCAAATAGAAAAAATAGGGACCACCTTTGGTGGGAAGGTAACTGTGTTCTATGTGCCTTTGGCATTGAGTCATGCTGGCCACGTGACCACAGAGATACCTTTGGACAGCACTGGCTCTTCAGCTTTGAAATGGAGATGAGCACCTCCCCCTAGAGTCTCATTCGTCATCTTCAGGCTGGTGTTCTCGGCTTCATGCTTCCAGGAGCAAGAAGGAAGCTCCTGGAAGCACGAAACCGAGAACACCAGCCTGAAGATGACGAATGAGACTTCGTCGAAACGTCGCCAAGACACTTCCAATTTTATGCGGGAGAAAACCCAAATAACCAAAGACCTACACACACACACACACACACACACAATTAATAATAATAATACAAAGCTGTGGGTAGCCCAGATAAAAATAATTGCCATGCATTATAATCAACCTTCTACCTAAAGTGAAACTTTGCACCGGATGGTGCTCTGTGTGTCAATTGTTCCTTAGCCAAAGAGATTTCATCCACTGATACACAGGTTTTGACATGCTTTTTGAACATGTGCCTACTATAATTGGTCATGTCATCACGCATCAGATTAACAGCATATACAAAAATGCCCCACAACCATTGTCTTATAGATTCATCACATATCATCAAGGAACTTCTGGGACAGTTATCCAGCAACATCCAATTGTAATTCATATTCCACTAGAGTGCCGAATCTAAGAAATCACTGTCATCTTAGTAGAAGGCAATAGATTAATGACTTCTTGCTAGCTTTGCAAAACCTACAAGTATTGTACGTCCCAATGAAGGATGGCAATCCAATTTATTTCAACTGAGCATGCTCCAAACAGGAGGATCTGCAGAAATTGTGTTCAATGCAATTCCTTCCTATAATTTCACCTTTTAGGGATGCGTAGAGATAGTAAATTTTCAAAGATCAAGGTGTAATGTAAAAAAGGCAAACACGGGGGGAACGACACTCACCCAACATACAAGCTCATATTTCTAAATGACATCGGATGCACATATGCCAATAAATCAAATTATTTGTTCAGCCAACAATTTATCTAATCTTCCATGCTTCCAGTAACCTGTCAGTCTTTATTTAAATTCTCCCTAGGGCATTGTATTTGTTCATTTGTTGTTGTATTTGTGTTTTAAAGATGTTTTAACTCCATACTTTACTTTGAGTGGTTTTTTTTAAAAAAAAATTGGAAGTCTCTTAAACCCAATAAAATTGATATTATTAAATGATGCTTGTATGTCACATTATTAAAGCGAGGGAGAGGAAAAGCAAAGTTGCCAAAACCATCTTTGAATTTTAAGGTGTTGCATTATCTTGTTCCCACCAACAGTGTTGTGTAGTTCAGAATCTCATCTTCTTGAGAAGGTCAGATACAAAGATTTCATTCAGAAAAAAGCAGAGCAAGAAAAAAAAGGTTACTGCTAGAGGTGAACAATTTAATTTAATTCATTGCACGTGTTTAGACTAGATTTATCCATATCAATGGTGGGTTTCAAAATTTTTTACTACTGGTTCTGTGGGCGTGGCTTGGTGAGCACGGCATGGCTTGGTGGGCACGGCAGGGGAAGGATACTGTAAAATCTCCATTCCCATCCCACTCCAGGGGAAGGATACTGCAAAATCCCCATTTCCTCCCAATCAGCTGGGACTCAGGAAGCAAAGAATAGATGGGGGCGGGGCCAGTCAGAATTTTTACTACCGGTTCTCTGAACTACTCAAAATTTCCACTACGGGTTCTCCAGAACTGGTCAGAACCTGATGAAACCTACCTCTGATCCATATATATTAGTCTATTCATTCATTCATTCATTCATTTAATCAAACTTTTATACTGTTCTTCTCCTGAGGGACTCAGGGCGGTCTAGATTTAGTCATAGATATGGCCAGGAAACCTGATCTCACAATGGTTAGAAGACAGTATTGCAGGCTGACTCTGCCCACTGTCAGGAGTTCGATCCTGACTGACTCAAGGTTGACTCAACCTTCTATCCTTCCGAGGTCAGTAAAATGAGGACCAATATTGTTGGGGGAAATAAACTGACACTCTAAATTGGCCAGAGAGTGCTGTAAAGCACTATGAAGCAGAGTACAAATCTAAGTGCTCTTGTTATTTTAGACAATGATTAGCCAAACGTATTAGCTAGGTTTAATTATAGTAATATAGTTATTGCAAAGAAGGCAGTCATCACTTCTGCTTCTAAGGTTCCAGATGATTTAGGATAGTTGGCGTGGAGACAGTTAGCCCAATGTTGTAGGAGCTGCAGAAGCTTGAGCTATGACAACCACAATTTCTAGCAAATCCAGCCAAGAGAACAACGACCCATGTCATTCTCCTCCTTTAATTTATTATAGTACTGTTTTTGCATTGTTTTGCCGCTATGTTGTTTTTAAGCAGTGATTTTAATCTCAGAACTGAACTAGTGATCATATCAGTGGTGGAATTCAAATTTTTTTACTACTGGTTCTGTGGCTTGGTGGGCTACTGGCTTGGTGGGCGTTACAGGAGAAGGATACTGCAAAATCTCCATTCCTACCCCACTCTGGGGCCAGCCAGAGATGGTATTTGATGGGTTTTCTGAACTACTCCAAATTTCTGCTACCGGTTCTCCAAACTACTCCAAATTTCCACTACTTGTTCTCCAGAACCTGTCAGGATCTGCTGGATTTCACCCCGGATCATACTGATTATATAGTTTGAACGGACGTGGCCTTGGATTTTAGAGAAGGTATGAATAGGGGCCGTCTTGCAAAATGAAAATATGGACAGGTCCTACGTACAGCAGCCTCTGCAAGAGTGCAGATTCTCAAACCTGCTGTAAATGCTACTATGGATGCTGGGATCTTCATATTAATTTGGTCTGATATCAAGAGGAAGACTGGTGATTCCTGTGTCACTGCTTTTGGGAAGTTTTCAAAACAGCGAAACATGGATCAAATGGACAAGAAGGTGAGGGGGATTCAACTTTGCATCGTGCTCTTATCACAGATGAGATAAGAGCACCTCAACTGTCGCTTCAGACACTTTCCCAGCAGTACCTATAGAGCAGAGGTTGTCTTCAGCAGGTTCTGACCGGTTCTGGAGAACTGGTAATGGAAATTTTGAGTAGTTCAGAGAACCAGTAAATCTCTGACTGGCCCCACCGCCATCTAGTCTCTGCCTTCCGAGTCTCAACTGATCAGGAGGAAATGGGGATTTTATTTATTATTGATTGAGTGATTGATTGGCGATTTATATGCGGCCCTTCTCCGAAGACTAAGGGCGGCTTACAATGTGTTAAGCAATAGCCTTCATACTTTTGTATATACCTGCTTAGTAGGGCTTTTGCCCCCCCTCCCCGCAAGCGGTGTTCTTTTTTATACAAAGCCAGTTTATTGCCCCCACAATCTGGGTCCTCATTTTACGTACCTTGGAAGGATGGAAGGCTGAGTCAACCTTGAGCCTGGTGAGATTCGAACTTGCAGTAATTGCAGGCAGCTGGTGCTACTTTAACAGCACTTCATCTGCTGTGCCACCAAGGCTCTTTTGCAGTAACCTTCCCTTGGAGCGGGGTGGGAAAGAAGATTTTGCAGTATCCTTCCCCTGCCACGCCCAGCAAGCCATGCCCACAGAACAGGTAGTAAAAAATGTTGAATCCCGCCACTGCTATAGAGAAAAGAAACGTGGTTGCCCCCAACAATAAGGGCTATTTGTCATGCGTATGATAAATGCTGATAATGCAGGCTACAAGTTAAGTTTCTCTCTGCTGTTGAGTTCACTTTTTTGAATAAACCTTTCAATCCCTTTCCCCCAAAAGGATTTATCTTAACCATTGTTCAATCAACTTAAGCCCTTGTGGAATTCCTCTGCCCCATTCTAAAGCAGAGGGAAGAGACTCTGTTAATAATGGTTTTCATCAAGAGACAGCCTATTTTTGGCACTGGGCATGACAGGATCGGTAACTGAAACAATTGCCCCTTGTATGCAAACTTATCATTTAATTATGTTCAGAGAGCAGCTTCCCCAATATCACTTTGTAAGTTCATTAGCCACACAAAACAGCTTTCCAGCTAATCAAAGTAACAGTTGAAACAGGTTTTAGCTCTGCTACATATCATCCTACAGAATTCTCCAAAAAAAAAACAAAACAAAAAAAAAACACCCTGCCATGCTTATTTTTCCTTCCCTAAATTGGATAAAAAGTTAAATATTTAATGCAAGCACGGTAATATGCCAAGCAGATCAGGCATTTGAACACCGAGAGTTTAGTGCTTGACATAATATATATATATAAATAAAGGACATGCTATATTTCTTTTGGGAATAATCAGAGATGGGTTCACCAAAGAAAAAACTCAACTCATAATTCATATTACAACAGCAGCCAGATTAGTATTTGCGAAATTTGGAAAGATAAAACCATACCACCGGAGGAAATAATAATAAACAAAATTTTGAAGTATGCAGAAATGTCAAAATTAACGAATGAGCTAAATAGCGACGAGGAATCAAAACATTATGTAGTTTGGGGAAAGTGGTATAAATGGCTAAATAATAGGATTAAAATATGATTTTAAGGCATGTTTATTTCTTGTAAGTAGGAGTTTGCATTATGCCTGATATACTTTCTGTATATATGTACAAACACTGCACATCTGATTTTAGGAGAGATTTGATGTATTCTTATTAATAAAACCAATAAAGTATATTTAAAAAAAAAAGACATGCTGGATTCTCAAGAATTACATTTAACCGTTTCAGAGATAGTAAATATCCTTTTCTGCTCATGGGTTAATAAGTGTTTTGATACAAGTAGCCCTTGACTTAACAACCACAATCGAGCCCAACATTTCCGTTGTTAAAGTGAGATATTTGTTAAGTGAGTTTTGCCCCATTTCACATTTGTCAAGTGAATCACTCTGTTGTTAAGTTACTAACACGATTGTAGAGTGAATCTGTCTTCCCCATTGACTTTGCTTGCCAGAAGGTTGCATGTGACTTTGGGACAAAGCAACAGCCATCAATACAAGCCAGTTGCCAAGCCTCTGAAGATGGATCACACCATCATGGGGGATACTGCGAAGGTCGTAACTGGGAAAAACGGACATAAGTCTCATTTTTCAGAGCCGTTGTAACTTTGAACGGTCACTAAATGAAAGTGTTGCAAGTCGAGGACTACTTGTACAGGAGCAGAGACTTGCCCTCTCACAAAATGCAACTTTCACCTTTGTTAGGAAATGAGTATTGCCTACCTTGTTGGGTTGGCAATATATAAACCATCAATATAGCTTTAAGACTGCTGTATTGCATCATACTGCGTCCTGATTGGCTAGCTCTGTAGCCAATCTCATTAAGAGGAAGCTAGAAACATGGTTTGTTTCTCTCTGCTGTTTTTGTGCTCTGATATCTGATATGCTACTGTTTGCAAATCCAGAAGAACTGTTTATTGTGAATGACTATGATGACTGGTAAGAAGACTTTGTTATTGGATTATCCCTGGACTGTTGTTTTGCTATCTCCTGCTTTATATGTGTATGACCTGGACTGTTTATTGGATTGTGCCTTACTATTTCCTGAAAGTAAACACAACACAGTGTATCTGTGTGTTGACTGTGTTTATTCATATATACTCTCAATCACTTTCATGTACACATCCTTGCTATTCAAGGGTTACTCTGTGAATTCCTTAACAACCTTGGTCTAAGAAATAACAAATTATCCCAAGAAGCTGCTATTGGTTGATCTTTTGATCCCACTTCGGATAACTCTCCTGACAACATTGACCAAGGACTCCTGGGTGGCAACTTTTGAAAGCGTCCTTCAGGTTATAAAACTTCTTCATATATACCACCAGACATGTCTGCAACATGTTACGAGTTCATCGGAATGATGAAACATGGATTGTGACGATATGGTGCCAGCTCTAGCATGTACAATATCTTGACGCCCATATAAAAGAGATGTGCATTGTGATGTTGTGATGCATGCTTCATCCTTTGCTCCCCTCCTATCCACCCATTCCCCCATAAAGACCTATCTATACAAAGCTGTCATTTTTTTATGAACGTTTGACAATAGCATGGAAATACTATTATCTGTCTTTCTTTCCTGTATTCTTTCAGTTAGGGACAGGGTGACTCAGCAGCTAAGATGCTGAGCTTGCCGATCAAAAGGTCAGCAGTTCAGTGGTTCGAATCCCTAGCACCACGTAACGGGGGGAGCTTCCATTACTTGTCCCAGCTTCTGCCAACCTAGCAGTTCGAAAGCAGGTAAAAAATGCAAGTAGAAAAATAGGGACCACCTTTGGTGGGAAGGGAACAGCGTTCCGTGAGCCTTTGGTGCTGAGTCATGCCAGCCACATGACCACGGAGACGTCTTCGAACAGCGCTGGCTGTTCGGCTTTGGAACGGAGATGAGCACCGACCCCTAGAGTTGGGAACCCCTAGGATATATGTGTGAGGGGAATCTTTACCTTTTACCTTTATTCTTCCAGTGTTTTTAAAACAAGCTTTCATTTACAAAACTTTGAACATCATACTTCAATATCCATGCTTCCTTGTAAGTAAGGCAGTAATTCTCCTGGACTAAGTTCTAACCATGAACTTTATAATAACATAAAGTTATCATAAAGTAACATAAGGAATAGGATCTAAGGTTCATCTCTCTCTTTCTCATTCTCTGAAACGGAAATGCTGTTCTCAACAACAGCATTTGTACTAATCCAGATCATTTAATAGGTCTTTCATCAGGAAACAAGAGGTCTTCTAATTGTTGTTATACCATAACCCTTGACCATTATCCATGGGAATTTAAAATAAAATGGTCTAACATTGACCGATTGGGTTGCAGTTGGGTTTGAAGAATTGTGTGTCAAGAGAGAGGCTCTTTCTTCATAACAACTGGATTAAAGCTATCGTTTAGCATTTTTATCTCTTTGGAGTGGCAGATTTTTTTTTTTAAAAGAAAATATGGGGGGCTTTCTTAGCCGCTCTCTTGAATAGTAGAATGTCTGCTAGCTGTCATGTAAGTCTCATCTTAGGTTTTTTCAGGAGTCACATCTGCTTATCTGTCTTCCACTGACTCAAGAGACGGTGTCCCCTTCATCTCAGAGCCTAAGTCAGTGTTGGAGATTGACAGATGTGTCACTCCCAGACTTACCTCTTGACAACATGATCTGCTCAAGACTCACTCTTTGGGCAGCTTGGAGAGAATGAATTGACTTTTTACATGGGTGCCTGCGTTCTGAATTGACTTTTGATCCACTGCCAAAACTTGGTGACATTTCATCTGCCTCCTCCACAACTTCCTTTATAAAATAGATTAGAAATCTGACCTCGTCAATGAGTTTAAGCAATTCTCCGCTGACATGAAGCTAAGCATCGGTACAGGTTTTAGAGCAAGAGAAGAGGAAGCTGTGGTCTATTGATGGCCATGCTGGCTAGTGCTGCTGAAAGGTGATAATTCAGGAACATCTGGATGGCCACAAATGTTCCTCACCTAAGAATCTCCATGAATATTTGAAAGAAGTAATGAAGATGTTGCGAAAATGAGTGGTGGACTACCTTCTAGCGAATTCAGTTCAAGGTACCGAACTCCAAAACAGTCCATCTGAATGATCTCCATTCCATACAGCCAGTAGTGGGATTACGATAATATAACAACCAGTTCTCGGCCCTAATGATCAGCTGGATAGGCTTGGTGGTCATGTGACCATGTGGGCGTGGCCAACTCAACATCACTTGCGTCGATGGGTGCTTCGCCTTAGCAGTTACAATGTAATAAGGGTTAATCAGAGAGGCAGTTTCTGTAAGCAGGGCAGTAAAGATTAGGCTAGAAACACCAGCAGAATGTTCCCTTCCTGCCTTCCTTACAGGATTAGCCCTGTAAAGTGGAAAAAACAAAATAAGATTTCTTCCAACAACCGGTTCTCTAAACTGCTTAGAAAATTAATAACCTGTTCTCCTGAATAGGTGTGAACTGGCTGAATCCCACCACTGGCTATATCATAGAGTAGTTGACATGATCAAGAGAAAAGGAGGTGTGAGCATGGATGTCCATGTCTCTGTGTCTGGGGCTATAGCAGCCAAGCCCTTTCTAAAATCAGCATCAATCCCAGTAGGATTAATACGGAAGAAGTGGTGGAGGTTTATTTCATGTTTATCTAATGAAGCTTTGTTCCAATGGTAAACAGGTTTAAAGTAGCACTTCCTGAGAATGTATTTTTCTCAAAGACCAGATGCTAAATCTTTATTGAGCTGTAGTGGTGCAGTGGTTAGAGTGCAGTACTGCAGGCTACTTCTGCTGATCACCAGCTATCAGCAGTTTGGCAGATTGAATCTCACCAGGCTCAAGGTTGACTCAGCCTTCCATCCTTCTGAGGTAGGTAAAATGACCCAGATCATTGGGGGCAATGGGCTGGCTCTGTAAACCACTTAGAGAGGGCTGGAAAGCACCATAAAGCAGTATATAAGTCTAAGTGCTATTGCTATTGCTATTGCTATTTAATACTTCACTGTGGGAAAAAAAACAGGGAAGGCGAATCATATGTGTTTTCAAACTGATTAGGTTCATTGTCTTGAATAACATAGGGAGACTTTTTATGATTTTCCTCTAATGTATATAAGTCATAATATGATTTGCCTTCAAGTGTCCTTTTTAATATCAATCCATACTTTCTTCCTTTGATGGATGAGTTTTCCTTGTGCAATTTTTAAACATTCATATTTTACCGGCACAAACTATCTCAAGTTCTCACTCTTCCTGTCTGCACAAAACCTTTCTTTTCCCCTTCCAGATATATATTTGTGGGCATTTTTGATGGAGAAGAAGTTTGATGCTCTCATGCGCTCTACTTGAATGTCTAGTAGGAACAGAATGCTAAAAAACCATTGGAGGAGAAGAAAGGAAGCAGAGTTGAGGCCCACTTTTTAGAGTAACTGGAAAGTAAGTAATGTTTCTTTCTCCAACCATGAAGTCAAATAACTGTCATAAAGTCCAAAAACTTACTACCATCCCAGGTTTGTTTCTAATTGCATAATTAGGGAAAGAATAAGTGCAAATGCATTCGAAGTCAGACCATTTGTTTCAAAGAATCCAGCACTGTCACAAGGAATAAAGACAAGGGAAGAATCAGGAGTGATGTTGCGTGCTTCCTTTGGGTGGTAAAGCACAGAGAGTCTGTAAATGTCACTACGTGTATATATTTGTCACGGGTCTACATTACTGAATGTAACATTTCCAGGCTCAGTAAAAGTTAGAAAGCTATGGAAGTTAGAAAGTGCTCCCTCTCCCTCTCCCTCCCCCTCCTCTCTCCTTCCCTCTCTTTCCCTCTCCCCCTCCCCCTCCCTCTCCCTCCCCCCTCTGTCTCTCTCCCTCCCCCTCCCCCCTCTGTCTCTCCCCCTCCCTCTCCCTCCCCTTCTCCTTCTCTCCCTCCCTCTCTTCCTCCTTCTCTCTCTTTCTTCCTCCTTCTTTTCCTCTCCCTCCTCATCTCTCCCTCTCCCCCTTCGTCTCTCTCCCCCTCTCCCTCCCTCCCTCTCTCTCCCTCCCTCCCTCTCTTCCTCCTTCTTTCTCTCTCTCTTCCTCCCCCCCTCTCTCTCATACACACATACTTTCTGCCTCTCCTGCCTCCTTTCCCAATTTATTAAAATAAATGGGAAGAAATGCAACTTTCTGTCAGGTCTGTAGTGAGATGGAAGGATAATAATAAGGATAGACTGTTGTATTTGTAATAGGTTAGGTTCCTCTTTCTACTTAGGGCTGAAACTAGGTTCATATATACCATTGGCCTGAAGACATTTGCTTGTCTGATGATGCTTTTCCTAAGTCTTTAGGAAAATCTTCCTGCATCTGGACCGGAGTCTACTTTGGAATTCAAGGCCTAGTTTGGGGAGAAAATTTGTGGCATTCTATCATGCTCTGCTCTGCTCTACCCCACTCTACCCTACCCTAACCTACTCTTTGTTCTATTCTATTCTCCATTCCACTCCATATTTTCTGTCCTGTCCTGTCCTATCCTGTCCTGTCCTATCCTATCCTATCCTATCCTATCCTATCCTGTCCTGTCCTGTCCTGTCCTGTCCTGTCCTGTCCTGTCCTGTCCTGTCCTGTCCTGTCCTATCCTATCCTATCCTATCCTATCCTATCCTATCCCTTATTCTATTCTATTCTATTCTATTCTATTCTATTCTATTCTATTCTATTCTATTCTATTCTATTCTATTCTATTCTATTCTATTCTATTCTACTCTACTCTACTCTACTCTACTCTACTCTACTCTACATTACTCTACTCTACTCCATCCCATCCCATCCCATCCCATCCCATCCCATCATTCTATTGTTCTGTTCTGTTCTGTTCTGTTCTGTTCTGTTCTGTTCTACTCTACTCTACTCTACTCTACTCTACTCTACTCTACTCTACTCTACTCTACTCTACTCCACTCCACTCCACTCCACTCCACTCCACTCCACTCCACTCCACTCCACTCCACTCCACTCCACTCCACTCAATTCTCCACTCATCTTTCTTTCTCCAAAGCATCTTTCCAGTGTTGCAGAATAGGAGAAAGTCAAAGGGAACCTTCAATGGACACCTACCCATATAAACTGCTTAAAAGAAAGCTCTACAACTTCCCTTTGTGATTTCCTTCAGCCCCAAGGGAAAGTTCAGAAAAAGTGCACTTTTGTGATGGGGAAGGAGGCGTGTATCTTACTGATAAACAATTTTATTTCATGAGCCGAGCTTTGTATATATATATGGGAACATTTTTTTGAAAACAAAATACATACATAAATGCCCTCTCCCCCACCCTACACACACACAGCTAAGAGCCCAGAATACTTGCTTTTGTCATTCACATGGGAAAGGAAGGATCAGGATCACAACAGGGGGGGAAAGAATTAAATCCATCTATTCTCTCCTCCCACCCACCCATTAAGACTCTTATTGAGAAGGAATCTTTGTTTAAGGGTGAAGGGAGGTGGGAAAAACAGAGAAAGTGAGACCAGGTGACTAACCTATTGAAAATCATGGATACCCCCCAAAAATCTATCACACTGAAGAAAGCAGGAATAAGTATACTCTATCCGGTGTCATCAGTTGGGTTGGGTCTACAGTTCCTATCACCTTGACATCACTTATACCAGTGACGTATAAGTTATGGATGATGGGAACAGTTATCCTAGACCTTTAGGAGCGAGGCCTCTATGGCCGTGCTGTGATCAATGAGTTCTAACTCATTCAAGCAACACGAGAAGGGGTGTTTGTTAATATTTGGTGCTGAAGATTTTCTATTATTATTATTATTTTTATTTTTATGCCACCCTTCTCCGGAGACTCAGGGTGGCTTACAAGGCATTAAGCAATAGCCTTCATACTTTTGTATGTTTTATACAAAGCCAGCTTATTGCCCCCACAAACCAGGTCCTCATTTTACCTACCTTAGAAAGGATGGAAGGCTGAGTCAACCTTGAGCCCGGTGAGAATTGAACTCGCAGTAATTGCAGGCAGCTGGAAGGTAAATTCTACCTTTAACAGTAGCATTAGTCTGCTGCGCCACTCAGGCTCTTACCTGTCTATCATCATTTTTATTGATGTACAGTATCTTTTTAAAAGAGTCACCTGCAAATAATTCCATTGTAACTTTGGGGGAGTGAAATGGGGGGGGGAGGGAATGTTATGAATGGGGCTTTCTATGTCACATCAAACCCCCAAGAGATGTTTTGCCGGGTACCAATGGTGCTAAATTGTAGTGCAACCTTTAAAAATCCCCCTCCTTGTTATTTTTGTTCGTTTTTAAATGCTCTTTTTTTAATGCATTGTTCTTGTGACGTTTAGTTACTACCATTTTTTTTCTCCAACAGCACAATTATGTAGCTCCGCTGCCATTTGAATCCGGCTTTAGCTGCTCTCTGCAGTTTTATTCTTCGAGCGTAGTTTATGATGTTTTATATTTTACGATGTTTTAATCTGGGAAGCCTCCTTGCGGATTTTTGTGCAAAATTGAAAGATGGGATATCAATCTTCCAAATGCTAAATGATAGAAGCTCGTACTTTTCCACCCTTCAATTCCAATCCACCGCAGTGACACATTCCCTCCTGATCCACTACTGTGCTGGCAAATGTCTGCCTTCCCCCTACCCTACCCCCACCTCCCCACCCCCTCCCCAATTCCTGATCAAGTGCTTTGTAAATTTTGTTATTCTGTGATGATAATAAATCATTATAGCCTTAAACACTTCTCCAGTGCAGAGACTCAGTCATGAATTATCTTGTCATCCTGACCAAAACATTCTCCAAAAAAGCTTGACAAGTGCTAAAATCCAGAACATGAAACCATGTGTTGTTGTGAAAGCACGATTCAGAAATGTCAATTAATTAGATTAAGAGGCTACTTTTAGCTTCCCTTGTGGTGCCAAATAACCCTTAAAATATGTATTGCTGTGAAAGTCTACCTCGGTAGCTCAGTCCTTCTCTTGGCAAAATAAAGACAATGGAGCTGACGAAGAGAAGGAATTATTACATCTGCCAGTCAGTTTGAGAGGAAAAAAAAATCTTCCTTTTTGCACTGTACAAATTCACAAGCAAGACGAATTCTGCCGGGTATGAATCCAGGGAGATTCAGATTGGCAAATGAAAGCCAAATCACAACTATATATCCGTAGACCTAAAATAAGTCTTATTGTCTTGAACTTATGTTAGGAAGAAGAAGGGATCGGTAGGGAAAAACAGAGCACAATGAAGTATATTTTAATCTCCTCGTCACGTGGTCCTGAGATCGTTTATCTGTAAATAATCCAGCCTCGCTTTTTGTCTCCCCCGATCAACAATTTCTGTATTTTTAATGTTTGCTTTTGAAAGTGACCACTGGCTTTAATAGCCAAGTTATTTGTGTAAAATAATATTCCACCCTTCTTCTTCCCAAACTCTTACAAATCACTGCTGCTCATGTTCGCAACATGTCTTTCCAATTAGGGGAAAATAAATGCAACTTTCAAATTAATGCAAATCGAATGGGTAGATTAAATCTACGAGCGTTGGACAGACAAAGAAAGTTGGGTGGTGACAGAAAATTGTAATATTAGAGAATATTAATAAAAGAGGAAGATGTGAATTTTATATTTTATATGCTGCGTGGGTATATGTGTGTACAAATACTGGCAAACGGATGCCTTGAAATTAATCTATTAAATTCTGCTGCTAGAGTTATCCAACATTCAAACCTTTTGTGATGTACAGCATTCTAAAATTTGATGCAGTGTTTACTAGCAATCAACAATTGCTTTCAACCAATATTTTTATTTGAATTTGGGTTAGGCTTCTGACGTCAAAAGATGGAGTTTTTGAAAACTTCAGGCCATTTGTTTAGACAAATATGTCAGTTTAGTACTGGATGAACCTGTGCAGAATAACAATCTACACTGCAATCTTAATTTTGCAGAATTAAGTGATACAATCTGTAAGAAAAAGAAGTCACATTGAGCCAAAATGCATATGGCTAGGAAAAAGATACGCAAAATATAAGTATTTCAGTATATGCACCAGTAGAGGCTAAACCAATTTTGTTGTATACATGATGTACATAAATGACAATAAAGGCTATTATTATTATTATTATTATTATTATTATTATTATTATTATTATTATTATTATTATTATTCCTTATGGAAAAAATGTTTTCAGGAGTGTATTCCTGCTTAGGAAACTGTAAACCAATTTCTGAAAAATTCCTAAACTGCTAGGCTGATCAGAACCTGCAGCTGAAAAGATAAGAATTTCAGCAAAAATGAAAATAATAAATCACTTACCCCTTGCAAAATTCAGGGGGAGGCAGAAAAAAATGACTTCCCCTGTCTTCATTTTACTGGAGATTTCAAAAATCCATCACATCAGTGTTATGTTTAAATTTCCCCGCAATGCCCAACACTGAAGGGCATTTTCCAAGGAAAAATGGTCTCTCCTAGTGGAGAACTATCATTTTTATAGTTAATACCATTTTTCCCCAGAATGCCCTGCAGAACAAGACAGTGCAGTCATGCTAAATTGATAGCAATCCATCCAACAAAGCTTCAATAGCTAAACGAGTGCCCCCCAGCACTAGAATTAGCCTATGTCCCTGAAAATAGTGCCAGTGAGTTCACTACTTCTTTATCTAATGTACGGGACTTTGACAAAAACCAGTTTTCACTTCTTGCCCGGTTGTTGATTTAAATCATAGAACTCAGTAAGCCAAACACAAAGTTCTAGATAGAGCTCTGGAAAGTCACCCATCTACTTGGTTTTGGAAGGTTCCTGGGCTGTCCTCTGAATTCTACTTATTTTTTTTTTTTAATTAAAAAGTAGAGACAGAAAAATCTAGTCCTCTGTCATTGCCTTTCCTCTTAGGCTCCATCAGGATTCTCCAATAACTGGGGAATTTTTAGCCCATGCAAAAAAACAGTTCATCTACTTCGAAATGTCTATGGAGATTCTTAGTCATCCAGGTCATGATTGTCCCAAAGATGCTTTTTATTCCTGCTTAGGAAACTGTAAACCAATTTCAACAGGACTTTCTTTTTTTTTTTCCTTGAAGACATTTTGCTTCTCATCCAAGAAGCTTTTTCAATTCGGTTCAGTTCTTCAGAACTGAAGAAGTGTCTTGGATGAGAATCGAAACAGCTTCAAGGGAAATACAGAGGAAGTCCAATTGCCTTTGGGACTATTTTGAAATGCTTGATTCTATATATTCTAAACTGTTCTGCACATATGTACAAATAATGCTTTGAGTCTTCGGATACCAGATGGAACTATTCAACCAAAAAAGTTGACTGTGTCAGATTTATATATAATCCATTGAGTGTGGAATCTGATTGACTCCAGAATGGCAATCCCAGGATTTATAAGGTCAACTAAACAACCCAGGGTATCTCTCCCTCCTTTCTTCTTCTCTTGGTTTCTTATGTTCTACTGTTCACCAACATCCTAGCAGCTCCACGGTGGCTAACAAAGGATTTCAAACAGTAATACAAATAGTAGAAAACTCGTAAAGATAAATGCAATAGCTCCCAAAGTTGAAAATGCTGGGGAAAGTGATGATAGCTAACGTGGCATCAAATAAGCCTTTTTAGATGGGTAGTTCATTGATACAGTGCTACCATTGGGGAGGCCCTCTCCCTGTTTGAGATCTAGCTTACAACTGATGGTAAAAGCTGAGTACTGTAGAAAGAAGAAAGAAAATAGTTTAGCAGATGTCTGAATCCTACTCCACGCAGAGCTTATGGAACTTGGAAATAAAAAGTGAGGAGGGGGGACACACCTGATATGTCTTTGATACATTTAGGCTTGTAGATGCCGGATAATACAATTCGATACAATTGGACCTCCAAAGAATTGTAATGCAAAAAAAGAACTGAGGAGCTAACTGCACACTATAATTGCGCTCCTAGAATCAAAGAGAAGATTAATAGATCTGCCAAAATCGGAGCAATCAATGAGCGTCACTGAATGATTAGTGCACTGTTTCAGTGGTAACTCTCAAAAGGTAGCCATATGGTAGCTCTCCTCCTTTTTATTTAAATAGGCATTTAAAAAAATATTGAAGCATAAATATGGACTCATACAGAAACTCTGTAATCCAGTGGCCTACCATTGCTTTTAAAGGAAGAAAGATGAAAAAAAGAAAGAAGATGCTCAGGAAGATAAATCTATCCCAGCATCTATTTCTGTCCTACTATCGCAGCACCATTGAGAGTGTCCTGACATATGATGCATTCTTGCAGGGTATGGGAGCAGCTCTGTAGCAGACAAAAAACTCTACAGAGAATCATTAAAACTGCCCAGAATATCATCGGGCTCCAGCTACCAGCCCTGGACGACATCTTCGAATCTCACTGTTCGAGGAAGTTGCATAACATTCTCGGAGACTCTTCCCATCCTGCTTACAATCCTTTTGGACTGTTGCCTTCTGGCAGAAGATACAGAACAATTAAAACACGTTTTCTGAATAGTTTTTATCCCAGAGCTATAATTGCACTCAACCATGAACTAAAGGGCCACCATCAGTGAGCTGTTGGACAGCATTACTTGGTCTGTTGTGTGGATGTTTGGGTGCTTTAAGAGTGGGGAATTGTGGTGGGTGGGAGTGTGTTTGTGGATTGTTATATGTGTTGGACTTGGTCTTTGGGTGTTAAGAGAATGTCGTTGTATGGATATAACTGTGTATACAAGTACAATGACAATAAAGTTGTTGTTGTTGTTGTTGTTGTTGTTGTTATTATTTAATCTTTAGTGAGATTCATAGCCTGTGAGTCTGGTTAATAGCTCAGTAGTTCAAGTCCTAACCAAGGACCTAGGAACTGTTAAGGTATCGTCGGAGGATGTAAGCTGTTCCGAGTAAGGATTATTATTATTATTATTATTATTATTATTATTATTTAATCTGTAGTGAGATTCACAGTCTTTGAGGCTGGTTAATAGCTCAGCAGCTCGAGTCCTAACCAAGAACTGTTAAGGTATCATCGGAGGATGTAAGCTGTTCCGAGTAAGGTGGTTTTTTGTAGTCAAAAAGTTCAAGTCCGATAAATTTAGAATTTCTAAATAGTGGGGTAGCCCTTTGGGTATTGCTCCAAGGGCTCCAATTACAATCGGGACTATTACAATTACAATCGGGATTATTATTGTTGTTGTTGTTGTTGTTGTTATTAAATGTAGATTTGGGCAGATATGCTGATTCCCCCCCCCCCCGCTTATGTATTTATTTATTTTTTTAACCCAGGTTGAACTGAAAAAGATCTCAACTAAGAATAGGAATTGCTGGGAAACATTGCATTGTATGACATATAATCCACTATAAGAACCAAACAGACAAGAAAACTCCGATTCAAATTTCCTACCTTGCCTATTGGATCACTTTCATGGGCTTGGCAAACTATTTAATTTTAGCCAATTTTTATAATTGGGAACAATAATACTGACTTCCTTTACTGGGTTGTGGGACAAGTGTCTAAGAAAAAGTACCAGTAATTTGATCATTGGCATGTTTTGTCTGTAGAACAAGTCATCCACGGCCATCTGGACTCCCTTCCACATTTGTTTTTGAATTTCAACAATAAAGCTTCTCAAGGAACATCCAGAAATGCGTGAGAGGTTGTATTAAAAGAAGAGAATAATGGAAAGATTGGGCAGGGAAATCAACACCAAGGAAAACCTCTCTTGGAAAGCTAGAACCCAGCTAGAGTTTTTTTCTTATTAAATGTTCCGTCTCTTTTCTTTAATAGGATCCTTATCATGGGAAACAATTGTCTAAAAATTAGCTTGAACTTCTTGTTTGCCCCTCTGAAGATCTCTGAACTAGGTATCAGTTAGGTTGTGTAATGGGCAATGGGGAGACTGTTAAAGGCATGGAAGAAAACATAGATATAAACAATCAAAAGCAGTGATGGGATTCAGCCAGTTCGCACCACTTTGGGAGAACCGGTTGTTAACTTTCTGAGCAGTTTGGCAAACTGGTTGTTGGAAGAAATCATTAGGGCAGAGAACCGGTTGTTAAATTACTTGAATCCCACCACTGGTCAAAAGGCTGTAGGCATGTCAGCTGAGAGCTGATTTCATAAATGCAACTTAACCCATGTATACAGATATCTGGGATGACGTGTCTCAAGATTTTTTTTTTAAAAAGTCCACCACAATGAATCCAACAATAAATGAGGTTTCCACATTCGTAAGGTGAATTTCAAGATTCTGTCTTTACCTTGGACTAGTATTAGAATTATCTTATGGATATCTGTAATTCTTGCTTCCTTGATCTTGCATAGCTGCATGAATTAGGCTAAGCAGCTTTCTGATTCCTTAGGTAGAGATATTAAACTCAAATACCTAATCAGTGTCTAGGAATATTAGTGGAACACCTAATTCCTGTGCCAAAATTGGCAAAGTATTATTTTTCAGTTCCTTGTTGATGGGCCTTCTCTAGGGTGAGATCTGGCCTGGATCTGAGATACTTTACTGCTGAAATCCATGAAGGATCTCCTATGTACATATTCTATACCTCTCGGCTTGAGCGCGATCAATCGTTTCTTCCTTTTTCCTCTTATTCTTTTTCCTTTTCTTTGAATAAATCAGTTTGCACTGGTGTCAGAAGTACAGAGGCGCTTCTGGGTTGAAAGGATTAGCTGGTGATCTCACTACTGCCAGGGGAATACCCAGTTGAGGGCTTCTTTCATGTCTCCAGCTGGAGCTGGAACAAAGGACAGGAACTCAACTCCACCCCACAGCAGGCATCAGGTCTCAAACATGGGCTCGATAACCTCTATCCAGAGGTGGGGTGCTGGGGGTTTGGAGGGGTTCGGGAGAACCTCTAGCTAAAATTCTGTGAACCTACAAATCCCACTTCTGGCTGTCCCCACCCACCCCGCCCCACCCCTCCCAGGAATCCCCACATGGCCTGTTTTGAGGCAGGTAAGTGTAGGGCTTACACAGAGGCTTGGGGAGGGTGAAAAACAGGCCTACCGGAAGTTCGGGAAGGCTGGAAATGGGCCCATTTCCAGCCTCCAGAGGGCCTCTGTAACCTGGGGAGTCCATTTTCATCCTCCTGGAGGCTCGAGGAAAGCCTTTGGAGCCCGGGAAGGGCAAAAATGCCCCACCTGCCATGGTGCATGAAGCCCACCCCTGCCTCCATCCCAGCATCCTAACCATGCAAGCCAATAAATCAGTTATAAGAGAAAGAGGGATTTTTCATTCTGTTTCATTCATCTGTTCAACTTAGTGTCTAGACCCATGATGGCGAACCTATGGCACGCATGGCACAGGTGGCGCACGGAGCCATATCGGTGGGCATCTGACCGTTATCCTACCACAGCTCCAGCACGCATGCACACGCCGGCCAGCTGATTTTTGAGCCTTCCGGGCTCACCAGAAGTCAGTAAACAGGCTGTTTCTGGCCTCCGGAGGGCCTCCAGCAGGGTGGGGAAGCCCATTTTTCACCCTCCTCAGGCTCCAAGAAAGCATCTGAAGCCTGGGGAGGGTGAAAAACAGGCCTACTGGGCCCACTGTGCCACCGCATGCCAAAAGCGAGGGGAACGTGAGGGGTCGCGTGCAGGGGGCCGGGGCGCATTGAATTATGGATGTGGGAACATGTGTGCGCGACCCCGCCATGCTCCCCCTGCTTTTGGCACAGGATGGCAAAAAGGTTAGCCGTCATTGGTCTAGACATTCTGTGACCATTTATAGATTGGCATTTGGGATAGGAGCCCCCCTGCAATTCAAAACCAATCTGAGAGAATTCCAACAATTCAATCTAGAAAGATTCTTTCCAAAGTTCTGGAAAGGAAGGGGGGAAAAAAACCCCAAAGCCTGAAATGTCAACAATAAAAAAGAAAGAGAAGACACCAGCATCACCCCCCCCCCCCCATTTAAAGATCCTAGTCAAAGAGCTCTTCAAGCCCATTTGATTGGGTTGGAGAGCATCACACTGTCACCAACTCACTTTTCATTAGGCTGTTGCTCTCTGTTAGCGTAGCCATGCAGAAGAACTCAAAACACATGCACAAATTAAATCGACATCCAAACTCCACCAATATACAAAGCAATTTAAATGATATTCATTAGAGCGATGACAAGTCCTGATGAGGCTTTCAGGAGCTGAATCCTTCAGCTTTCACCGACTGGGTTTCAGGGGCATTGAGGCGTAACTACAGCGACTGTACCTCGAGTTTCTTTTTTTTAAAAAAAAAATGTAAAAGACAGGAGGGGAAGGAAAAAAAACCCTACCCAAGAACAAAATTGCTTCCTGACACACCTACCTCCTTCTCTCATCATCTTTTGCAAAGATTTGAAATCTTTGGGAATTGCTTACTTCTGGCTAGAATACATGGGAATATATATTTCAGTTGCCCACAAATCCCTTGCTTCTCCTTTTTCCTCCCCCTTGCTCCACCAATGTTCCAATTAAAAAAGAATTTCATTTTCCAGTTATTTCATTTCATTGGGTTTGGAAAGATCAGTAACTCACGATTATGACAGATGTAAACGCACTGCCCTATTTATCAATTGTGTTAAAGAGAGACTGGATGAAGTCGGTATAAAACTGAATAAGCACCCTCCCTCCCCACCATCAACAAGTCAGATTTAAATCATTTCTCTTTAACAACAGTGCGGAAAGAAATATTAATATTGGCAATGATGATCAACCTAGGTAAATGTCAGAATTGGATTCAGACTCGTATAATCGTACAGGTTTATTCTTTGGAAATGGATGATTTGGAATTCAGAGTTGATTTTATTTTGTACCATAAGCCCAAAATATTTGGGGAAAAGAATATTTATCATACAAAGGAAGAACAAATTCCCTGCCCTCCCGCTCTTCCCAAAGAAAATTTCACAAGAGGCAACAACCTTCCCTTGTTATGGCTTCTGCGTCTGTCTTTTCACAATCAGAAAAGTTCTCCACAACAGTAAAACAAGGAAGAAGAAGAACACAGGACTAGAAATGACTCATGGGAGGGTATCAAACTATTGGCCCAGATGGATCAATGTTGTATTCCTGAGAACTCAGAGACTTTTCTCATCCCTGTGTTCTCCTTTCAACCAGAGTCATCACGAGAACTTCTGGATGTAGGAATACTGAGTTATGGACAGAGAGTTAAGGAGGAACTATGAAAACATTGAAACTTATCTTGGTAGCTGAAACACATTTGCATTATACTGAAGCAGCCAGAGACAGCACAAAGCCATAGTTTTGTATACTTTGGAGGTGCTACCCAAAATCCAAAGAAATTACTCCTTCCCTCACTTTTCACTTCTTGGAAGGGCTTTGAAGAAAAGGCTAAATTCAAATACAGCAACTAGACAGAAATATGAAGGATGACATATATAGCTGCCTTTCTTATACATGATAATACCTAGGTGGCTCACAATGATTTCCAATAAAAACAAATATGATCAATTAAACCACACATAACATCATATAACACAACCATAATGCCACCACGTCCTACTAACACTACACTGATGCTTGCATTTCCTGGGCATCTTCACAGCCCTCACAGAAGGCTAGTAGAGTGGGAGCTCTCTAGGGAAGGAGCTCTCTAGGGAAGGAGGTCCCAAAGGGTTGCAGGAGCCATAGAGGATATATATTAGAATAGAATAACAGAGTTGGAAGGTACCTTGGAGGTCTTCTAGTCCAACCCCCTGCTTAGGCAGGAAACCCTACACCACTTCAGAAAAATGGCGATCCAACATCTTCTTAAAAACATCCAATGTTGGAGCATTCACAACTTCTGGAGGCAAGTGGTTCCACTGATTAATTGTTCTAACTGTCAGGAAATTTCTCCGTAGTTCTAAGTTGCTTCTCTCTTGGATTAGTTTCCACCCATTGCTTCTTGTCCTGCCTTCAGGTGCTTTGGAGAATAGCTTGACTCCCTCTTCTTTGGGGCAGCCCTTGAGATATTGGAACACTGCTTTCATGTCAGGATATGCATATCTAAGATCCCATCAGATGGCAATATTTGACAGAAGGGATCTGGAGTGTGGCCACCAGTCTAAGCTAGTAGGATGGGCAGATGCTATCAGAGAGAGGTGGTCCCAGGCAGAACTTGGCCTCATGGCAGGTTATTCATGGCCCAGTGTGATGTTTTTAACTGCAGTGCCAAAGTGTATACATTTCTTACTACCAATGTCTATGGATATTCTTAATCAGCCAGTTCATGGTTTTTTCAAAGGTGCTTTTTCAAAAGGCTACATTAAAAGTGAAGAGTCATCTCTCAACAAGGGAATGGATACAACCAGAAGTAAGAAGAGCCTGAGTGGCATAGGAGGCTAATGCCTCCTACTAAAGGCAGCATTTAACATCCAGCTGCCTGCAATTTCTGCAAGTTCAATCCTAGCCAGGCTCAAGGTCAACTCAGCCTTCCATCCTTTCTAAGGTGGGTAAATTGAGGACCCAGTTGTGGGGGCAATAAGTTGACTTTGTATAAAATATACAAAAGTATGAAGGCTATTGCTTAACACATTGTAAGCCGCTCTGAGTCTCCGGAGAAGGACGGCATATAAATCAAATTAAAAAAAAAAAGGATGGATTTACCTCAGGATGCTCCTGGTGTGTGGATTTACCTCAGGATAGGAGCCTGGATAGCTCAGCAGACTAAAGCATTGTGATTAACTCCAGCTGTCTGCAATTACTGTAAATTCAAATCTCACCAGGCTCAAGGTTGACTTAGCCTTCCATCCTTTCTAAAGTGGGTAAATTGAGGACCCAGTTTGCGGGGGCAATAAGCTGACTTTGTATAAAATATACAAAAGTATGAAGGCTATTGCTTAACGCATTGTAAGCCGCCCGTAGTCTCCGGAGAAGGGTGGCATATAAATCAAATTTAAAAAAAAAAAGTGGTATTCAGCCAGTTTTGACCGATTTCTGGAGAACTGGTAATGGAAATTTTGAGCAGTTCAGAGAACTGGCAAATACCACTTCCGGCTGGCCCCGCCCCCGATCTATTCGCTGCCTCCCGATCTGATCGGCTGGGTCTTCTTTTGTTGTCTTTCACAGGAGAACAGAGCTGGAAAGCAGGTTAGTGGGGTGGGGAAGGAATGGGGATTTTACAGTATCCTTCCCCTGGAGTGGGGTGTGAATCAGGATTTTGCAGTATCCTTCCCCTGGAGTGGGGTGGGAATGGAGAATTTACAATATCCTTCCCCTGGAGTGGGGAGGGAATGGGGATTTTACAGTATCCTTCCCCTGGAGTGGGGTGGGAATGGAGAATTTACAGTATCCTTCCCCTGCCGTGCCCACAAGCCATGCCCACCAAGCCACGCCCACAGAACCAGTGGTAAAAAAAAATGAATCCCACCACTGGATACAACACCATCTATCTCCTGTTGACAACACAGTTGTTTCAGAAGTTCCAAGAAGGTTCCACACCCATTTGCATTACTCAGGTGACCCTGAGGACACAGATAAACCTTCAAGTAGCCTCATCCAACTCTCAGAAAGAGTGTTAATGACCAGAGAATATAAATCCTTCCATCCCCCACCATTCAGTCAGAACTGAAGAAGTTTCTTGGAAGAGAAGTGAAGTGTCTTCAAGGAAAGCAAAGTCCGGTTTCCTTTTGAAAAAGCACCTTCGGTCTTTTGAAGACATTCTACAGATGTCTTTTCTAACATTGATTAATCCTTCCCCTTTGCCCCGAATCTTACCAGGTTTGCTCACTATAGGAAGGCAATCTTCGTCAAGTCAGTAATCCATGAGGATATCCAAACAGCCAGAGAATGGCAACCTTCCCAGCTGAGAGTCTAGAAGAAAACAAGATTTTCAACCCTGGAACATATTCTGAGTTCCAGGCAGTAGGGAGCCATTTCCCATCTCAAGGTCATGCTAAATTTTGAAATGCAAAAAATAATAACAATAAAATAAATAAAACTACAGTTTTTACACCAAGTCTTTCTGTTGTGTGACACACTTTCATCCATTTCCTCTTGGAAATGTCCCACAGCTTTTGGCAGATCAGAAAATGCATAATTAAAAAGCATACATGTAATTTATAGATTTTTATCTCGTGAACAATGCTATAAATGTCAAATTAATCCCTGTCTTTAACTTAAATTAAACGAAATCATAGGCAATTTTCATCCGGCCATTGACTATTTGTGTGTGTGTGTGTGTGTGTAGGGGTAGATCCTAGTGAGTCAGTGAAAAAAGAATGCAGCCTTGGATCTGAAAAAGATCTTTAAAAAATTGTGCCATAGTACTAAAATAAAAACCAATAAATATTCATCTGAAATGTTAGCATTCATATCTTTATCCACCCTCACCATATTTTGAACATTTAATGAAACACCGATATAAATATGTCATTAAAAAGAAATCTAAACCCTGTTTTGCCTTGGAATTTTTGAAACAGATTTTCTTTTTTTAAAAAATCAGTTATCTGAGTATTTACTAACATATATATATATATATATATATATATATATATATATATATATATATATATATATATATACACATACATATATACATACGTATATATATGTATATATGTGTGTGTGTGTGTGTGTATGTATGTATATATGTGTATATATATATATATGGAAACAGATTAGGCTAATATTATGAATATTACAGTTTTAAACAATGCAAAGCTGTCTTCTTCTGGATAGAAAAATTACAATGTAGTTTGCATGATGAAGGCAATGGTATAATTAGAACAGCCAAGTTGCAATTTCTGATGCCAAAAGAAAATATAATGAAGTTGCCGCAGAGATCACTACATGCAAGATTTCAATTAATTATAAAACCCAGGCTGCTGAAAAGTTAAAGATACATTCACGTGTTATTTACTTACTTACTTACTTACTTACTTACTTACTTACTTACTTACTTACTTACTTACTTATTTTTTAACAAAGCGAGGGGTTTGTGGGTGCCCACGCTAAAATGTTGACTTCATTGAGCTTCTTTTCTTAGATCCAGCATATTGATTTCTTGTTGAGAAGTGAGCTGTTCAAGCTCCATTTAAGATTTTCATCTTCCCTGTAGCCCTGAGCACATCAGAGTACCATAAATTAGTTAAATTGCACATTTATCACCAATGTTATTTTAAGATACTGTGTAAATTTGATAGCTGCGAGATATACAGTCTATAGGAACAAGCCACAACCCGGGTGGGGTTATTGTAGGGTCATCTTCCTGTATTTTTGATTTAGAGATGTTCTTTTGTTACTCCGATTTCACCCATTCTAGGCTTCATGTACGACTCTCTTCTATTTTGCTCCAACATCTGCGGAGACTCTCAGTCATCCAGATCATAATGGTCTCAAAGGTGCTTGTTTCTTCAGAAGGCAACTGGACTGGGTTTTTTTTTCCCCCTTTGAGGAAGAAGAAGAAAAGGTTTCGCTTCTCATCCAAGAAGCTTCATCTGTTCTGATGCTCAGATGATCAGAACTGATGAAGATTCTTGGATGAGAAGTGAAACGTTTTCTTCTTCTTCAAGGAAGAAAGAGTCTAGTCACCTTTTGAAGAAGAAAAAACATCTTTGAGATTTTATGTTTGCTCCTCCTTGAGAAGGAAGAAGTGTCATTTGAAAAAATTAAGCCGTAAAGGGAAACGGCTGGAAGGTAGTGGAAGAACCCACATTTCCATCTTTGGAGTTATTCAGTTCATCCTGCAGCAGTGTGGCATATGTCAATAACCACCAATAACTGCATCTAGCTATGTGAAGATCCTTAATCTATCCTTAATCTATCCTCTATCCTTAAATAGAGTTTAGTGTTCTATTTAGATTGATGCATGAAAACCATAAAGTTTATGTCCCTTAAACGGAATATAAAAATCGGTCTAACTTGTTCAGATTTTTCTACTTTCACTGAGGGCAGCTTTGGTTTTGGGATTCAAACTGTTAGAATTCCAAGTTAGCGTGGCCAATTTGAGAGTAGGAGCCCAACCTTTTCTAGAGGGAATTGGGTTGGAGAAGAATGACTTAAACAGAGCTACAGTTCCAAATGACTCTCAAAGGTGAAGATAACTCAGAATAAACTGCAGCCTTCTCTGTGTGGACACTAACATTAAGCGGTGCTAGAATCTTTCTTTCTTTCTTTCTTTCTTTCTTTCTTTCTTTCTTTCTTTCTTTCTTTCTTTCTTTCTTTCTTTCTTTCCTTCCTTCCTTCCTTCCTTCCTTCCTTCCTTCCTTCGTCTTCCTTCTTTTTCTTTCTTTTTCTTTCTTTCTTCTTTTTTTCTTTTCTTTCTTTCTCTTTCTTCTTTCCTTCCTTCCTTCCTTCCTTCCTTCCTTCCTTCCTTCCTTCCTTCCTTCCTTCCTTCCTTCCTTCCTTCTCCTCCTCCTCCTCCTCCTCCTCCTCCTCCTCCCCTACCTTAACCACCCAAGATCCAGGAAGATTGCCATTTGCACATGCTAATGAAGATAAAATGAAATCATAGAACTGTAATAATCTGTTTAAAAGCTACTCTGCCTCAGGATCTTATTGGATATTAACCCACACTTGGCATTGTTTGTTTCATCGCTAACACTGCTTAAAACCTTTGTTCTTTGCACTCAAAGAAAAAGGAGAAGATGTAATCTACGCTTCATTCAGTAATAGTAGGGAGGTGGGAATATATTTTTTTTTTATTCAGCCTTTGAATATTTGTCCCTCTGCTCTTTAAATGCTAAAGTTCACAAAAACTCCAGTGATTTATGTAGAATTTTCGCCTGCCAGCACCTGGCAGATGAAAAAAAAAAAAAAAAACTTCCCCAAGTTTCCGTCATAAACAGCAAGCGTACAATTTAATTTTAATGTGCTCATTAGTCGTAGCACATTTCAGATATAATTGTGAATGCGACACAACATTATAGCAAAAAAGACAATTTTAATGCGGCTGTAGAAAAAAAAATGTTATATGAAGAGTCGTATCATGATGCCACATTGTCAACAACAGAACAGGGCACAGAGTGTGTGCAGTTTGGGGTCTGTGCTGTTTACATGCCAATATTGTACACAAAGATTTTCATATGGTGTCAGCTGTCAGTTACTTCTGCAAATTAACCGCCAAAAATGGAGACGAACAGAATCACTTAGTGTGCTGGTAACCACGGGTTACCTTTCATATGCTTAAAGATAAAACTGCAGTATGAAATCTTGGGAGAATAATTAGGAAGAACAAAACAGAAGTTAGCAACTGAAGAGAGAGAGAGAGGGAGAGGGAGAGGGAGAGGGAGAGGGAGGGAGAGAGAGAGAGAGAGAGAGAGAGAGAGAGAAGGCATTCTAGATATGAAATAACAACCAAGAGTCTTATAAATAACTAAGAGGTTATATCACAGAATGCCTCATAACTTTTAAGCAAAGTATTACAGTACAAACATTTTAAAGGCTCTCTCTCTCTCTCTCTCTTTATCAATGTTTAGGAAATACAGTACAATATTTTTCTCCCCCTCCAATTCTCCCGCCCCCAAATAGATTTAACCCTTTGAGCACTGAGTTGATTTTGAACTTTCTCTTGAATTAATTATTGTTTAATTTTTTAAATTATTATTATTTCACTAATAAATACCTTTAAAATTTGTGTTGTGCAAAATAGTTTTAATGCACGCCAGTCCGTGGCTTCATTCTCAGAATGTTAAAAAAAAAAGTAGCAAATAACTAATAAATATGTATAATTTAAACATGAACCTGTATCAATATAGATGTACTGTATAGCAAATAAAACAAAACAATAATCATACTTTGCTTCAAGAATAATGTTTCTGAATACTTTATAAATGCTATCTGTTGTATCTTTCATATAATTTACATTGTTCAGATGTTAAAAGAAAACCCTTTGACCTAGAAAAGAAATATACATTATTATTTTATATATTTATATATATATTTATATATTTATAGGTTCCACTTAGACTCAAGAGCATATTAGGTAGAAAACCCATCATTGATAAAAATGTCAAAGAAGAAATGCATTGTCCACAATCACATTTTTTTTTCATTAGTGGATTCTGAAATCTGTACAATATATACACACGTTTCAATGTGAAAATAATATATTTTCAAATTTCAAGATGGGTGCCACACCCCTGCATAGACAGAGGATTATTAATTCCAACAAAGAACATATCCAGATATAGATATTAGGAACTAGATCTCAAATGAATCTTTTTGATCAGATGCAAAGGCTGCAACTTAGCAAAAGGCCAGCTTTCCTGGTGAGACACTAACCCAACCATCCATCCATGAAGGAAGTCAAATGGAAAGATTGGCTGGTCTATATTAACGGTGGACTTACAAACGTCTGGGGGTTCAGTGGCCAAGTCAGGATCTCTATGATGTGCCTGAGGGACACATGGGAGAGGCAAGGAGGAAGTAGATTTGACCAAAGAAAAAGCTGAGGTGTTCAAATCCTCTTCAACTCTTTTGTTAAATCTCAGGTTTTAATTTACTTGGAAATCTGCAGCAGATTCAGTTGTGCCTGTACCCAGGACTGGGCTGCTGGGGGTTCTTAGGGGTTTGGGAGAACCTCTAATTAAGACTCTGTGCAGTTCGGAGAACCCCCAAATCCCAGTCCTCATTGGCCCCGCCCCGCCCACCCTGCTCCATCCCTCCCAGGAGTCTCCACATGGTCCATTTTGGATGCAGGTAAATGTAAGGTGTGCATGGAGACTTGGCGAGAATGAAAAACTGGCCTACCAGGAGTACGGAAAGGCTGGAAAAGGGCTCAGTTCTGGCCTCCAGAGGGCCTCCGGTGCCTGGGGAGGCTGTTTTTGCCCTCCCGGAGGCTCGAAGAAAGCCTCTGGAGCTTAGGGAGGGCAAAAACGCCCCCTCTGCTGTGGTGCAGGAGGCTGACTAGGCCACACCCACCATGGCCATGCCCACCCAGCAACCAGGCAGAGAACCCCTTGCTAAAACTTTTGAAGCCCACCCCTGCCTGTACCCTGAATTAATTGGTGAAGCCTGGATAATTGGAAAGTAGAGCTGAAGAAGGTGGGGGGGGTGAGGGACCCACTCAGAAAGCCTTTGGAAAAGGCCACACTCTAGTCTCAGAAGACATCCCACCTGATGTTGACTGTGGGAACCAATGGAAGAAACAGTAGGATGAGCTAATGCAACTTGTAAAGCAAGTGTTATAAATAATGGCGGCATTGAAACAAGACGGGGATATAAAAAAAAATGTTCCCTTAGGAAGAGAATGGTTCATAGGGAACCCCATCTCAATCATCCAATATCGGAATGGTCCCGTAATGTTCTATAAGTAGGTTTCCTAGACAAGGAATCTATTAGGCTCATCATGAGTCATTTCCTCTTCTGGAAGATCTTCTTCCAGAAAACTACAGGTTCTTCTACAGAACACCTGGACTGGTGTGCCCTGGAAGAAAGACTGATGGTCTCACTATTCCCAGAACATTCCATCTAGAAGTAGGTTTTCCAGAAAAGGAAATGATTTGGATCATCATGCACCATTTCCTCTTCTGAAAGATCTTCTTCCAGAAAATGACTGGTTCTTCTTCAGAATATCTGGACTGGTGTACCCTGGAAGAAAGACTGACAGTCTGGAACAACGTATGGTTTATCCATCCCTATTTGGGATATCTCAAGAACTGCCACCAATCTGCTGTTCAATTGGTCCACATGTCCAAGCGGTGACAGTTCTTGCAACATCTCAAGGGGAACGTGTCCTTTCAAACATCACATGATAACCATGACTGGCTGCTAATACTTTTTTGTTCAGGCTTGTTGCCTTGACCAGAAAAAGAAATACTGGGATTTTTCTTTAAAAAAAGAAAACATGTCTATATTGTTTGTTTGTTTTTAAAAAAGGAAATCAGATTAATGCAAAAGTGCTTCAAAGTACTCAGAGGGCTAAAGATTTACAGGTGAGAATCAGCCAGCACACTTCGTTTTGCCATGGAAAGAGTGTGCCATGATTTTAGTTAATAAATGCTTAAGTAAACTGTCTTGTCAATGCATGCAGCTTGAGGCATCACAGTGACGCACAGCAACTAAAAACCCCAATTTACACAAAGTTCCAAACACTTACCACTGAGTTTTTAACCTTCATATTTTACCAGTAACAACAGCTGATTATGTACCTCTATTAAACACTATACAGTTATATATAAAAAAGAGACTTGTCCAGAGTTAGAGTGACACCCCAGAGTTAAAATAACAATTATGTGCCAAGAACAGGGGTGGATAAGGGGCAAAGGGGAAACTCAACAGCATGTCTGACAGTTTTCCTCAAAAGCCAAGTACAGTTGTTTGGGTAGCTTATCTGTTAAAAAGAAAGGAAAAGTTAACGCTACTGTTTTTCTAATTCACAGACGTAGAGAAGATGGTCCTCAGGAGATTTTCCATGCGTTTTACTGAGATGAAGCTTCACCGCATGCTTGCTTGCAAAAGTCCTGTTGCAAAGTTTACACTGGTAGGAAGTTCCCAGCTCTTCCTCTGGTGAAGGTGCCAACAATTTCTCAGAGGATGGCTTGGTTTGTGCTATCTGATTGTTAATCTGCTCACTGGAGAGTTTCGATAAGTCTCGTAATCTGAAACCTAGATGGGACTCGAGATGGCTGATGTACGTCGAAGGAGTTCTGATTTGAGAAGCACAATCGTTACAAAAGAACACTGGGTGCCCAGTGTCTAAATTTTTAAGGAATTTTGTCCCCCCTGTCCTTCGGAGTTGGTATTTCACATTGGCCAACCAGTGGCTAATGGTGGTCATCGAGAGTCCCGTAAACCTGGAGATGTGCATTCTCTCTTGAGGGCTCAAGTCCGACATAATGTATTTCCCTTCCGACGTTTGCTGCAAACTAGCAGCGAATTGGGCTTGCAGGATGAGTAAATGTTGAGGATTCCAGTTTGACTGGCGTCCCTTCCTTTTCTGAGCTGGAGTCGTTTCTTCTGGTTCCTCAATTGTAGTGCCATCAATGTCAGACTTCTCAGAGAGGCTGGAAGGTGTGGAAGATTTTGATGTGTGACTTTCTGTCAGGTTCTTGAGCATATCTGAGATATCTGACAAGGCATTCTCGCGTAGCGGCGAGTTTGACATAAATGACACAACCGCAGATGTCTTTGCGGTTGTCACTGTAGATGAAGAAGATGCCGAAGACGCTGATGTGGATGACAAAAGCACTGAACCCAAAGAGCAGCTTTTGTCACTCTTGCCTTTCGTCAAATCAATGGGCTGGTCGTTATTGACATGGTAAAAATAACGGTCTAAGTGATCTGGTTTTTTGGGCTGCAAGGGTGGTGTTGCTACAGCAGCCTTTTCTGCTAAGCTATTGCTCATTTTAAAAAGCATGCTCATGGGGTCTAGGGCAGGAAGAGAAGGCTTTGCCGCCTTCCCAAGATGAATGTTCATGACAGATTGTAATGCGCTTAATGGATTTACAAAGGGTTGTTCAGGAGGATGATCAGTAATAATAGCTGCACTGCTGGTCAAAGTATTTGCAATTTTCTTGGCCATCTCCTTGCCGTTTTCCATCGGTTCTCCAGTTGGGCTGTCTCTGCAGCTCTCCCTCTGAGAAACTGGACTATTCTGATGGCTTTTGAACCCAATGTCACTGGAAGTGTCCATCTTGAGGGGTTCACTGACTTCGCTGCTGCACGGTGAAGGGGTGGCTCTCTTCATGGGTGAAAGCTTCCCCGCTTCGGGTTCCTTCAGTTTTTCTTCCACTTTGGCCACTTTCTCAGTGACTTTCTTCACCAACTCTTCCATGGCATGAAAATTTGTTTTGGACACAGGGGATGTTTGGCTATTCGGAGGTGAAATCAGGGGCTGGCTTTTAGTGGGAGAAACCAATTCAGCATTTCCAAACATGGGTTTCAAAGAAGTGTTTTTTGCTGATGACCCTAGGGATAATTTCATCATGTTGGGCAGCTGATAAGCAGCATGAATACTGGGATATCCACCCCAGCTTGGGGTACCATTCTGGGCTTTGTTAATAGCTGAAGTGACCGTGTTTTCTAATGACTTTAAAATATCTAGTCCCCCTTTTGGGCTTTCTTCCAAGTCGTTTTCTGTCAGGTAATGATATTTGGAGGAGATGTCATATTTTTCCTCATCTTCGCTTAATTTGTCTTTGTCTTTCACTTTTTCGTCAGCAGTGGTCCTCTCCTTCTCAACTTCTTTCTTGACTTCCATGTTTAATTTCGGGGAGACGCTGGATGGCACGTTGGAAGGAGAGGTGAAGGTTGTGGCCGCGAGAGGGACCGACTGTACTTTCTCATCAAGCAAAGTTGTGATGGTTGGCGTGACGGGGGACTCTATGATGGTCTTCCCTTTCTTCATGGCAGAGTTGGTGACTTTAATGAAGTGTCCTGTCACCATCATGTGGGCCGTGAGTTCCTGCAAGGTGTCGTGGGAACTGCCGCACTCCATACACTTGAGGATTTGAGATTTCCTCGCTTCAAAATGCCAGGCATAGCTGGCGCCGTTCTGGTGTCCGTAGCGGTTATTCGGTGTAATGTAAGGATTGGAATTCTTTTGAAGAGGGTCGTTGATATCGGAAAGAGTTCCTTTGGGGTTCCCACCAGTAGAATCTGGAGAACTTGGCAGTTCTAATTCCAGCGAGGTTTTTTTTCGAGTGGCCGGTATGATTTTTGCTGCTACAGGGGTTACGGGTTCCTTCAGAGGCACTTTTTGGTAATGTTTTGTTTTTATCATATGCACGCTCAAGTCTTGAAGCGATTCAAAGGAATGACCACAGTACATGCACTTTAATACTTTCTGGGCATCTTCTTTCCCTTCCATTTCAAGCAAGGAGCGTTTACGAGGCTTAGACCATCGTTTGGGGTTGTTGTTATCTGTTTCATGGTTGTCGTCTCGATAATGTCCCGTTTCGTTCATGTGCACCGTTAATTCCACCAAAGTATCGTAGGCTGCGCTACAGTCTTTACAACGGAATTTGCTGGCTCCGGTAAAGATGGAACCATAAAGTTTACTGCTCTGCCTGTACAACTGAACTGTGCTAAAAAGGCTGGGCTCGGGAAGGATTCTGTTCTGCGACACTTGTTGTAACGTTTTGGCCATGGCGGTCTGGTGCCAATCAAAGCTCCCACTGCCACAGCTGCTGCTGCTACTACTACTACTGCTACTGCTGCCGTTCGTTTTTTCAACGGCCGGCTGGTGGAGATTCAAATTCAGGTTGGACCAATAGGAATTGGAGAGGAAGTTATTGTAGACGGCCTTCATCTGCTCCAAACTGTCTGACACCACAGATTCTTCCAGGGCTATGGAAACCTCTTTGCTCTCCTCCTCGTTTTTGATAGAGCCACTCTCAAAATCGGCCATTCGATCACTCGTCTCGCTGATATGGGACTCGCTGTCCATTTCATGGCTGGAAAATTCGGCCGCTGGAGAGTTCTGATAGCTCTGGCAATTCTTGCCAAAGTCCTTTTCTGGACAGGCATATTTTGCAGAAGGTTCTCCATCCATCGTACTCTCCTCTGGCTCCAAGTCATCATCCACCATGGCAGCAGCTTTCAGCTCATCCGAAACATAAGCTAGTAGAGAGAGAGAGAGAGAAAAAACAAATAATAAAACACAGTTAGTAATAGCTAGTCTCCATTTCAATCAGCAGCTGGCATGTTTCAGTCAAAAAATTGCATTTATTTGTTAAAATTAAACAGTCAAAATTTAGCATTTCTTCCAAGCAAGAGGAAGAGGGGAAGGGGGAAAAAAAAATCTGCTCTTCAAACATAATTTGCCACCTTATTCTTCTCAAGGGGCAACAGCTTGAAATTAAAACTAAATTTGAAATTAATGAAGCACATTCTGGAGGTGGCATTCATTTCTAAAGTAATAAATTACTTGTATCAACCTCAGAGACAGCAGTTCCTGTCTGTCAATTAATATGTCTTATGCTTCTTCTACCCCTAATGTATTTCTTAACAGACAGATTCACAATTTAAATTAAGCCAGAATTTTCTTTTTTACTCATTAGATTTTTTTTTCCCAGACCCAATCTTTAATAAAACATAAAAACCATCAACAAGAATAACAATAAATCCCACAAAGCAACTAGAATGGAAAAAAAATGTCTTCCTGACTTATTAGAAAATTAAAAGCTTACATTTATTGCAAGAGCTGTTTAGCAATATAGATATTAAACTGAGCATTGGGCTTAGTGTTAGAAACTATACTCAATAAGTAAATAAGCTTCTCAAAATTTTGTAAGTGGATCAACCCTCTAATTAACAGGATCTTACAGACCACAATTCTTAGTTCTCTAGGTTAGGCAATTTATAAATAATATTTGATCTTACCCTGAGAAAATTCTGGAATTGAAAAAAACACAATCTTAGATAAAAAAAATTGTTGATGAAACAGTACATTTTTTGGTACTGTTTTATGAGTATATAAAAACCTGGTTTTTATACTTCCTAACATACTTTTTAATTGTTTTTTAGTTCTGTCAGACCCCATCTAGAGTTGCTTGTTTGCGAGATGGGCAGCTAGATAAAGTGGTTTAACAAATAAATGATAAAAGTAATAAAGGAAGAAGCCCCAAAGAATTAAAAATGCTATATACATTCTAGATGTGAGTTTAGATATAATTCTGGAATTTATTTTATAATTTTCCTGGTTAAATTGGAGGCCATGAATAGCAAAATTCAGGATGAGCTCTATAGATGGACTTTAGAATTTTTTTTAAAAAATGTTGAAATTTCTTTCCAACTTCACCTATTAGTGCACAAAAGGGAAAAAAAATAGCTTGTGCAAAACGCTTTTCAACTTACAGTTATAAAAACTATCATTGTGGCATTTGGAAATTTGGGAAATAATATTTCTTAACGTTAGCTCTCCCTTTTTTAAAAAAAATCCATTAATTTACAGAGAGAAAAGCATTATGGGATAATCAACTTCTCTATGACTTCATGTGCATACCAAAGACTTTTTGACATTGAGTAAGAAAAACATTGATATTCTGCTCTTATTCTTCCAGGATAAATATACACAAGGTCTTCCAGTGGACATTACAAATGTCAAAGTGTTTGCTCTTTAGACTAATTTGTCAATATTTCTTCACTGTAAGCTACATTGGGGGCCCCGACAGAGGTTCGTGTACTGTATGAGGCACTAGACTTGGATTCAAATGACAGAAAGACCGAACTAAATTAGGGCACGGCACAACTACTGGGTTATTTCAAAGAACTGAAGGAGCTAGACGATGGGTCTGCAACCTTAAACACTCAAAGAGCCACTTGGACCCATTTCCCATAGAAAAGAAAACACCGGGAGCCACAAAACCCTTCCGGTGCCTGGCTATTTCTTGAGCGGCCACAAAACTAGCATATGTAATTGAATTAAACCTTCTGTTTTCTTCTGAAACTTTTCTTTTCTTTGATTTATCCATGGTTGGCCTATTGGGGGTTGAAAAGCTCAATAAATCGCGTGCCGGCAGATGTCACACATTGGCGGTTGGGATGCATATTTTGAGAGACAGGGAGCCGCAGCAGAGCCACATGCGTCTCCAGAGCCACAGATTGCTGACCTCTGAGCTAGACCCTGTTGGTAATGACCACAACTGAGCTCAAAATTTCTCAGGCTAAGTGAAACGTTTGTTCAATGAGCTTTGCCCCATTTTATGACCTTTCTGGCTACAGTTGTTAAGTGAATCACTGCAGTTTTGAAGTTAGCAACATGGTTATTAAGTGAATCTGCTTTCCCTGCGTGTATGGGCAGAGTTTTTAAAAACAAATTAAATTGGGAGAAGGGTGAAAATGAGATGAAAGAAAGCAAGGACTAGGAAAACAATGGGCTAGGTATACGAATGGCATTGTGTATTCCTGCTCATGGTGTACTAGCATTGCTAGACTGCACATAATGTGTGCAAATGTCAGCAACCAGAGGTGACTCGTAAATAGTTAAACCAAGCAACTTTATTGTTGACTACCTAGAATACAAGAATCTCCCCTTATTCCTTGCCTTCTCTTTGCAAATCAACAAGTACTGATTTCTCCCATCCTTTATGTTCTGTTCCTTGGTTTGCAAAGTAAGCAGATTCATATTCCCTTGCTTGAATCCATGCTGATTCAGGGAGCTCACACCGTTGTGACCTAGGCTTATTTACTTATTACAATACACAATTAGTCCCAAATAAACCTATTTTATTGTAACAGCTGAGAATTACGTTCATTCCCAGCTGAGTCCCAATTAGTAGCAAAACAAGTCCTTCAGAAGAAGTCCTTCGGGATAATCACCAACTTTTATCTTCTTTGACACCCTGCCAAAGGCCTTACTTGGCAAGCCCCACGAAGTTCAGAAACAAACAAGAGACGCCAACTGGAAACAGAGTTAGCAACATTGCTTTCCTGCAAAAGGCCCCAAGTGCCTTTGTTTCTCTTTTAAGCCTTATGGGAGGGGCCAATCATCTCCCAGCCCTACTCCCAAGTCATCCCTTTTGCTTCAGCTGCTCTTGCCTTCTGGCAGCTCTGTGCATGCATGCACTAGGAACAGGCTCCTCCTGTTCCTCTGCCTCTCTGTTCTGGGGGCTCCGGAGTCCGTGCATCACTCCCAGATGGACCTGACCTCATCTCTGCCTCAGGACGCAGAGCCCTCATTTGGGCCTTCTCCAGACTCCAGGACTGGCCCATGTTCCTTCCCAGCCTCCTCACTGTCTGACTCTGCTGCTAGCTCCGCAGGCTGCTGGCGGACCACAACACACACATATAACACTATGCAAAACAACAGTTGATGACTATTTGAAAAGTTGCCACTAAATGGAGAAACTGCCTCCAATAGAAAACACAACGCTTTGGGCAATGCAATACATTGTGACACAAAAGCTATTGCTAGAACGTTTTATCATTTATTGCAAAAAATGGGGATGTAGTTTCTTAAATACACACTACCTAATGGTATATTAGCATTCCCTTCACTTTTGATAGGACCTGAATACATTGGCTAGGGAATACGTACCCGATGCTTATCACATCCTAATTGTATCAAATTATTGGATTATCTTGTATCTGAAACTGTGCAAAGTTTATCTGGTGAAGGAGCAGTAATTCGCCTTCCGTCTTAATCTACGAGTGTGGTTTCACTGGTCTCGGGATCAAAAATCTTCTTATCTTGTTTCATTGTTAGTTTTGGGCTTTTCTTTTTTAATTGTTCTATGTGAACTTCAGGAAACCTATTTTTTTTTAATTTCCTAAATGCTGTCAGGTGCAAAGAACCAGGATCACTCACTGAGTTTAAGCACAAAGGATTTATTATTACAGCCTATACGTAAGAATCTAGTCAACTAATGGTCAACACTACATGTTAATTAAGAGTCAATGAAATTCAAGGAGGGCTGGACTTGAGTTTCTTGTGGAAAAGCATGGAATCTAAATTGAGTATGTTTATGAAGATTCTCAACCATCCAGGTCATGGTTCTTCCTCCTCCTCTTCTCTCCTCCCCTACTTCCCTTTCCTCTCCCCCACTCCTCCCCTCTTTTTCCCTTTCTCACCTTCTCTCCTGCTCTTGTTCCCTATCCTTTCTTCCTCTCCTTCCACTTTCTTCCATTCCTCTCTCTCTCTCTCCCTCTCTCTCTCCTCTTCTTTCCTTTCTTTCTCCTTTGTTGTGCAATATTTCCCTTATTTGGTATCCGAGCAACTCCAGTTTTCTAATAGTATATACTTTTTTTTCGATTTCTTTCCAGACATCAGTATTACTCATCGAAAGAATGAACCTTGGGGGGAAAGTATGGAGATGGAACTTCCAAGGAGCACTAAAAATACATTGGACTGTGCATTAATCTGAATCAGAGTTTGAACATTAAAATGTGGTGCATATTGGCCTTGGCAAAGAGATGCATATCTCTGCATTTGCTATGTCTCAGATTGTTAGCTGAGTGGATGCCTACAGCATATGTAGTTATGGATCCCCCTTGTTATAAAAAGAGCTGACTGCGTATCCCATGGGATTACAAAGCAACAAAAATTGTCAGATACTTATAAAACTAGACTTTGACCATTCACCCCAAAAGATTATCATTGCTTGATAAATGCACACCATGAAAGCCTATGCCAGTATACATTAAAATAGGGGTGGGGGGAGTTGGAGGAGGACTTAAATCTGTCAATCAGTGGTGAAATTCAATTTTTTTTTACTACCGGTTCTGCAGGCATGGCTTGGTAGGCATGGCGTGGCGTGGCTTGGTGGGCGTGGCAGGGGAAGGATACTGCAAAATCTCCATTTCCACCCCACTCCTGGGGGAAGGATATTGCAAAATCCCCATTCCGTCCCCACTCCTGGGGGAAGGATACTGTAAAATCCCCATTCTCTCCCTACTCCTAGGGGAAGGATATTGCAAAATCCCCATTCCCTCCCCACTCCAGGGGAAGGATACTGTAAAATCCCCATTCCCTCCCTACTCCTAGGGGAAGGATATTGCAAAATCCCCATTCCCACCCCACTCTGGGGCCAGCCATAGGTGGTATTTGCCGGTTCTCTGAACTACTCAAAATTTCCACTACCAGTTCTCCAGAACCTGTTAGAACCTGCGGGGTTTCATCCCTGAGTTAAGTTCAGGCTAGTAAATGAGTATGCCAGTCTTTCACTTGCTATCCCAGCTGGTAACTTTACAGAGATTTCCTGTTTTCTGTGTCTGAGGCCAAGAAAGCTCACAACAAATCCTCCATAATGTGTGGGACAATATGGCCCTACCATTTAGATCACTTTTACCGACCCTACAACCTAAAGGTCTGGTTTCTTTTTTCCAATCATAGTAGAAAGGACTCTTTTTAATTGCGAGTTTCCTTAAAAGTGTTTTTCCCCCTTTTTTAACTTTTTTTTTTTTACAAAGCCCAAACAAGCGCTTATGAACTGATTTAGTGACTAAATCCTCAGACTTGCTCTCTCTTTTTTTTGGATTTCTGACACAAATTGAGGACTCTGCACTCCCTGCACCATCAATTTACATGAGCTAGCGAGAGTTGGACTCGGTTGAGAATTGGTGCCACGAGCTGTACATGCTAACTGATTAAAGTGGATGAAAGGATGCTATGTATCACTCCTTGTTCATTTCAAAAAAGAGTATTTGGCTGGGGGATTTTGTGAAGGTCTCCTGTCTCCAGAAAATACGGTGTGATATTTTCTACTGTTTCTTTGTAAATTCAGTTGTGCTTTATGGGGTTGGCAATTGTGGCTCCTAAGCAAATCCAAAACAGAAGTGTGCGTGGCAGGGTGGGAGGAGAGTAAAGGCCAACGGTGGTACGGAACTGCAAAGATCAATGATTTTAACACAATTCTTAAAAAGGACTCAGAGCAAGACCTGAGTTGTTGGATGCTGTGATGAAATGTGGGTGTCGGGTTTTGAGGTCATCTCAAATAAATTGCATTTCAAACAAAGTCTTTGATGAAAAAACTCTCATTTATTAAACACAACATTCTAGCTCTGACTCATCGTAGCCAACACTGACTTCCGACCCAAAACCCCACCTTTCCTTACCCACTCCTCTGCACTCATTGGCCATCTTCCAAGTCATTCTACTCCTGATCTATTGCTCCAACTCAAAGGAATTTCCCACTCCCATCCCATCTCCTAGGGGATATTATCTCCAGGGAAAATAAGTAGGTGAAAAGTCAAACGTCCCTTTCCAGATGCCTCCGCTTCTCCTTCTTATGTCAGCACTAGAGTAAATGCAGCTTGAAATGCTGGCAGTGGGCGCTTCCCATCACCTGCCATATCAATGTATATGCAGTGACCCAGCCGTCAAAGGGATTGATCATGCTTTATTTGACTATCAATGCTAGGTCTCTTTTAGGCTTAGATATTTAACAAGGTTCTGCTGAACAGTTGATTGGGTTTTTTCAGCGGTTTATACTCACTAACCTAAAATACATAATGATTTAAATGTAATTCAGATGTACTAACAGAAGTATAGGCGATGACCAGGCTGAGCCTGTGGGAAAGGTCTAAGATGTCACCAGTCACGAATCTCATCATGCCCGCAAAAGATCTAAATTCAGCCCACCGTGAATTCCATTGATTCTTATGCACCGCCAATTTGCTTTGACTGTTAGTAGTTCAGATTCTTGTCGAGACCTTAAGCTTGTAATAAACCTTTACATTCATTTGAACTGCTTGGTTTCCTGATTTCCCCGGCTCTTGACAAAAAGCTTGCTCTATATAAGACTACAAATTTTCCTCGTGCATAGAATTATTTGATTTTATAAAGGCAACAAAACCAAGTTAACCAGCAGCTGAAATCTAAAGTCCTTTGAAAATGATTTTACCTCCTATGTTTATCAAACAACAGCTGTTTCCAACAGGTGATACAAACAGCCACCCGTAACAAGGATAAGGTGGGGGTATTGTTTAAGAGAAAATAGTTGGCATGTAAGGAACAATCATGTAGTTTTAACAAATTAGGAGTTGCATAAATGACTGTTTAAACGGTGTGATTTCGTGGTTTCTACCCTCAGCTGGTGAATGTTTAATGGTCATTTATTCTGTAGTTTCTGCTTTCAACTTTGTTCACCAGCCAGAGTTGCTGTGATGAGCAGGGTGTTCACCCAAGGGTTGAAATCCAGCAGGTTCTGACAGGTTCTGGAAAACCGGTAGCGGAAATTTTGAGTAGTTCAGAAAACAGGCAAATACCATTTCCGGCTGGCCCCAGAGTGGGCTGGGAATGGAGATTTTGCAATATCCTCCCCCCAGGAATGGGGAGGAAATGGGGATTTTGCAGTATCCTTCCCCTGGAGTCAGGTGGGAATGGAGATTTTGCAGTATCCTTCCCCTGCCATGCCCACCAAGCCATGCCACGCCCATCAAGCCACGCCCATAGAACCGGTAGTAAAAAAAAATGGATTTCACCACTGTGTACATCTCTAAACAAACAAGCAAGCCATTCCATTTTATCCGGAGATTGAAACATCTGGATATGAAGAGTGAAAAGGGAGGGTAATTTTTCCATTTGAATTTCCTTTGATGCAAATGAAATCTCCCCTCCGTGCCAAGAACGTCCCTTGCTAACTGCAGCAAGGACAAAGCTTAAAGCACCCTATTCGTTCATATGGAAACCCCCTAATTCCCTCTGAGAAAGAACATGTCTTCTGTTCACCTTTAAAATGCGCTGTTTGTGCATTTGCTAATTATACAAATGTTGTCTCGTCAAACTTAGTCTCTTGGAAGCACCTAAAGATATTCTTTAAAACTTGGCCCTGTGATGTGACATTTAGAAATGGTAAACAAAGAAACTACATCCTGATGAAAATCAGTTGCCAGCATTTATCCATGGAAATCAAGGCTAACATGGCCAGGGCTTACACACCCACTCACAATCATCTAATTAGGTCATGGTGTTTTTTGTTTTTTTCCCCTTGAAATCAGTTTTTTTTTCCTGGGACCTATTGAGAAGGTTTCAACTCTGCTCATCTCTATACGTTGAATAGTCTATGTGAAATGATTTGATGCAAGTCACAGCAAATCAGGTGAGTTTTCAACCACACCGTTAGATTTATTTATTTATTTTACATAAAAGGATCCTTTATATATAAGCAGGAGTGGGGATGATTTTATCACCAATTTTAAAATTAATTTCTGAGAGCTGATGTGATGTAGGGGGTTGAGATGTTGAATCAGGACTAGGAAAACCCACATTTAGCAATGGAATTTCATGAAGTGACACTGGAGCAATTATACCTTTCTCACTGACTTAGGTGATTTGTTAGTCTGGAATTAAATAAAGGGAGAAAAACATAGAAGCTGCATAGAGATGCCAGACAAAAAACTGGATGCAAATTTAACCATTTAAAAAAAAAATCAAATCTGAATTATCATAAGACAGTTTCCTTTGTTCCTACCATGTACTTGTCAAGAAGACTTTCATTTGACATGGTTCTGAAAAACGAATAATCAAAATTTGTTACCAAAACCATGAACCTTGAACTAAAACTAACCAACCTGCCCCCCTAAATCCTAATCCTAACCTTAATCAGTGGAATGACTTGCCTCCAGAAGTTGGGGGGCTCCAACACTGGAAGGTTTTAAGAAAAGACTGAACAACTATTCGTCTGAAATGGTGTAGGGTTTCCTGCCTAAGCAGGGGGTTGGACTAGAAGACCTCCAAGGTTCCTTTCAATTCTGTTTTTATGTTATTTTGTTAACTGATGGGTTAATGTTCAAATGACTGAATCCCAAAATTTGTAGTTAAGTGTTGAGTCTGGAGATGGAAATATTTATTCACCTTTAAACCATGAAAGACAAATACTAGAGCTTGAGTCAACCTGAGTAAGGGTAAGCAGACCCATGTATTTAAGTTCTCACTATGTCATTCTCACTATGTCTCAAATAGCTCCTAATGGTTGTGATTCTTCACTGAGCAAGCAGGTGTTCAACGGAAACTTTAGGGGTTTTTCCACCATGCAATCAAACATGGTCATCAAGCCATTTCCCTTCTTAAACTATCTCACTGCTGCCAAGTTTTGAACAGCAAAGCCAAAACTTGAAAGACAGAGGCAAAATAACCAATTAAACATTTCATGAAATTTGTGTTCCCTTTTCCAACCAAAGGTATGTTGCCAATTATCCCTCTGTTTCTGATGAAGATAACGGAGAGCAAAAATAGAGAAACAACTTTCGTTCTTAGCTGAAGAAATGGACGTCTTACATTTTACCATGAGAGGAACAAGATCAGTCAAGTCAACTTTCTGATATTCAGAGTGTAACATATAAGGTAGATTTCCAATATCTCCCTGTTAAGCCCCATGCAGTTGGGTTAGGATCAAAGAAGAAAGAACTATAGTAAGTCATCTGGGAATAAACATAGAATTGGGAAAACTGCAAGAAGAATTTCCAACCTGCATTTATTATGAGCTCATTAAAGTGGAATCTTTTCAAACAATTTAAAATACTTTCTTCCCCAGTTTCTTCTCTCCATTTTTTTAAATTATTATTATTGTTTTAGTCTCCTATACATTACTTTCCTGGCTTCCCCAAAATCCCCAAAAACCACTGTGCCACCACCCCAGAAAGAGCGGTGGTGGCACAGTGGTTAGAATGCAGTATTGCAGGCTAATTCATTTCACTGCCAGGAGTTCGATCCTGACCATCACAAGGTTGTCTCAGCCTTCCAGGCATCTGAGGTTGGTAAAATGAGGACCTAAATTGTTGGGGGCATAATGTTGACTCTGTAAACTGCTTAGAGAGGGCTGTAAAACACTGTGAAGCAGCATATAAGTCTAAGTGCTATTGCTACTTTTATCATTCCCAACTGGCCTGGTCTTTGAATATCACTTGGGATTTTAGATACAAAGGGTAGCTGTGTATATTAACACTCTCCCCTCCCTCAGAAAAAAAACCCACCCTTTCTGCCCTTCTAATCTCCTGAAGAAATAACAGAAAAGCACTCAGCAAACAGCAGAACCTATCAAATCTTAGCAGAGTAAAGAATTAAAGTTAGCCCCAGTTCATCCATAGAGGAGAATTCATATGAGAAGCCACAGTTATAAACCAATCTGGAGAGTCAATGAAATATCTGGAAAGATGCGATGGCAAAGTATTGTCAAGAAATTTGCATGGTCTCAGTCCTAAAGTGTAAAGATCAACTTGAATACAATAGGCTCATTTGAAAAAGATAAGAAACTATAGATAAATACACACTTGTGCCCTTCTGACTATTCTGTGACAATGGTTTTTACTTATGTTGTAATCACACAACATGCTAAAACAGGGTGGGTAAAAATTTAAGAGGTGCATATGTGGAATATACACTGTTCAAAAAAATAAAGGAAACACAAGCAGAAGACATCCGAGATCTGAATGAATCTACTGTTCGTTATATACAGTAGATTTGTGTTCCCTTTAGTTGTTTGAGCAGTGTATAAAACTACTGTATGTAAAGAACAAAGTATTTAATAAGGCTATTTCATTCATTCAGATCTCGGATGTCTTCTGCTTGTGTTCCCTTTATTTTTTTGAGCAGTATATTAAGACTGATCAGTGTTCTCTTCAACTGAGATTGTTATGAGGCCTAGAGTAAATCTGAATCATCAATTCACCTGTTTGGTCAATTGATGATTCAGTGTACTTCATAAACTGAGGGGTTGAATTTGGTTACCAGACTAAATGTTCAAAATCTTGATGTGTAAAATACAAAGTGGAGGGGTTCAACTCAGTGGTCGGATTCAAATTTTTTTTACTACCGGTTCTGTGGGCGTGGCAGGGGATGGGCGTGGCAGGGGAAGGATACTGTAAAATCTCCATTCCCTTCCCACTCCAGGGGAAGGATACTCTGAAATCTCCATTCCCTTCCCACTCCAGGGGAAGGTTACCACAAAATCCCCATTTCCTCCCAATCAGCTGGGACTCGGGAGGCAGAGAATAGATGGGGGTGGGGCCAGTCGGAGGTGGTATTTACTGGTTCTCCGAACTACTCGAAATTTCCACTACCGGTTCTCCAGAACTGGTCAGAACCTGCTGAATATCACCTCCGGTTCAGCTTTACCTCCTACTGCTCAAGTCTCACCAGTGGGAAAACCAAGTAGGACCATCAATAATCTTAACCCCAAATATTAGCTCCCTTTAAGGATAATCAGGAGTGGTCCTAAGAAGGTGTCCTGCCAAATTTTGGCTAATTTTTAAAAATGTATGTCCCAAACACAACATATGAAGAGAATAGTTTATCACTTCAATGTCACATAAGAAAAAGGCAATTGTCAAATGCCTTTTCCTTGCAAACACCCTCATCATGACCTGAGTTAATGAAGTTAATTGAATTTAAGATCAATAATGGTTAATTATTGCAATTTGACATTCTGAGATAAATGGCTTTAAGGTGGAGAAATGCATGGGTGTCTGTGAATTCTCACCAAAAGAAGTTGAAAAACCTTGGCGCCTAAGAGGGATCACGTAAGCATCCCATTGATCTCCAGTGCAATTGGATCGACTTAATCCCTTGATGAATGTGTGCTTTTTCACTGCTACAAGTAAATGTTCTACAAGACTACTCTAACCCTTGTCACTGACCAAATCTATATGAGCTGGAAATCCATGGAGATAGATTAAAGAAAGCTGGAGAAAGAAGACCAATGATTCAAGTAAAGCTGAAAGTTTATCGTATCGACTGTTTGCACAGTGGGTATGCTACGAATTAAGAATATGGGCACCATAGGATTGGGACTCTTAACCATGTATGTAAGGTCACTTTGTGCCTTTCCTTCAAATCCTTTTTCAACATTCAACTACCGTATTTTTCGGAGTATAAAATGCACCTTTTTCCCCCCTAAAAGGGGGAGAAAATTTAGGTGCATCTTATAGACCACATGTAGCCCCGCCCACCCACTGGCCCCCACCCTTTGGCCTCTGCCTCCCAGCAGTTACCTCTTTGCAAGCAAACAACAAGAAAAAACAGCTCCTTTCAGCTTCAGCACAGCCTAATTAGCACAAGTTGATCGAATCGGCCTCCCGACTCTCAGCTGATTTCTTCTCAGCTGTTTTGCTCAGGGCTCTGATGCTTGCTGCAAAGAGGTAAATTGCTGGAGCAGATTTTTTTTTCCCCCTTGTGCTAATCAAGCTATGCTGAAAACGAAAATGAAAGTAAAGCAGGCTGTTTGCTGCAACGAGACAAAATTGCTTAGAGGCAGAGGGAGATTTCTTTTTCTTCTTTACCTCACCAAAAAAGGTAGGTGCGTCTTATACTCTGGTACGTCTTATACTCTGGTACATCTTATACTCCGAAAAATACAGTAAATCCCAGGTTTAACAGCTGAATCCTAACTACAACTCAGAGGTACAAATGTAGAGTCACATAGTTAGCATAGACAATTGTCAGGAATGAGGTGAAGTAATGCAATAATATCTCCTAAATTTTCTACTTCACCTCAAAGTGCAGTATATAAAATGGCCATTTCCTACATAAAGTTTATAGAATTGTTTTTCCTTCTTCTCTCAAATCACTGCTGCTTACTTGAGAGGTAGACAATCTGAAACTCCCAGATTTATTTCCTGTAGTACCCAAAGAATCTTCTGAATTGTTCTGTCAAAAATGAATGCTACAATTTTTAATGATGAGAGGCTTATCATGACTAAAAAAGAAACACCCCCAAACTGCCAACCACCAAAATTCAGGAGAAAAAAAAAAACCATTTTGGTTGTATTTATATGCACTATACAGCATCATAATACAGCATGTGCCATCACTTGTCCAATGAAACTTTATTTATATATTATATTATATTATAATTATATTATATTATATTATATTATATTATATTATTATATTATTATATTATATTATATTATATTATATTATATTATATTATATTATATTATTATATTATTATATTATATTATATTATATTATATTATATTATATTATATTATTATATTATATTATATTATATTATATTATATTATATTATATTATATTATATTATATTATATTATATATTATTATATTATATTATATTATATTATATTATATTATATTATATTATATTATATTATATTATATTATATTATATTATATTATTATATTATTAGTATAGTATACTGCCCTTCTCCTGTTCAGGGCGGTGAACAGCCATGATAAAAACAATATACAAGACAAAATTTAAAAATGTATTAAAATAATTCAATCCTTGGCCGAATTTAAAACTCCTAGCTAAAACCATTTTAAAACCACTTTTAAAAACCCAATTAAAATCGTTTATCCCATCAGACCAGCTTGCTGGAATAATAGGGTCTTCAGAGCACGACGGAAGGCGCGGAGGTCAGAGATCCTTTGTATGTCCGGGGGCAATTCGTTCCATAGGGCAGGAGGCCCCACAGAGAAGGCTCTTCCCCTGGGGGTTGCCAGTCGACATTGTTTGGCCGAAGGCACCCTGAGGAGGCCCTCTCTGTGGGAGCATGTCGGTCGGTGGGAGGCAATCGGTGGCAGAAGGCGGTCCTGTAGATAACCAGGTCCTAAGCCATGGAGCACTTTAAAGGTGGTAACCAACACCTTGAAACGCACCTGGAAGACCACAAAAAGGTCATGTACAGCCCTCAATCACCTGAAGATTGACTATCCCTATTTAATTAGTTAAAGCTATTCAGCCAAGGTTGAACTCAGACAGTTATCACAGTATTTGGGGAAGAGTATAATTTATACTACTACCATGTAGAGATAGACACACAAATCTAAATCCAATTCAATCCACTTTAGTTCTGCAAAGACTCTCAAAGCCACACTCAGGATTTCACAATGTACACGCTTTTGTACATAACCTTTTTTGATAGACCCTGATCCTTAAAAACCTCCCCTTTTATGATCCTGTTGTTCCTTAATTTGGGATAGAGTCCGAGCAGCTGGATGGAGCTGAGCATTTACTGACCTGATGCCCTTCCTGACACCACGTGGAGTTCACAGCAGATATTTTTTTCTTTGCATCCTAGCTCTATAGATGTTTTAAAAAATGACCCAGATCTAATTGATCGTTTCTTTCATGCAAACTTTGCAGATACATTCTTATATACTGTTGTTGCTATAACTCTTCCGAACAAAGAATTGATGCTACCAGACTCAGTGCTTTGTCCCTTGTCTCGCTGACAATGAAATCCATTATGATGGATGATACCACCTCAATGTCCAATAAATGTTGATGACTCCTTAAGTTGAGTGACCTGCCATGAAATCAGCTAATAATTTTAGTTACCCAAAGTTCAGAACTCAGAGGAAGTCCACTGATGACTAGCACATCACTCCGTAAACAATTCTCACTTTCAGTTCCGAGTACAACTACTTATAAATCAGATTGGAATACGCTAAATATACACAATTATCAAACGGGTACTGTTTCTCTCTTCCTTTCTCATTCTTATTTTTAACAATGATATTAACCTACTTTCTTTTGAGAGTAGCAAGGGTTTTTTTTTCCCCCTGACAGTTTCTTCTCCACAAAGAAAGATACTGCAAATGTGTTCCTATTGAGAGTTGTACATGCACACCGAACAAGTTAAATGACCATTTACAAGATTTATAATGACAAAGTAAATGTTGTCAAGGAAAAGAAAAAATATTCCTGATTGCAGAGCACTGACAATAAAGAGATGCTGAAGAGAACTGTCAAAATGTGAGATTATGCAAAAACAGTATTGAGAACACTGCTAATCATCTGCTCTTGTCAATTACTTGAAGGGTATCTGACAGCATATTTACATTAAACACATTTCAGAAGCAAACTCCTTAATGCTCTACCGGATTTTTTTTCCCCTTCCTTTTTCTTTGGCATGAAGAATCTTTCAAAGGATCCTTAAATGTTAACGGTGTCACACCCAAGTCTTGGCAGTTGAGTCCACTTTAGGAAATTACAGTTGCCTACAATAATGACAATTGCCCTCCACACACTCACAATTATTGTCCTTCTTATTACACTGTTATTAACATTGACATTGGCATTAGATCTGTGCTATGTAACATATCGGGCAGCAAGGACCTCCAGTATTTTCGGTTTGGAGTGAGTAGGTCAGCGTATCCTCAAGTGATGTTTAAAGTCTTTAAGTTGTCTATGAACGTTCTTTGCCCTGTATTTCGAGGGCATCCTCTTGGCCAGAAGGGAAATCCACCTCATTGTCATCTTGGGAATTCAGTTATTTGCCATATGGAGTACATGACCTGTAAATTAGAATTTTCTGTATGCAACTATGTTATGTATTTTACAGGAGTAACTCTTTTGGAGCTATTCTTCGTTAACAACCTGGTCAAAATAGAGAATCTTTAGGATTCGATGAAGGCATCTTTGTCAGCGGATGTTGAGTCTCTTGTTAATACTCTGTACACTGTTATACTGTACAAATTGCCAACATACGCTGGATCATGGAGAAAGCTAGGGAGTTCCAGAAAAACATCTACTTCTGCTTCATTGACTATGCTAAAGCCTTTGATTGTGTGGATCACAACAAATTGTGGCAAGTTCTTAAAGAGATGGGAGTACCAGACCATCTTATTTGTCTCTTGAGAAACCTGTATGTGGATCAAGAAGCAATAGTGAGAACTGGACACAGAACCACTGATTGGTTCAAAATTGGGAAAGGAGTCCGGCAAAGCTGTATAATGTCACCCTGCCTATTTAACTTATATGCAGAGCACATCATGAGAAAGGCGGGGGCTAGAGGAATCAAAAGTTGGAATTAAGATTGTCGGGAGAAATATCAACAACATCAGGTATGCAGATGATACCACTCTAATGGCAGAAAGTGAAGAGGAACTAAAGAGCCTCTTGATGCGGGTGAAGAAGGAGAGTGCAAAAGTTGGGTTGAAACTCAACATTAAGAAAACTAAGATCATGGCATCCAGCCCTCTCAATTCATTGCAAATAGATGGGGAAGAAAGACAGATTTTATTTTCCAGGGTTCCAAGATCACCGCATAGAGAGACTGCAGCCAAGAAATTAAAAGACGCTTGGTCCTGGGGAGGAAAACTATGGCAAATCTAGATAGCTTACAAAAAAGCAGAGACATCACCCTGCCAACAAAAGTGCATATAGTCAAGGCGATGGTTTTCCCAGTTGCAATGTATGGCTGTGAAACTTGGACCATAAGAAAGGCTGAGCACCAAAGAATTGAGGCCTTTGAACTCTGGTGCTGGAGAAGACTCCTGCGAGTCCCTTGGACTGCAAGGCGATCCAACTGGTCAGTCCTAGAGGAGATCAACCCTGACTGCTCTTTAGAAGGCCAGATCCTGAAGAAGAAACCCAAATATTTTGGCTACCTAATGAGAAGGAAGGACTCACTGGAGAAGAGCCTCATGCTGGGAACGATGGAGAGCAAAAGAAGAATGGGACGAAAGAGAATGAGGTGGCTGGATGGAGTCACTGAAGCAGATGGATTGAGTTTAAATGGACTCCAGGGGATGGTAGAAGACAGAAGACCTGGAGGAACGTTGTCCATGGAGTCACGAAGAGTCGGATATGACTTCGCAACTAACAACAACACTGTTATTAGGGGGTAATTATACAATGTCGTATGGAAAGTTCAGTTCCTCCTTCCCTGCCAAATAAAAGTTTCTGCTTCCAAGAGCATACAAAATATTGACGGTGGAGAACATAAAAAGAGACACAATACTACCAAGCAAGTTAAAGTGAAAAAGAGATAGAAGAAATCAGTGAATCTTCCTGGGCGTAAATTTCATAAGAAGATGAAAGTTGTTATCAGCCTTCTGAAGTGGACTAGACAGGAAACACGACCAGATGAACTAATTCATTATAATGCTACATTAACAAGATACAGTTAAAGCTATGGTTTTCCTAGTAGTAATGCGTGGCTGGGCCAGAAGGAAGGCCAAGTGCCAAAGAATAGACGCTTTCACATTGGGATGCTGGAGAAGACTTTGAAAGTCTCTTGGACTGCAAGGGGATCAAATCAGTTCAATCCTAAAAGAAATCGATCCTCACTGTTCATTGGAAGAGCAGATACTAAAGCTGAAGTTTGGCCACCTAATGAGACTCATTGGGAAAGACCCTGATGGTGGGAAAGATGGAAGGCAAAAGAGAAAGGAGACGGCAGAGGATGAGATGGTTAGATAGTGTCATGCCGGTTCTCCGGGATGATTTGAAAGTTGAAAAGAAATATCAGAGGAATTCAATAACTTTCCAGCTCTGTTCGAGTTAGTCTGGTTCTCTCTTTCCTTGACTACCCTGTTTCACACAAAATAAGACATCCCCTGCTAATAAGCCCAATCGGACTTTTGAGCGCATGGCAATAAGGCCAAGTGCTTATTTCAGGGTTCAAAAAAGTAATTAAGAGAGGGTCTGATTTTTGGGGGAAACACAGTCTCTCTCTCTCTCTCTCTCTCTCTCTCTCTCTCATCTCTCTTTATCCATCCATCCATCCATCCATCTATCTCTATCATGTCTCTATTTATATCTATCCCATCTCTCTCTCTCTCTCTCTCTCTCTCTCTCTCTCTCTCTCTATCTATCTATCTATCTATCCTGTTCCCCCAAAATAAGACATCCCCTGATAATAAACACAATCGGGCTTTTGAGCACATGGCAATAAGGCCAAGCGCTTATTTCAGGGTTCAAAAAAATACAAGACAGGGTCTTATTTTGGGGAAAATACAGTATACAGAGCAGTATTTTATGTTCATCCGTTTTTACATCTCCCAAGCGCCACATCATACTTTTCAGCTCAAAAACACACACAAAAATCTGGTTAACTTCAATTTTGGTAGAGACTATATTGTTAAACATATATATTAAAGGCACAAGTAGTTCCCAACTTACAGAAGTTCATTTAGTGACCAATCGCAGCTACAATGGCAATGAAAAAAGTGAGTTATGAACGTTTTTCACACTTATGACCATTGTAGCGTCCCCCATGGTCACCTGATTAAAATTCAGACTCTTGGAAACTGACTCATATTTATGGCAATTACAAAATCAATAGGGAACCCAGATTCACTTAAAAACTGTGTTATTAACTTAACAACTAAAAAGAGTCACTTGACAATTGTGACAAGAAAGTTCATAAAATGGGGAGGGGGCAAAATTCACTTAACAAATATCCCAATTAACAACACAAATTTTGGGCTCCATTGTGGTCTTAAGTCAAGGACTAGTTGTAATTTAAATTTGAATTTCCGTGCTTTTTTTTTTAATGGAGTAAGAGAAAATAGCATGGTATCAACACAAGGACGATAATGTAGAGAAAGAGTGGAGGCTATACATAGGTAAAGAGTATCTTTCAAATTACAGGAGCTTCACAATATTTCCATCTTTTAGAAAACCAGGGTTGAAGGAAGAAGAAAAAAAAAGCAAACCATTTTTCAAGGATCCAGACCAGTGGTGGGTTCCTACCGGTTCCACCCGGTTCCGCCGAGTCAGTAGCGGTGATGATATGACATCACTGAACTGGTTCTGCCCCCCCGCCCCCTCGCCCCCCCTCCCACGTTATTCTTACCTTTTATTTGGCCCCACCCCCAATCTACTGCTGCCTCCTAAGTCCCAGCTGATGGGCTATAAGGAAAAACTGTTTAAACTCTTGTCGCGGGGCTTCAAAGAGCCGCCCTACAGCCGATCTGTGGTAAAAGGCAGTTTGGTGGTAGACCAGTGCCTGCAAAAATACACGAGTATACCAGTCCCTGCAAAAATACATGAGTAGACCGATGCCTGCAAAAATACATGAGTAGACCGGTGCCTGCAAAAATAAATGGGTAGACCGGTGCCTGCAAAAATAAATGGGTAGACCAGTGCCTGCAGAAATAAATGGGTAGACCACTGCCTACAAAAATACATGAGTAGACCAGTGCCTGCAAAAATAAATGGGTAGACCATTGCCTGCAAAATTAAATGGGTAGACCACTGCCTGCAAAAATACATGAATAGACCAGTGCCTGCAAAAATAAATGGGTAGACCGGTACAGCTCTGCAAGCAGTTAAAAGCCTGGTAGACCAGTACCTCTGCTAAATCCTAAAAAATGGTCACATGACCATCAAGCCACGCCCACAAAATAAGCCACGCCCACAGAACCAGTAGTAAAAAATTTTAGAAGCCACCCCTAATCCAGACCTCAAGATTAATCATCAGACTGATCACACAATATTACACTTTTAGCAGAAGGGCACTGGATTTATAATGGTGTTTTTAAAATCTGCATGAGGCTTGAATATTTCATCGCATCTGCAAATTAAGAAGAAAAAACATCTATGCAACAGCATGGCTATTTCTGTAGAGCAGTAGACTTTGATGGGAGGAGGGGAAAAAAATCTGTTTCTAAGGTAGTTTGTAAAAATTATTTATTTCCATACCAGTTAATTAGGATGGGAGTCTTTGTTGAATGCACAAGCATTAAAAAAGTGCTGATATTTTATGCATCTTTAACTGTAACGTGCTTCCCTGCAGCGCACTGGTAACTCCTTGACATTTAACATTCACTCACAGCAACCATAATAAGAGGTTTGATTGCTTCTTTTGCAGATGCAGAAATTTAATAACTGTGATCAGTTGCATAAATTTACTATACAACCATCTTAAGTTAGCCACATTAAAATTAAACAAAATTGTAATCTGCTGACAGATTATTTCAGATTATTATATTCAGCATTTCAGATTGGTGAGGACAAAGGAAGGATGGTGAAGGAGATGGAGAAGGAAAAGATGAAGGAGATGGAGAGAGAGAGAGGGAGGGAGGGAGGGAGGGAGGGAGAGAGAGAGAGAGAGAGAGAGAGAGAGAGAGGTCTCCCATCTAAATCAAGTGCCTGTTGGTGCCTGTCAAGCCCCAGGAAAATCTGGAGATCCAGAAAATTCACATGGATATAAAGATCTATTGTCAATTTCAACTCTCTCTACAAGAAACTGAACTATTAGTGGCCAAAAGAAATTACTGGGAGATAAGAGTAGAAGGAATTCAAGGTGGGCTGGTCTTAAATTCTTGTGAGCCAGTAGTGGGTTTCAAAATCTGTTGCTATTGGTTTGCTCGTGGGCGCATACAAGCGAGCAAGCGCACAACACTTCTGCACATGCACAGAAGCATCTGGCGTGGGTGCGCGGACCCACGGCAAACCTGTAGCAACCCACCACTGTTGTGAGCATGAAGTGATTCAAGGTTGCTGATGCATTTGACCCCTCCCTTGGGCTCAGCCTGGTCATCTCCTACAATTCCATGTACTGAAGAGGTACTCGGCTGAAGAGGTTGTTAAAAAATGCTTTTAAAAGGCTCTGATGATCCCAGCTGAGTTGCCTGATTGTCAGAGGCTTTTTTTTTCTTTTAAAAGCATTTTTTCTACAACCTCTTAGAGATTGTAAAAAAAATGCTTTTAAAAGTCTCTGACAATCAGGCAACTTAGCTGGGATCGTCAGAGCCTTTTAAAAGCATTTTTTTTCAGCCTAAGAGGTTGTAGAAAAAATGCTTTTAAAAGGCTCTGATGATCCCAGCTGAGCCGTGGGATCATCAGAGGCTCTTTTTTTTTCTTTCAAAAGCATTTTTTTCTACAATCTCTCTGGCTGAAGAGGTTTTAGAAAAAATGCTTTTAAAAGTAAAAAAAAAAAAAGCCTTTGGTGATCGCGCGGCTCAGCTGGGCATCAGGGGGTGGAGAAATTTTTGCTATTGGTTTGCCGCCTTCGCTACCAGGTTGAGTGATCCGGTCTGAACCAGGAGCATTTCATCCCTGCCTCCAATACTGAGTTTGTCAAGAATTGTAACAACTGGATCTTAGATTTCATCATACTTCTTTGACAATGCCTGGCTTTAAAATAGGGGGAATTTAGTAGGAGTTGACAGATTGAGAAGAACTTGCTCCCCCCCACACCCCTGGCCAAATGACCTGATCGGGGTGTGGTTGTGTTTTTGTCTAGACTCACAAAAATTTAAAAAAAAATTGCAGCAAACCAACTGTGATTAAATCCTGAACTGAGGTATTTCCCCATGCAACTGCTACCTGTTAATCTTTTATAATCAATTACCTTGCATAAATTGTGTTTGTTTGCTTCTAATTATAACTAATTATGCTTCTAAATATGTTCTTTAGGCTATCAAGAGAATGTAGACTGAATGGAACCATGAGGCAGGGGGAAAAAAAGAAGAAAGGGTCTATGATTAGCAGATCATCTTCCAAAGAGAAGATACTGAAATACAAAGATATTTCAATAATATAATATAATATAATATATGTTTCAATAAAAATAGGGGAAATCGCTTCTAATTTAGACTGCCTCCTTGTATGTTCACTCATCACTCTTCTGAATCATGTCTCTTACAAACACAACATCTACCGTTAAATCCAGATTTTAAAAACAATTTAAATTTCAGCATAGGTTCATAAATATTAAATGGGGGAATGTGACAAAGTAGAAGAGTGTAATCTTTGACAGTTTATGCGACAATAAATGTGCACACCTGTAAGCATCACAGGTATCCTTCACTGTTTTTGCTGCAAATCCACAAAGAAATGGAGCGCTGCAATCAATTAAATGACCAAAAGGTTTAGCCAGTAGAAGTTAATGTAAAGAAAAATAATTATTTTATAAAGTAGAAAAGTATATCAGAAGACATAGACGGCATACAGTGAAATTTCTGGAATTTCAAAAAACTCTTCTCCCTATCTATCTCCTAACTCTCACCCTGTAAAAAAAAGCTGTTGTTGTTGTTGTTGCTGTTGCTGCTGCTGCTGCTATTATTATTATTATTATTATTTATTGTTGTTATACTTTTATTCATTAAACATGAAACTTAGTCAACTAAACATTTAAAAATGTATCACAAATATTATTGACTGGCACTGATGGTTGATATGGGTTGCTGCCAGCATCCTAGGTATCGACCAAGTATCATCACCACCATTATTATTATTATTATCTCTTTTATTAAAGATGAAAAACGGTATGAAAAATGGTCATAATTGACTGTTCAATGCTCTTGTAACGTCTTTACTCACTAAATGAACTGTTGTAAGTCAAGGACTACCTATACACTAACAACTCCATATTCTTTGGTGAAGACTTGCAAGGGCCACAATTTTGCTGCCAAAAGTCTCTCCTTAATGCCATAATGAAGGGATGCGGTGGCTCAGTGGCTAAGACACTGAGCTTGTCGATCGAAAGGTCAGCAGTTCAGCGGTTCGAATCCCTAGTGTCGCATAACGGGGCGAGCTCCCGTGACTTGTCCCAGCTTCGGCCAACCTAGCAGTTCGAAAGCACGTAAAAAAGGCAAGTAGAACAATAGGAACCACCTTTGGTGGGAAGGTAACAGTGTTCCGTGCACCTTTGGCGTCATGTGGTGCCAGCCACATGACCATGGAGACGTCTTCGGACAGCGCTGGCTCTTCGGCTTTAAAACGGAGATGAGCACCGCCCCCTAGCGTCGGAAACAACTAGCACATATGTGAGAGGGGAATCTTTACCTTTAATGCCATAATAGGCTTCTTGCCTTCTTAATTAAAGAGCAACCATGTGTGAGTGAACAGAGCAGAAGGTGTGTGGGCCTTCTCATGAGAAGAATGTGACTCTTCCCTGCTTATAAATGCCAATGTCTGCCCTCACTCATGGTTCTCAGATATCTCAGATATCATCTCATTTTCGGCCTTTCCCCTCCAAAACCACCCCTATAAGACCGTTCTGATTATTTATTTATTTTTTCATAATTTATATTGTTGCCTGAGTAGGCATAGTATTTCTGGATTTTTGGTTGTAAGGCACTTTCGGATTTTTCTTTTACCTCAGCTTTTTATGGAAGGTAAGTAAATAAATCCAATCAGATACAATACATTAAGATTGTTGCCCTGTACACATTTCCCCAGGAATAATGCCTTTTGAATTCTATGCTCCTGATTTCAAAGCAGGCCTCCAGAAGTCTCTGCTATCACCGAATTAAAAGAAAAAATAAATAAAAATGGCATACAAAATGGGAATCTGACAGGATGGTTTTGTACAATATTCTTCAGTAGATCTGTTCATACTTTGCAATATCTCAAAGGTTATTATTTTATTTATTTATTTTATTTATTTCAATTTATATACCACCTTCTCCCCGGGAGGGGGACTCAGGGCAGTGAACAGCCAAATTAAAACACATATAATACAAATATTAAGAAATTTAAAATTAGATTAAATCGTTGGCGTTCCAAAATAAAAGTCTCAAACCCCGTTAAAATACCCAATTTAAAACCCCAGAAATTAATACTACCAAAAATTTTAAAACCCCATTAAAATCATTATTTTTTATGCACAGTCACTCGTCACCTCTCGCCTGGACTACTGCAATGCTCTCTACATGGGGCTCCCCTTGGGGTGCACCCGGAGGCTCCAACTAGTGCAGAATGCGGCCGCGCGGGGGATTATGGGAGCGACGGGACACTCCCATGTGACACCTCTCCTGCGCGAGCTGCATTGGCTACCGGTGGACTTCCGGGTGCGTTTCAAGATGTTGGTGACCACCTTTAAAGCACTCCATGGCTTAGGACCAGGGTACTTACGGGACCGCCTTCTGCCGCCAATAGCCTCCCACCGGCCGGTGCGTTCCCACAGAGAGGGTCTCCTCAGGGTGACGTCAGCCAGACAATGCCGGCTGGCGACCCCCAGGGGGAGGGCCTTCTCTGTGGCAGCCCCTACCCTCTGGAATGATCTTCCTCCAAAACTGAGAACAATTGCTGACCTCCGGACTTTTCGTCGGGCCCTGAAAACTCATCTCTTTCAGCTTGCTGGTCTAGCCTGACCCCGCTGAATTTTTAAGATCTGTATTATAGGGTTGGGTATTTTAAATATTTAATGGTTAATGGTTTTAATTTTTAGCCAAAGTTATATGCTTTTTAAAGAAATTGTTTAACTTTTGTGTACTATTTTTATTTGGCTGTTCACCGCTCTGAGTCCGCAAGGAGAAGGGCGGTATACAAATCTAAACAAATAAATAAATAAAATAAATAAATTATTTATTAATCATATTTCTATGCCGCCCACTCTCCGAGGACTCTGGGCGGCTTACAATATGCTATTTAGTATACTAAATAGCATCTTGCCCCCAACAATCTGGGTCCTCATTTTACCCACCTCGGAAGGATGGAAGGCTGAGTCAACCTTGAGCCGGTGAGATTTGATCTGCTGATCTGCTGGACTAGGAGTCAGCTGAAGTAGCTGCACTACAGCACTCTAACCACTGCGTCACCTCGGTTCCAGGTTTAATTCCTGCCATCTTCTGCCTAAAGTTCTAGAGTCCCAAAGATCTCATCAGGGTTGGCCAACTTTTTGTAAATAAAAGCAGAATTTCTTCCTTGAATGTCTGCAGCTTCGTCAGCAGGACAAGATCGGAATTTGATTTTATTTGGATTCAGTTAAAATTAAATTCAATCCATTAAATCATGTTAATCTGATGCAATCCTTTTTGTTAAACATCTTTGGGTTTTGACAACTGTCAGGCTCCAAGTAATGCACCCATCTCAAATCGAACTCCGAGAACTTTCAAATTCAATATTTATTGTTGCGGCTCTAGAACCGTGATGGTGAACCTATGGCATGCATGCCACGGGTGGCACGGGGAGCCATATCGGTGGGCACACAAGCATTGCCCTAGCTCAGCTGCAGTGCACATGCAAGAGCAGGCCAACTGATTTTCGGACCTTCCGGGCCCACTGGAGGTTGGCAAATGGGCCATTTCTGGCCTCTGGAGGGCCTTCAGGGGGCTGGGGAAAGCCATTTTTGCCTTCCCCAGGCTCCTAGAAAGCCCCTGGAGCCTGGGGAGGCTGAAAAATAGAGCCTATCAGGCTCACCATGCCATTGCATGCCAAAAGCAGGGGAGCACAGGAGGGGTCACACATACATGCATGGGGGTGGGGCACATTGAATTGTGGGTGTGGGCATGTGCGGATGCAACCCCCCACACTCCCCCTGATTTTGGCACGTGATGGCAAAAAGGTTAGCCATCACTGCTCTAGAACAACCACCATTTCAAATGCAAAAAAAAAATGAGCCTGAGTAGCGTAGGGGAGTAATGCCTCCTACAAAGGCAGCATTTAAGATCCAGCTGCTGCAATTACTTGCAAGTTCAATCCCAGGCAGGCTCAAGGTCGACTCAGCCTTCCATCCTTTCTAAGGTGGGTAAATTGAGGACCCAGTTTGTTGGGGGCAATAAGCTGACTTTGTATAAATATAAATATACAAAAGTATGAAGGCTATTGCTTAACGCATTGTAAGCCGCCCTGAGTCTCTGGAGAAGGGCGGATATAAATCAAATTTTTTTTAAAAAATGAAAAACTGCTAATAATGACTTGAAAACCATGTTTAGAAAGATTCAGATGAGGGCATTGCTCAAGGACCACATGTAGCCCGAGGCCTCAGATTATATATCTCACAAGGAGAGAAATCAAGAGTTAAGTAGACTACAAATATAATTTAGCGCGTCTCTCTATATCCTAATTTCAGATGGTTGGGCCTAAGAAATTATATAAGAAACTATAGATAGTCCTCGACTTACAACAGTTGATTTGGTGACCATTCAAAGCTATAACAGCACTGAAAAAAATGACTTATGACCATTGTTCACACTTACAACCGTTGCAGCATCCCCATGATCAAGTGAGCAGAATTCTGACGTTTGACAGGTTGGTTCATACTTATGACGGTTGCAGTGTCATGTGATTCCCCTTTGGCGGCCTTCTGACAAGCAAAGTCCATGGGGAAGCCAGATTCCCTTAACAATTGTGTAACTAACAACTATTTACTTGTGAACAAATGTGGCAAGAAAAGGTGTAAAATGGGGAAAAACTCGATTAACCAATTTCTCACTTAGCAACATTACATTTTGGGTTCAATTGTGGTCATAAGTCAAAGACTACCTGTATTAGCACTAATATTTTTAAGCTTAAATGAACATTTTTTTCACAATGGATCCATTAAAAAAAATATCTAGTGGAAGTTTGGATTTATACATCTCTGCTTCAGAGGTGGGTTTCAGCAGGTTCTGACCAGTTCTGGAGAACCATAGCAGAAATTTTGAGTAGTTCAGAGAACCAGTAAATACCCCCTCCGACTAGCCCCACCCCCATCAATAGGGGTGCCTCCTGAGTTCCCGCTGATCGGGAGGAAATAGGGATTTTGCAGTATCCTTCCCCTGGAGTGGGGAGGGAATGGGGATTTTGTAATATCCTTATTTATTTATTTATTATTTATTTATTTATTTTATTGGATTTATAAACCGCCCTATTCCCGAGGGATTCAGGGCGGTGTACAGCCATAAATAAAACATATAAATACAAAAATTTAAAATAGAATAAAACGAATTAAATAATTTGGCTGACAATTTAAAATCCCAATAATTTAAAGCAAATTAAAATTCGCAATTAAAAGGGGGAAAAGAACTTAGGTCAGGCCGGCTTGTTGGAATAAGTGAGTCTTCCCCCCCACCAAGCCACACCCACAGAACCGGTAGTAAAAAACCTTGAAACCCGCCACTTCCTTCTGAACATTGACATGGTTGAAAAATGGTCTACAAATTTGGACAGCGATGGCCATCCTGGAGAAAGGAAAAGTCGGGAGGGGAGGGGGGGTTCCCAGCACCAGAAGAGGCATGATTTTCATCACTGGCAAACAAAAGAACATTCCACTTCAATATAATGAATGAAAATCTCTGGTGCCCGTTGTAATGTTCACAAACTCCGAAGAACCTCGCCGAAAGGAGACGGTTTTCCTTTCCCCGAGATTGGCTGGTCAGGCAAACAAAGCTTTAACAAAAATGTTAGGGAGGAAATAATAGCCATTTCCAATGATAATACACAATTTTAGCACCTACGCTCAGTTGATTTAGGTGATCGGGTAACATGTCAAGCAGCCTGCCTTGGTTAGGTAAGCCTTTAATGAGTAATTGGCAGTCTTATTTCTGTTTTAGATTTGGTTTGTCATTGGCTATCCATTACCTGCCATTCATCTTTGATCTCTTTGGACAGGCCTGATCAAAAGATGTCATTTGACCTACTCCGGTTGGCAGAAACTTGCATGACTCTCATAAAGGGGACACCCCGTCTATAAATAAAATGACATTATTATTTTTCTGTCCTATCATGTAGAAGAGACAATTATGATAATACAGTGTCTGTCACTAGCTCCTCGGCAAATTGCTAGCTCTCACGCAACTGTTTAGCTTTCTTATTTGTTTTTTGTCTGTTTTCCTCCATTTCAAGTGGGGAATAAAGCAGAATTGAAATCGCTAATGCCTTCGCCTCCCACTCTGACAGACTCGGGGGTTTCTTCACTATGGCGCTGACATGCAGATGTGACCATCAGATTATCTTTGACAATGGAGGACAATGGAGGGACCAAGAGTCGTATTGTTCAGGACACCGGGCAACAACGGAATGGAATTACAGAGTGGATTTAACCAACTGGCAGACAAAAGCTCAAATCTAGAGTCAGAAACGGTGCACGAGGCCACAGAGAAAACAAAATCACAGGTGTGATGTCTTGTACTTTCACGAAGCCACACCAGAGTTAGTGGTGAAGGTTTCAGAGGATAGAATAGACATGTGTGAAGCTGATAATCTAGGAAGTGTAGTATGTCCACAGGTAAACTCCTGAAGGGAACAACAGACAAAAATCCAGCAGTTGCTGGTAAGATTGCTACTTCCAGAAAGTTTATAGTTCCTAAGTAGTAGTAGTAATAGTAGTAGTAGTAGTATAGTAGTAGTAGTAAGGTAAAGGTAAAGGTAGAGGTAGAGGTAAAGGTTCCCCTCGCACATATGTGCTAGTCATTCCCGACTCTAGGGGACGGTGCTCATCTCCATTTTAAAGCTGAAGAACCAGTGCTATCCGAAGACGTCTCCATAGTCATGTGGCTGGCATGACTCAATGCCAAAGGCGCAGGGAATGCTGTTATTTTTCTACTTACATTTTTTTTTACATGCTTTTGAACTGCTAGGTTGGCAGAAGCTGGGACAAGTAACGGGAGCTCACCCCATTACCCAGCACTGGGATTCAAACCGCTGAACTGCTGACCTTTTGATCGATAAGTTCAGCGTCTTAGCCACTGAGCCACTGCAACCCTTTTTATAGAAGTTAGCAGTAGTAAAAACCAGGAGTATCTTAACACTCCTCAATTCTATTTCACAAGAGCCTTCTTTAAGATGAATCCAACACATCAAAAGGCAAGTTCAAAAGGTAACAAACAGTCAATTTGGCCTTTTTCACACACCTAAGGCCTCTTCTTAATTGATACTGGACCAGGTATCAATTAACATAGTAAACTGTATCTGACTCTAATCAACAATTCCTTTAATAAACTTTGCACCTGTTGAATTGCCAAAGGAAATTACATATGCCCAAAGGTACCTGTGAAGACATACCTGTCACTCTACCTGTTTTAGTTCGCCAACCCCCATATCTCCACAACAGTGACCCAGGACAGAGGGGGAATGTATGCAGCACGTGTCATAAACCAACACAGATTGGGGGCCTCATCTCATAGTTCGGAAGGTTATTGCTTTTTATACTACCTTGTGCTCCTGGAAGAAGAGAGGGCTACGCAAATCTAAAAAACATATCATAATAAATTATTTCTCAGATGCTTTTCAGCAATGCCCGTTTTTCCAAATATCATGAGGCTGTAAGGAACTGATTAATACCGGTACCTTTTTCTAAAGATGCAAATGGATCATCTGCAGAGGACATTTAAAATCAGGCAGAAGTCCCCATGGAATTAGCAGTAGGTAGACATGGTGCCACACAAGTTGCCATTTATTTCTGCCAGGCAATGAACAAAATATACAAAAAAGCCAACACAAACACTTAAAGCCAACAGAAAGTGGCAATGTGTTAAAATCAAAGTGAGGTGAGATGGAGCAGATTTTATTTTTGCCTTCAGCCATGACATATCTACAACATTGAAACAGAATGCTGCTTAATTGCAAATCCCAAAAGCATCATCATCATCAATGACAAAAAAGGTGGAACAGTTGATTGTTTGGTAGACTTCCAATACGTTTCCAAATATACGTGAAAATTCCCACAGGTACATGCATGGATCTTCCACCACATTTTTACCTTGTGCCATGCTCATGTTTATTGCATGGTTTAAGGTTGAATATTCCTGAGTGAATTTATCAGGGCTTTTGTCATTTAGACAAAAGATCTTGAAAGCAGGAAGGATTATTTGGGCAGAGAGAAGGCTTTGATTATTTAAACTTCAGCGGAAACGCATTTTCTGCAGTCCCTGAGATGAAGAAAGTCAGAGGATCATCAAGGATGATACATGGACCGCAGTTGGCATGATGGATGAAAAGCCTGTATAATATCTTCTCTGAGCCATAAAAAAATGGTAAAAGTTTCCCCTGGCCAGTCATGTCCATCTTTAAGGGCCAGTGCTCATCTTCATTTCCTAGCTGAGAGAATCAACATTGTCTGAAGAGGCTTCTGTGGTCATATGGCCATCTTGACTATACGCCGAGGCTCATGGAACATTGTTACCGTCCCACCAAAATGGTATCTACCGTATTTTTCAGAGTATAAGACACACCTTTTTCCCCCTAAAAGAGGGTGAAAATTTGGATGTGTCTTATACACCGAATGTAACCTTGCCCAGCCTCTGAAACTGAGGCTTCAAAAGCTGAAAAAAGACACTTAAAGGGAAGTTTCAGAGGCTGAAAAAAAAGCAAGACACAAGAGCTCACAACCAATGAACTTGTTGCTAAAGTTCACCTCTGGAAACAGCTGATTGGGGGGTAATCCGAGAAGCCATCCACCCACCAATCAGCTTTTTTTTAAATTTTCCTCCCCCCAAAATAAGGTGTGTCTTATACTCCGATGCGTCTTATAGTCTGAAAAATGCGGTATTTATCTAATTTTATTTGCATGCTTTTGAACTGCTGAATTGATAGGAGCTGGGGCAGGAATATGCCAGCCCATCACATGGTGCTTGAGTCTCGAACTTCCAGCCAAGCATCTTAACGGTTAGGCCACCATGCCCCCCCCCATTCTCATAAGTTAAGATTAAGAATGTTAAAGAAAAACGCCAAGTTGTATGAGAATGAATGCTTTTGTATTGTGACAAAGAAAATAAGAGTTTTATTCTTAATTACACAAAAAGCATAAGATTTAATGCTTATGGGTTACATTCTTAGATGACAACGTGATAAGTAATTCCGCTGCATTTACATCTTCATCTATCCATTGGTGTGCAACTTCTGCCTTGATGTTAGAGTACAACTAACATCTAGAGTACAGAATGCGGCCGCGCGGGGGATTATGGGAGTGACAGGGCGCTCCCATGTGACACCTCTCCTGCGTGAGCTGCATTGGTTGCCGGTTGACTTCCGGGTGCGTTTCAAGGTGTTGGTAATCACCTTTAAAGCGCTCCATGGCTTAGGACCAGGGTACTTATGGGACCGCCTTCTGCCACCTATTGCCTCCCACCGGCCGGTTCGCTCCCACAGAGAGGGCCTCCTCAGGGTGCCGTCAGCCAGACAGTGCCGGCTGGCGACCCCCAGGGGGAGAGCGTTCTCTGTGGTAGCTCCCACCCTCTGGAACGATCTCCCTCCAGATCTGAGGACAATCGCTGACCTCCGGACTTTTCGTCGGGCTCTGAAGACTCATCTCTTCCAACTTGCCGGACTTGCCTGATCCCTCCTATTTTTTTAAACTTTTTAGAGTTTTAGTGTTTTATTTGGTTTTACATTTTCAGCCTAAATTTATATTGGTTTTAGTACGTTTTTAACTTTTTTGTATTGTATTGGTTTTAAATTGGCTGTTCACCGCCCTGAGTCCGGAAGGAGAAGGGCGGTATAGAAATTTAATAAATAAATAAATAAATAAATAAACTATCTGAAGACACATTCTGACGCTACCGTATCCTGAAGCAAGTCCTTATGCAAGGTAATGAGGCCCCTGATTTAAGTGCAAGCTAGAAACAATCTAGTCTGCAGAATTCTGCTCCTTTTCAATAGCAATCCCAGTTTGATACTTGTCACAAACAGTTCCCTGCGCATATAATTGTACTGCTCAGATAGATGTGCACTCTTTTGTTAAGGGAGGCAGACAACTTTGAATGATGTTGCTACTCAGAAAGCTGCAAAATCCATCAGGAAACTTGGCTGAGTTGAGATTTCTCTAATTTACCTGAGCTCATTTCTTTCGGCTTCAAACTTAATAGAGGTACATAATCACATGTGAAGTAATGAAAAATAAAGGTTCACAACAGGTAATTTGGATCAAAGGCAGATTAGCCTGAACTCTTGTGTTTATTCTCGCTGAAACAAATAGAGATGCTTAGCTGCGCAAATCTAATCTGAAAGTGGGCTTCATTCACTGCTACTTCTACTACTTAACAATTATTTAGTGCCAATAATATGCCAGGTGCTACACAGCACAGATGTGATGCCCGGAGGGCATAAAATCTACATTAAGCAAACAAGACAAGGAGGAGGAAAGGAATCAGGGAACGTGCCAGTGAGATATGAAACAAGTGAAAGTCAGATGACAGTGGAAGAAAAAAAAATGCAAGAAGGCTGAGAGATAACTATTCAGAACAAATGTTTTGATGACTATCTAAGATTCACGAATGAAGGCGAATAGGATAATGTTGCAGGATCCAATCTGAGTCGATCACTGGGGCCGGAGGTTTTGCCTTCCGAGCTTTCAGACTCGTGCTGGATCCCATCTTCAGGGAACTTCTATCTAACCAACCTCTAGAGGAAAGATGGGCTCCAGCACGAGTCCGAAAGCTTGGAAGACAAAACCTCTGGTCCTGTGACCCAGATTGGATCCTGCAATATCTAAGGTTGCTGTTTTTAGTGTAAAATCTTGTGTGTGGAGTGGTTGCAATGTCATGCTACAGATTTTCTCTTCCATGTAGACCCCTCTTTTGTAAAGGAAGATCTGCTGTAGGTGGTTTTAGATTTCCCATTGGTTTGACCACAAGAGGTCATGTGGCAGAAGACCATCTTGCAGTAGATGATGAAGGACAAGATCCTCCTCTGCCATAGGGAAGCTAGCTAGATCAATCAGCAGTTGAATTGTTCTTCAAAGAAGATAGTGGTTCACCGCAGTTAAGAGCCATGGCTGGGTTAGGGAATATCATGACATATATGGTTCTACCATCCAGCATCTCTTTGTAATGGCATGGCACCCATTCGGTATGCGATGTCTAACGGTAGAACCTGCTGAGGGAAAGCTGGCATCAGCGATAGTTCCAGGGCACCAGAAGTAGCCAGGATAGAACCGGAAAGGAAAGCCAAACATAGAGAGTGAAGACATTCATATGCTACCTTCATACAAGCCAACCAAGAAAAGAGATGCAAAAGAAATGAAGATTAATTAACTTGCTACAACTTCGCAAGTCAACATCCTGGAAGGAGAGAATTTTACCTTTCTTTAAGAAACATTGGATTCCCCAATCAGATTTGCATTCACCAAAATCAAGACACAAACAACTACAGTGGCCTGCTGAGCTATGAAGTGCAAAAGAGGATGACGGTATTGCCCAAATATTTAAGAAAGAGAAGGAGCAAATTGAAAGTTAAGAAGAAAGTCCACATGATTACTATATTTTTTTGGAGTATAAGATGCACCTTTTTCCCCTGTAAAAGGGGGGTGAAAATTTAGGTGCATCTTATACACAGAATGCAGCCCCACCCACCCACTGGCCCCCACCCTTTGGCCTCTGCCTCACAGCAGTTACCTCCCTACAGCAAGCAGCAAGAAAAAATAGCTTCAGCACAGCCTAATTAGCACAAGTTGATTGGATCGGCCTCCCGACTCTCAGCTGATTTGCTCTCAGCTGTTTTGCGTGGGTCTCTGCTGCTTGCTGCAAAGAGGTAAATTGCTGGAGCAGATTTTTTTTTCCCTTGTGCTAATCAAGCTATGCTGAAAATAAAGCAGGCTGTTTGCTGTTCGCTGCAACGAGGCGAAATTGCTCAGAGGCAGAGGGAGATTACTTTTTCTTCTTTTCCTCACCAAAAAAAGTAGGTGCGTCTTATACTCCAAAAAATATGATATGTACAGCAAAGTATAAGATAACTACACTAGGACACTGGATGAATCTCTCTCTTTATGGACTTACACAGACATCCACAAACCCAGATGCCTGGTTTACATAGTAAACCATGATAGGATTATAATACACACAGACATACTGATAGAACTATAATGGGTAATGAAGAAACATTGTAAGAGAGCCAGTCTGGCCTAGTGGCTAAGGCACCAAGCTAGAAAATTCAAGTCCCACTTTAGACATGGGTGACCAGTCATTCTTTCTCAGCCCAACTCACCTCACAGGGTTGTTGTTGTGGGGAAAATTGGAGGAGGAAGTTGCCTTGGATATGTTTGTCCCCTTGAGTTATTTTAAGGCGGGATACTAAGTAAGTAAGTAAATAAATAAAAAGTAATTTCTTTTTTTAAAGGCCACAATTTTAAAGGCTAGAGAGTGTAAGCTTCAGAAATAGCTAAGGACAAGCCAAACATCACACAAGTCATACAAATGACCTTTTTAACACACCACTAGAGGCTCTCATAACTACTTGTGTTAACTTCGAGAGAAGCACTATCTGACAAAATCAAAATTAAGAAGCAATCGCTCCATCTCCCGCTAAACAGAGCCTTATCTAATATATTCAGATGCATATTTCAACTGTCAACCTGCTGAGTATTTGTAGCAGCAGTAGTAACCTTTGTGTTATTGGTTGAGGAACCGTTTTCATTTTCCTCAGTTTTGTTCCTGGCTGTTCGGCATCAGACTGAATTTTGCAACAAAATGTCCACGCCGCAATTAATGCTTTAAAAAAAGGAGACGTTATTCCCATTGCAAAATTCTAAGTGGGGAGTTAGGACCAAAACTGCATAATAAAATATGCTCGCTCAACAATTATTGAGCGGCCTGCCTTTATGATTAATTGCAATGACACGAAGATGGTTTCTGCATTGAAAAAGAAAGCTAAATGCCCTGAAAGAAAAAGAAGCATACATATGCACATAAAAGCATCTTCATCATCATCATCATCTTCATCATCATCACCCATCGCCTTGGCATCCGAAAACTCTGGTTTCCGAAAGTGGCTTAGTTTTCTGTACATAAGCAAACAGGTCTACATCCAAAGCCGGCCCTGAGAGCAAAGAATCTATGTTTGGCTCTCCCATTTCCCGCCCCTTTGCTGATTTGCTACGTCTTATTATTTGCCTGCCGAGGCTGCTGCTGGGATGGCGAAGGCAGTCAATCATTGCCAAGGCTCTTGAGAAACTCCCAGTAACACATAAACCTTCATTGACTTTCTGTTGCTGTGGTGGAGGGCTTGGGCACTTGATGAATGTCAGGATGTGTTGTAGCATAGAGTTTTGGAAATGAGTAAAGGGCCCCCGACGCGAGAGACTGACTCATCATTTTATCACTCTTCTCCCGCCTCTCCCAAATAGAAAGGACTCCCACTGAGTGATTTGGAGGTAGGAGAGCAAACAATAATGGCCCAGTAGCAGCTCTTCATTTATTGCACCAGGACAGTTGCGTTGGAGTTAAGATCAAGGTGGGATGAAAGGAGAGAGAGAGAGAGAGAGAGAGAGAGAGAGAGAGAGAGAGAGAGAGAGAGAGAGAGAGAGAGAGAGAGAGAGAGAGAGAGAGAGAGAGAGAGAGAGAGAGAGAGAGAGAGAGAGAGAGAGACTCCTCTGTACACAGCTGGATTTTATTTGTTTTTCTTGCTAGGTTTCTGAACTGCATCCTTCATTCTTGCCAAGGATGCTGCCCGCGATGGCGAATAGAACTTTCCCCCCATGCATCAGGCTGCTATCGATAAGAGACACACCAGCAGACTATGTTGCAAACGGTAAAATAAAAGGTGTGTAGTAATCGTAGAGTACGTGTTATTAATCCACCAATACGGTTGTGCACATCTCCCTGGGAAGATTCCTTGCACGGAATATAAGTGCTTCCCTTATTTCTATTGTCTGGTTGTATCAGATGTCTTTCTGTCCATGTGTGTGTGTGTGGGTGTGAACAGGTGCACACACGCGTTCCTCTCTCTTCTCGCCTTGCTCTAGGTTATAAACCTCGTTCTCTCAGCTGCCTGTCTTCTAATGAGATATTTTCATCCTCCTTAGTATGTCAGTTCATGGGGTGGAACTTAAACAGTTTGGGGAAAGGTGTTGTACAATTCACGCTGCCAACACTGCAGCACCTCGAAAAATCAAGACCCTGGCTGCAGAGTGGAACATTATGAGCTGAGCTGTCCCCACATCTCTGTAGAAGGAACGCAGCAAGCACAACTTCCCTTTCGCAAATGCAACCCCATCATTTATCACAAGCCCCTTCTTGCAGTCAGCGGAAATGGTCAATTTTCACTATTTCAGTTGTATTTCTGATAAATCTGAATTTTTCCCTCTTAAAAAGAAAGGAGTGTAGAGAACTGTCAAGCTAAAACTTGCCCCCCACAACAATAAAACCTCATCAATATATGATCCAGAGGCTATGCTATGCTATGCTATGCTATGCTATGCTATGCTATGCTATGCTATGCTATGCTATGCTATGCTATGCTATGCTATCCGATCTTATCTGATCCGATCTAATCTGATCCTATGCTTACTTCTCATTTCCTTACCCTCTTTTCCTTCTTCTCCTATACTTATGTCTCTTCCCTTGCCTCCCCACTCCTTTCATTCCTCTTCCCCTTCCCCTTCCCCTTCCCTTCCCTTCCCTACATTTTGACCGAGCAATAATACACACTTTCCCAGCCTCTATGTGGAACTGCAAAATGCAAATATTATTTTCATTCATTCCATCAAAAGCAAAATGAAACATCATCCCTTGCCCAATAAAAAAAAATCTTGTTTTGAGAGCTTCCTTGTCTGTATGGTGTGCCTGTATCCTTCTTAAGGTGTTTTGTGTTTCTGCAAATACACACACACACACACACACACACACACACACACACATATCAATATAACCACTTTTCTTTCCTCCAGCTCAATATGGAATACATAATAGCCCACACTACTTTTTCTCCTTATAGCAACTGCCATCTGAGGCAAGTTAATCTGAGCTAACGAATAATATAAATCTCTCTAGGAATGTCCATGGTCAGGGTTGACCCTAGATCTCCTACTTCATAATTCAATGCTTTAACCATTATACCATCTGAGCCTGCTTAACAAATTGCAGACTGATGAGTAAGAAATAGCTGGATATGCATTCTTATCCAACAAAGGCTCTTCTTACTATGCTCTGTTCACACTGTTTTCCTCTTAAACAGTTAAGGCTGTTTGTTGTCCATCAATTTCTGAAGCAGGACAGTCCAGATATGTGGATCACATAGAATAGATTTTTTTTTATTGGCCAAGTGTGATTGGACACACAAGGAATTTGTCTTGGTGCATACACTCTCAGTGTACATAAAAGAAAAGATACGTTCATCAAGAATCATAAGGTACAACACTTCATGATAGTCATAGGGTACAAATAAGCAATCAGGAAACAATATCAATATAAATCATAAGGATACAAGCAACAAAATTACAGTCATACAGTCATAGGTGGAAGGAGGTGGGTGGTGGGAACGATGAGAAGATTAATAGTAGTGCAGACTTAGTAAATAGTTTGACAGTGTTGAGGGAATTATTTGTTTAGCAGAGTGATGGCATTTGGGAAAAAACTGTTCTTGTGTCTAGTTGTTCTGGTGTGCACATTTCTAGAAACTCCCTTAGACACAGAGATTAGGGATTCCCAAACTGTAATCCATTGGTGACAATATGAGATTCTCTTTTTTGAGGGAGGAAGGGTCTTTGCTTGGTTTTTCATTTGCAAATGTTTCATTAAGCAACTAGGCAACATCCTGAGTAATAGGACTCCATAATATAGCTGTGATTTTCAACCTTGGCAATTTGAAGATGTATGGATTTGGATTCCCAGAATTGAAAATGCTGGCTGGGAAATTCTGGGAGCTGAAGTCCACATATCTTCAAGTTCAAGTTGTTAAGGTTGAGAGACAGACATTGCAATGCAATGAGGCCAGAAGACTCCAAACAAAGTTTCAGTAGATTCTCTTTGATGTCCACCAGGTTTCCTGCCCGACCTGGCTTTTTACATCTTAAAAAACAATTCTCAATTAAAAGGAAACACTGGTGTCCTGCAAACTAAAACCCCAGGCTTGATTCAAAACAGATCCTCTGAGCCCCAAAGTTTTGCTTTAAAAAAGTAATAACATTATGGATGGCCAAAGCTGAGTGTTCTGTTTGAAGGTGTGTTCACCTGTCTACAAAACAAAGGTAAGTATGGATAAGAAAATATTTTGCTGGGAGAACGAAGCCACAGCAGTTAGCATTAGGTCAAAATTGGTTTTTGTAGCTTGTTCCTGTTCCCTGCACAGTGAATGGGGCAGCCATTCTATTCAAGGGTTTACAATACATCCTGAAATTTATCCAATCAAACCATAAGCTCAGGAGAAACTGCAAGAATCTTAGAGAAGTATTCTATATTACAGCAAGTTAGGAACTCCTGACCGTATGAATTTCAGGAAGTGCAGTGATTCTAGAATCTTGTCTTGTTGATAGACACAACATTCAAATTCAGAATAGAGCTGCAAGGGACTTGGGGGTCTTTTAGCCCAACTCAAGTTGCTAGATCGGAACTCTTTAAACACGGTCACTCATGCCCTCGTCACTTCCCGCCTGGACTACTGTAACACTCTCTATATGGGGCTCCCCTTGAGGAGCACCCGGAGGCTCCAACTAGTGCAGAGTGCGGCCACGCGGGTGGTTACGGGAGCGACGTAGCGCTCCCATGTAACACCTCTCCTGTGCGAGCTGCACTGGCTCCCGGTGGTCTTCCGGGTGCGCTTCAAGGTTTCGGTTACCACCTTCAGAGCACTCCATGGCTTAGGGCCTGGTTATTTACGGGACCGCCTGCTGCCACAAACGGCTTCCCACTGGCTGGTATGCTCCCACAGAGAGGGACTCCTCTGGGTGCCGTCAGCCAAACAATGTCGGCTGGCAGCCCCCAGGGGGAGAGCCTTCTCTGTGGGGGCACCTACTATCTGGAATGAGCTCCTCCAGGAGATACGGAGGATCCCGGATCTATGCACCTTCTACCGCACTCTCAAGACTTTTTTATTCCACCAGGCTGGTTTGGCCTAACCTCTCCCTTTCTCTTTTTTAAAGTAAATTTTAATTTGTTCTTAACTTGGGTTTTTAAATTTGTCTTGGGCTAAATTGATTTAATGCGATTTTACTTCTGCTCTTAAATTTTTGTTTTTTATGTGTTTTATCATTCACCACCCTGAGTCCTTCGGGAGTAGGGCGGTATATAAATCAAATAAAATGAAAAATGAAAATGAAATCAAGTAGGAGACCCTATACCAGTGATGGCTAACCTTTTTGCCATCACGTGCCAAAAGCAAGGGGAATGGGGGCAGGTCACGCATGTGTGCCCACATCCATAATTCAATGCCCCCCCCCATGCATGCATACACCACACACACACACACACACACACACACGCTCCCCCCACTTTTAGCACGCAACTCCAAAAAGGTTACCGGTGGGCCCGGTAGGCCCCTTTTTGCCCTCCCCAGGCTCCAGGGGCTTTCTTGGAGCCTGGGGAGGGCAAAAATGGCCTCCCCCACCCTCTCGGAGGCTGGAAATGTCTGTTTCCCAACTTCTGGTGGGCCCAGAAGGCCCGAAAATCAGCTGGCTGGCACATGCATGCGTGCTGGAGCTGAGTTAGGGCAACACTCACGTGTCCACAGATATGGCTGCCATAGGTTCGCCATCATAGCCCTATACCATTTCAGACAAATGGCTGTCCAGTCTCTTCTTAAAAACCTCTAGTGATGAAGCACCCACAACGTCTGAAGGCCAGCTGTTCCACTGGTTAAGCATTCTCACTGTTAGGAACTTTCTCCTTAATTCCTGGTTGCTTCTCTCCTTGATTAGTTTCCATCCACTGTTTCTTGTCCTGCCTTCAGGTGCTAAGAAAATAAGTCTTTGTGGCATCCCCTGGAATATTGGAACACTGCTATCTTGTCATCCCCTCATCCTTCTCCAGACTAGCCATACCCAAATCCTGCAACCGTTCTTCATATGTTTTAGTCTCGAAGCCTTTAACCATCTTAGTTGCTCTTCGGTTCAAAACCCTCCCGCGTTTCTATTCTTTTCCATCCTACGCAACAGGCCTTCTTTTGAAGAAGGCCAGCCTGTATCCATTGGTTCTTTGTTTTAACAGTGGTCAGAGGCTTATCTTCCTT